>CANTUR010000267.1:0-600000 GCA_947683625.1 Mallotus nudiflorus
AAGATAACTTTCTTATTAGAAATCTCCAAAAATTCAAAAGTCTCATTGAATCTCAAAGTCCAATCAGTCCAAGATAATCACACTTCATTTTAACTTCCAATAAGTCTTAACTTATACAGAAATAAACAAATTAAATGCTCAAATTAAGTTGTTAAGATCAAAATTAAGATTGATTATTGCTAGGTCACAGCTATAGCACATGTTGCAACGCTACCAGTAATATATATACATATATGAATTTTTAAAAATGTTTAGGTAGTTAGTTAAAATAATTATGTAATTAGTTAGGAAAAAATTATTTATTTTAGTTACATAATTTTTATTTTATTTGCCTATATTATATAAAACATATTCATGGAAATTAGTAAAAAATTATGTATTTAGGTAGTTACTAAGAATATGTAATTTCTATGTATATTTGATAATAGTAAAAATTCATATAATTGATTAATTACATAAGTTTTGTTATGTAGTTAATCAAATTTATATTTTAAAAATTTTGTTTTTTAAAAATAATTAAAATGATATAATTTAAAATTATGATTTAACAATTATAATTATGTTATTTTTTTAATGATATGATTTAAAATTATTTTATAAATACGAAATATAGGAGAATAATAAGATGAGGAATTTAATAAATAATATTATTCATATATTATTACTCGACATTTAATCCAACTAACTCGAGTCGATGTTAATTTTTTACAAATGAATAATAGTATTCATTATTATTACTCATAATATATTAATAATAAAATAATATTATTATTTTAAATATTATTATAATTAAATTAAAATAACCATATTAACATTAAAATAAAAAAACATAATATTATCGTAATTATAAAATTATTTTTGATAATGTTTTAATTAAAACAATCATAATTATCATAATATTAAAATAAAAAAATTCAAAAACACTTGACCCTAACCTTTTGAGTTACAAAAAAATTTACTTAGGTATTTCCACCACTTCCTAAAATTTTTTTTAAAAAAATTACATCATTTTGACTGGCGGAAATTTTGTCATTTATCATTGTATGTCATTTTAAATGATGGAAATGATTTTCTTTTTTATTTTTATTTTTATTTTAACCATAAATTTAGAATTTATTTGAAAACTACCTAAAGTTGGAATAAAATTTTTTTTTACCTAAATCAGTAAAAAGCCCGAAGTCTTAACAGTATTTGAAAGCACCTTTTTTTTTTTTTTTTCAGATGAAACTGAGATTTCATCAAGAAACTTTTAGGAAATAACTAACGCATCCTGTAATTTTAGTTGATATCTCTGGTAAAGAATGCACCATGAAATAACAAATGCTCTTTCAATATTATTTAAAACAAAATTTATTGTCACAAATCACCAATAACAGGATACGTATTCCAACACAAAACAAAATTTCTCCAAATAATGTAATCTACTCCAAAAGTATAAAACTCATACAACTGTCGCTCTTAATTAACATGTCTTTTGGAGCTCATAGACCTTATATCCTTCGCCTGAGAAACGTTTCCATGCCTGGCACATTTGTTATCAACCGATCCATGTCTTCTTTTCTTTAACAATTCCATAACCAAAAAATCAAATAAATAAAATGAAATGAAACTACGAGTTAAATTACATTTTTTAGATTTTTATACCTTCGGCAGGAAGTTCATCAGCTGCAACAATGTCAGGAATAGAAATGAACGTCAAGACGCAGCAAGCACTGATGGTATGAAATTGAATAGCTGGAACTCCAACTTCAGTGGCAACATCATACACAAAAACCATCACCATATCTCCAATGATACAATTAATCGGCATAACGTTATTCAAATCTATTAGTATCTTCTTGAAAATTGGTTTGCTCTTCGATTTCGTTCCTTCCAATAAAACCTTCACCGTACTAGCTGAAATTCTTGCTAAGCCGTCTGCTGGCCAACAGTTTGGATGGTTTTGAATTGGAATCCATGGTACTTTGGTGAATCGAAGCTTCAACATCTGTACAACGAACTAGATTATCATGGATATACTCGAAATTTAGGAAGGTGATTTTTAGGCCCGCTAGGGCTAATAGCTCAGCTAGCTTAAGCATGGCGTTTAGATGGCCTTGGCCTGGAGCAGGAAATATTAGTACATGAGGAGGAGGATCAGAGCATTGCTCCATCTGTGGTTAAAGAGAAGGTTTAGAGTAGTCTGCGAGCACAAGACCATGTGAAATTTTGGTGGCAGAAGTATTAATTTATAATGAAAATTAAAAATATATATATATATATTCTAAGACTTATCGAAGTTGTGAGAAGTGGAGAGGTGATTGGTCAAAAAATAATTAAGTAGCAGCACTATTCCATTCAATAAGAAGAAGTCGTGTAATAGCTGCATATGAAGATCGATGAAATGAGATAAGTATAACAGCACAATAGAATACAGATTTATGAAATTCCAATTTCAATTGGAAAAGACAGATTATGGGTTTCTGCGTGAATGTAACAACACATTCTCCAGTTATATTATATTAAATTCACACACAAACATGAAATATGCCTTTTCTTTTTCTTTTTTTCTGAAAAAACTTCGCAAGGATGATGATAGCAGATTAAAAGCAAAAGGAACAGGTGGCTGATCTAAAAATTACGGGTCCAAGGGAAAGGCCATAGAAATATAGGATGAGATTTCTGTGGTCTGGTCTGCCTGCCAACGTCGACTAAAAATTGGACTTGTTGGTCTGTTGAAAATTCTAGCATTAAAGCCAAAACAAAATGCAAATAAGAAATGTTGGGTCATTATAGAAAAATGTACTACCATCACCATATGTTGAACCTTCTCAGTAAGTATTGAAGAAACATTCCCTTATGTTGAACTCTAACAACAATATCTACAAATTTAAATTAACGTTTTTAATTAAAATAAAATAATTTATATAAAAATTAAGAGAATAAAAAATCACTAATAGAATAAAAATAGAATAATATAATTTAATATAAAAAATTTATAAAATTTGAAAAATTATAAGATATAAAAAAAAGGTTTTGAAAGGTACTGATTTTTCCTCATCCAAGTCTAACACTGTTGATAATAAAATATGATATTTTAGTGCTTTTTACATTAAAAGAATAGAAAAATGAAATTTAGGTGAAATATAGTTTTTGGTGGAGTAAGAGGTGTTTACATGAAATTAAATTATTTAGAATGAAATAGAAAGGTGCATTTTAAAGTAGTGAATTTTCAAACATCTGCATGAGTTTGTGTTTTTTTTTAGGGTTTTTAAAAGGGGTTTTCTGTAGGGTTTTTAGAGGGGGGTTTTCTTTTAAGGTTGGCAAAGTCAATAACCAAGCCGACTGAATCTCTTGTGCCCTATTCCTTCTCCTTCATTGATCTAAGAAACCCAAGTAGGCCACTTCGTCCCTTTCATTTCCTTACGTCTATAAGGGCTTCTTTTGATTCAATGGCAGACATTTTTTTATGCAGCCTTTGGGAGTTCCTTCTTGGTGTTGCAGGCGAAGGGAAAAAATCGTTTAGGAGACATCACAAAACGTGCATCGCCGAATCATTGTAACGTTTTAAAATAACTGTGCAGTATGTATTTTTTTAATTTATATGCAAGGGCGATATAAATTTGTAGGTTTGAGTAGTTTAATCAAGGCTTATTGGTGAAAAAAAAAAACCCAAACATTTTCAACCTTTTGCAATGTAATCCCAATGACATAGCGGAAGCCTAAATTACAAGGGATAAACGTTGTAAGTTATTAAATCGCGCACAATTGACTGTCTAATAATCTTCTATAATCTATTGATTTGTGCACAAATACCAGGAAATATGCATATAAGAATTCGTTGATTCACAAGAATACCAAATTTGGGAAAATAATAATTCTGAATAATCAACTCAACAAAAATTGTCCCAAAACAACTAAAAGAGACAAATAAATTGTGTTTGGGAAAAAATCCAAAAGCAAAAAAGGAAAAAAGACTAAAAATCCAAAAATAAAAAGGAATAATTTTTAAACTGAATTTTGAGGCCCTAAATGATGGAATTTGGGCCTGAAGTTAGATTGACACTTGTTATGGAGCTTTAAATCAACTTCAATTTGATATATTATGGACCACGTAGTTCAATTAGGGTCGCAAGTTAGGTTCACTTGAAGCTCAAGTGTGCATCTCCCTTTCGTCAAATCCATCCATATATGTCAATGCAACACATCACCCAACTTTTAAATTTTTACAATAATGTCCCGATTTCTAAAATTTTTTGCAATGTTAGCCATTAATAAATTTGGTCAAAATTGATGTAAAAAACAATGAGGTGGAACTTGAGTTGTCATGCCACCATACCAAAGAGCAGTCTAAGGTTAACCAAAACCATGGTTTAACAAAATTGCTTGTTGCTCTGCACCTCCAGTTAAATCTGTTTTGTCACTCCTTGAATCCTCATCATTGACCTTCTCACCAACAAAATCCCTGTCATGGCGTTGTCCGGATTAATTCTACTGAATGCTCATTATAAGACTTGCATTCTCACAGCATACATGTATAGCATTTTCATATGCATAGTATAAATATTGATTAAATAAACTAGAGGGATATTTATGTTACAAAATATAAAAAAGGGGTCAATATGAAAATTTTTATTAATTGTTGGATTAAAGTGGTAGTTTGCCATAAACATATATTCATGGTGTTGGAACAAAAATAAAACATAGAGGAACTTTTAAAAAAATTAGATTGAAAACAAAAGGGAAAGGTGGAAAAGAAGAGAAAACCTAAACCTAAATTCCCAACATCTAAATCCTAAATCCCAACTAAAAACACAACACCCATCTCAAAATTAGTTATGATAAACCTTCATTATCATGTAAATTGATGATTGAAGCTTGAATTAATAGAAAAGGAAAAGTGGGAGAAACTAAATTTAAGAAAATTCAACCATGTCTTAAGTTGAATAAGGTTAGCAAGATGCTAATTTTCTCTATTTTTGAATAATCAAGCATCATATGCATGTGATTTTATGTTTATGTTCATAGTTAAATCCCTTGATTTCAAGTATAGTGATTTGTGTAAATTAAATTATTTAAGTAGAGAATAGTGTTGAGGAAGGAAATATTCTAATTGTATATATTAGAAAGTAAATATTTGTATACAATTAGGAATAAAGTCTTTAGTTTATTTAGGATGTTATTCTATTCCTAATTAAGATGTGATTAGGATTCCTATATGTATATATAAGGGTTGTAACCCCTCTTATAAATACATGAAACATATTTCCCTTGAATTTTCTCTTCTTTCTCTGAATTTTATTCTTTATTGTATCAAAGCATACCCATTGAAATTGTTTTTTTTTTTAATTCTTGAAATCATATTTTTTGTTTCTTCTTCTCTTCAAAATTCTTTGAACCCCTTTAAATCTTTGAAACCATGACCACTGAAAATACATTTATCGTATCCCCTGGAATACCTAATTTTATTCAAACCCTTCAAGTTATTATCCCTTTCCTATAGAAATTATTCTTGATGATACGAACTATCATCTATGGTCACAACTCATAGAAATATGAATTGGAGTCAGAAATAAATCTGGCTTTCTTAATTGTACTACGCTAAAGCCACCAATAGGAGATAAAGCTTTGGAAACTTGGCTTCTTGATAATAATCAAGTCAAAAATTGGCTAATTGATTCCATGATTCCAATATTGATGCAGAGATTCATCCGTCTTCCAACAACAAAGGAGATATGGGATGCTGTCTCAAAAACCTTCTATAGTGGATCTGATAAAACTCAGTTGTTTGAATTAAACCAAAAATCATTCACAACACGTCAGAATGGTAAGCCATTAGCTGCATATTATAATAAATTGGTTGGAATATTTAAAGAAATTGATGCTCGGATGTGTGCATAAGGGGAGAATGTTAATGGAGTAGTATCACTCCACAAACATATTACCCAACCAAACACATATTTTCCTAGCCAGGCTTGATTCGAAATTTAATAATGCTCGAAGTGAAATACTCCAGAAGGATCTACCTTTTGATCTCGATTCTAGTTATGCATATTTGTGGAGGGATCGCAACTAGCTTCATACGATAGAAGAGCCGAAGATACTGTCAGACCATATTGCACTTGTAGTAGCTAATACTTGTCCTCAATTCAAAGAGAAAGGACCGAGTAAGTCCATCACATACACATGTACTTATTGTGGCGAAGCTAGACACTTCAAGGAACGATGCTATGAAATTGTAGGATATCCGGAATGGTGGAATTTCAATAAAAAGCCTCATAAGAAGCTCAGAAAAGCTGCAATTGTCACCTTTAATGAGACTAAACCAAGTGGTAATCTTGATGCAACATCAAGTATGATAAATCTTACTCGAAATAATACATGGATTATTAATACAGTTGCTACTAATCATATAACAAACTTCACTCACCATCTTACATCCATCCGCCCATTAACCCAATAAAATATTCTGACTACTAATAGAGGCATCGCACTGGTCACTTATAAAGGATCAATATCTAACTTTGACTCTCTTAATCTATATATTATTCTTGTTGTTCCATCTCTTTCTTGTAATCTACTATATGTTGGCCAAATCATTGAAACCTTGAATTACACTATTAAATTTTGGCCTAATTATTGTGTATTTCAGGACATTGCAATGCATTGGATTCTTGGCTCTGGTATTAACAGTGGAAAGTTATACTATCTTAATTTGCATGGTGAACCAAGTTAGAAGTCAAGTCAAGTCAATAGAGTTAGTAGAAGTTGCTCAGCGAAAGACCAAGTTAACTTGTGGCATCGTCATCTTGGTCATCTTTCTTTTTTATTATCTTAGACAAATAAAACTGAAATTGTTTTTTAATACCACAAACTCATAATTTAAGTGTGATATTTGTGAATTAGCAAAAAGCCATCGAATCTCTTATATACCAAGCTATAATAAAAATTTAATTCCATTTATGACCATTCATTCTAATGTATAGGGACCTACTTAGATTCTTACTCTATCTGGTGCTCGATATTTTGTAACGTTTATTGATGAATGTACCCAGATGACCTAACTATCATTACTTTCAAATAAAGGAGATGTGTGCTTTGCATTCTGGGACCTATACAAAATGATGGCTATACAATGCTAGAGTAAAATCCAAGTCTTATAGTTTGACAATGGGAGTATCTTAACTCAGTTCTAAATGATTTTTGCCGTGAGCAGGGCATTTTACCAAACGTCCTGTGTCAGCACTCCCCAACTGAATGGTGTAGCTAAATGAAAGAACCAGCAGTTATTGGAAGTCATTCGAGCATTATTGTTTGACATGAATGTTCCTCAAGAATACTGAGGAAAGGTTGTTCAATCCACTGCGTATCTCATAAACCAAAAACCATCAAGAGTACTCAATTTCAAAATGCCTCTTTAAAACTTTAGGAACTTATCATAACTCCACCTCTCAATAATCTAGAGCCCCGAGTTTTTGGATGCTCGACATATGTTCATCAAACACTCAAAAAATTAAAGCTATCCAGTGTATTATTATTAGCTATGTGGATCTATAAAAGGGATATTGGTGTTATGATCCAAATGCAAAGAAGATGTATATAACTTGGGATGTTCGGTTCTATGAAACCGCTCCTTTCTTCTCTCACTCTGAGTGCTCTCTTCAAGGGAAGAAAAATCTAAACCTCTTTGAATTAGAAGATAGCATTCTGAATGTTCCAAATCTAAGTATCTTAAATGTCCTGAGTCTCTCGAATGTTCCAAGCATCTCACTTGAATAGATAATTAAAGATAATCCGAGTAATCAAGATAGTACATCTTCCTAACCCACACCAGAAGCTGAAGAAACTTTGGATGTGCACAATAAGGTAAACTCGTCTCCCCTAGTAACTCCAAATATCGAGCCTCGTTATCCTTCTAAAATCAATAAAAGGGTTCTAAAAAAATAATATGATCCGGACCTTCATACCAAAGCTAAATATCCTATCAACAACTTCGTATCAACCAACCATTTATCTAACTCACATGCATTTATTGTAAATCAATTATCTACTGTATCTATTCCAAGTAATGTGCATAAGCCTTTAGCTAAGCTGGATTGGAAGAAAGCCATGAATGATGAAATGGAGGCATTATAAAAGAATTGCACATGGGATCTTGTTCCTCTCCTTGAAGGGAAGAAAACAGTGAGGTGCAGGTAGATATTCACTGTCAAACTTAATTTAAATAGAAGCATAAATCGATATAAAGCTCAGTTGGTAGCAAAGGGATATACTCAGAAGTATGGAATTAACTATGAAGATACATTTGCTCCAGTAGCAAAAATGAACACCATCCAAGTTCTTATTTCCTTAGCTGCCAACCTAGACTAGCCACTACAACAATTTGATGTGAAGAATGCATTTTTGAATGGAACCATAGATGAAGAAGTGTCTATGGATCCATTACTTAGAACAAGACGTATTGACCGAGTATACAAACTAAAATGGGCATTATATGGACTCAAGCAATCGCCTCGAGCATGGTTTGGATGAATCTCAACTTTCATGAGCAAGCTCAAATATAAGCAAAGTGATGATGATCATATACTATTCATCAAACAGAAGTTAGGTACGGTCACCACTCTGATTATGTATGTTGATAATATGGTGGTCATTAGAAATGATCTGAGTGAGACAACAATCTTGCAAAGATAGTTAGCAATCAAGTTTAAACTTAAGGATTTGGGCAACTTGAAGTATTTTTTAAGAATTAAAGTTGCAAGATTAGCTCAAAGGATTTCCCTCTGCCAACAATATGTAATGGACCTACTAATAAAAATGGGCATGCTTGATTGTAAGCCAGCCATGACTCCAATTGAAGTCAACCATGGACGTTCAGTCTTAGGAGATTAAGTCTCAACTAATAAAGATCATTATCAAAGGCTGGTGGGAAGGTTGATTTACTTATCTCATACTCGACCAGATATTGCTTATGCAGTAAGTGTTGTAAGTCAGTTAATGCATTCTCTGAGTAAAGAATCATACGGGTGCAGTATACCAAGTATTAAGATATCTAAAGTCTTCTCCGAGCAAAGGTTTATTCTTTGGGAGAAATAAGGATTATGAAATTACTGGTTATACTGATGCTGATTGGGCCAGAGAGCAGACTTATCAAAAATTAACATCTGGGTACTTTACATTTATTGGAAAGAATTTAGTCACTTGGAGAAGCAAGAAACATAAAGTCGTAGCAAGGTCAAGTGCTGAAGTTAAATTTAGAGGAATAACTCATGGAGTATGCGAGTTGCTCTGAATAAGGTGAATTGTTTAGGATCTGGGACTAAAACATTCAAAGCCTATGTTGTTACATTGTGATAATAAGGCAACAATAGCAATTGCAAACAATCTGATTCAACATGATCGAACTAAGCATGTAGAGGTTCATAGATATTTCATCAAAGATCATCTGAACCAAGAAATAATTAATTTTCTATTTATTGCTTCTCATAGTCAACTAGCAGACATCCTTATAAAGGCTGTATCTAGAAAATTGTTCTACAACTCACTTGACAAGTTGGGAATGATTGACATACATTCACCAACTTGACAGAGAGTGTTGGGGAAGGAAATATTTTAATTGTATATATTAGGAATAAAATCTTTAGTTTATTTAGGATGTTATTCTATTCCTAATTAGGATGTGATTAGGATTCCTATATGTATATATAAAGGTTGTAACCCCTTTTATAAATACATGAAACATATTTCCCTTGAATTTTCTCTTCTTTTCTCTGAATTTTATTCTTCAAATAGATATGTATATGGCTGATTTTAAGAGCTTAGATTTAATAGATGCTAGTGGGAACTTAATTAATGGAAGTGTGGTGTTGGTCTCTACAGAACTCTGTTTTTAGTAAACAAGGCTGTTTTTGTATTTCTATGATTTCAGACCTTTAAACGTGGTATTTTAACCTCATTTTTTGTAAGAAAATACTTTTATATGTTGTTAATCATGTTTTAAAATTTTGTGATAAAATACATTCACTTGGTTGGGTAATTAAATAGATTTCCAAGGCTGCTGTAGTAGATAATTCTGCAAAGTCTGATTCTGAAATTTGCATCTTTGAGGCCCTTAAACTTGATGTTTTAACCTAATTTTGAACATATACTTTAATATGTTGAACATATATCTGAAAATTTTCATGTTAAAATTCAGTTATTAAGGTAGTCAAATAATTTAAGCAATTAGACTACTGCATTAAACAAAATCCTGTAAATTGTGTGAATTGCATAACTTGCATCATAAAGCATGACATATGCACTTCATAATCATTCTTGTATTTATATTTTGGTTGTAGTTTTGAGGCTATGATGTTTGGTAATAGGAGATGGTAGAGTAAGGCATGATACCTCAGAGAGATTGAATCGGGGATGTTCAAGCATGTAGTACTCTTCAAGAATTTTCTTATTTTAGTGTGTAAATTTTGCTTTGATAAGGTGAGTAGATTATTAATTAAAGATTTCATGATAACAATTTTTATATAATATGTACATATAAAAATGTGTTTCTCTAAGACTTGGCTTAATACTTGAAAATGATATGGTTATTATGAATAATTTTGATTATATTTTGCAAAAGCTATTCTAAATGTTATTTAGTTAATGAATGATGGGAACATATATTATATTTTGATATGAGTTGATAAATAAGATTGCAAAAATATGCATTGCTTAATGATAATGATACACACTTATGTTATGGTTGATATATGAGATCTCTACAAGCGTGTATGATATAAACATTTTGGGAAAGTAACATATTGGATGGGTTACCACCTAAATTTATTTGACCACTTAGGGGAGTAACATATTGGATTAGTTACCACCTAAATGTGTTTAATGCTCTTAGGGGACTAACATATTGGATGGGTTAGCACTAAAGAGATTAAAATGTTCAGGATATCTATACATGCGTGTATGACATGAACATTTAGGGGGAGTAACATACTAGATGGGTTACCACCTAAATGTATATGACCACTAATAGGGAGTAACATGTTAGATGGGTTATCACCTAAGAGTGTTTGAGGCTCTTAGGGACTAACATATTGGATGGGTTAGCACTAAGGAGCCTAAAATGTTGATTATGACTTAGTTTGTACTAAATCTCTTGATTTTGATAATAAATATTTATATAAATATAATATCCCTTGAGAAGTATGAGATTTTCTATTTATGATTTTATCGACTAAATCTCTTGATTTTGATGATGAATATTTATATAAATATGATGTTCCTTCATAAGTATGAGATTTGCTATTTATAATTTGATGTACTAAATCTCTTGATTTTCATGATGAATATTTATATAAATGTGATGCTCCTCGAAGGGAATGTGATTTGTTATTTATGATTTGGTCAAGCTTTATATTGAAATGGGAATGTGGTAAGTTATTTGAATTTGGTATAAATGATATATATATATATAAGAAATATATGTTCCTCATTGTTAATTCTTAATCTATTCACTGAGTATTCATACTCATTCTTTTATTACTATTTCTTTTTAGAGAATTTATTTTAAGAGCGAATCTTTAGGTTAGGTGGATATCATTCTACATTCTTCCACGTTAAAGTTGAGGTTGAGCTAACATTTTCTTTTTAGGTGATGTTTTAATATGTAGAATAGCTTAGTATATATAATTAGTGAATATAGGCATATATATACGTGTATATATTTTTGTTATAAATGGTAAGTGTGTTGTTTGATTAATACATGTATGTTTAATACACTAAGTCTTGTTAATAGAATGCTAAAAGTAAGACTTATGAGTATATTTTCTTCTTGATGAGCTATTGAGAATTTTAGTGTTGAGTTTCATCTAGATTAGGGTGTTACACTCACACTCTATTTAAAGCTTCAATAGAAACTTTAATTGTAAAAATTTTAAAAACCCTAAATCAAAGTCAATAAATTTACATTTATGCAATTACCAAGAAGCCTCATGCTATGGTATTGGGGTTTTCAAAAATAGAGCAAATAATGAAGTCTCTTTATATAAAAAAAAAAGTTTCATCTTTAGCCTAGGTTTCAGGTTTATGTATTGGAGGAGCTTAAGAGGAACCCACAGGAGGTTGTTGTAATATCCCGTGTTTTTTTAAAAATATTTTTACACTGTACCGGGATATACAGTGTCAATAATTTTTATGCATTATACGATATTTTTATGAGTTAATATGTATTTTAAACCTATTTTAATTACTGTCTATTATTTTCAGTATTTTACGTAAAATTTTCCCGGGACTTTCATTTTCGGGGAAATTTCTACGTAAACAATGTATTATTAATTATTTTAAATGTATTTACGGGTTTGCATGAACTCATACATATTTTTAAATTATTAAATAAAGCTTGTGTGTGTATTTATTTAATTAGGGTTTATTATTACCCTAATATTTTATTATTTATTTATTATTATTTGATTATTTTATTTATTATTAAATTATTAAAATTTATTATTTTATTATTATTTATTTATTAATATTTAATTATTTTATTTTTTTTTCTTTCTTTTTCTTTTTTTCTTTTCCTTTTTCTTTCTTTTTCTTTTCCTTTCTCTTTCCTTTTCTTTCTTTTTCTTTTTCTTCTTCTTCTTTCTCTTCTTCCCGCGAGCGCCGGCCACATTCCTCACCGTCGTTTCTTCCTCCTCCGGCCACCGTTTTCGACACCGCCGGTCTCTATCTTCTCCTTGAGCTCCGGTGAGTGTTATTCTAGCTTTGGTTTGAGCTAAAATGGTCTAGAATTGCTTAGGTTTTGATTTGAATATTTCGGCCACTTTTGGTTTTTGATTTTTTTGAGCTTCAATTTGGATGATTCATGGAAACTTCCTTCACAAATGTTGTTCCTGGTAGTTTAATCTTCATGTATGAATTTTTACAGAATTTTTGGAGGTTGTTTGGATTTTTGGGTATTTTTGAATATTTTAATATTATTTTCTAATTTTCGGAAATTAATTATTTAAATTATGAAATTGGAGTTTATGGTTGAATTAGGTGTTGAAATGAATTATAGGAATTTATTTGGAATTTTTATGAATTTCTAAGTATTTATTTTTAATTATTGAAGTTTATGTGATTTTGTAAAATTAAGTTAATTGTGTTTTAAATTGAATTTAATTGGTTAATTGAGTTTAATTATTGATATTATTGATAAATATGTTGAGAAAATTAATTTTGGATAATTGTATAATTTTTGGTGAATTTTTGAAGTAATTTAGGTATATATATATATAGGGGTATTTTGGTAATTTTACCCTAAATTGTCTAAAAATGTAATTTAATTGGTTTTAATATTTATTTAAGGTATAAAAATGATTTCTACAAAATATTTGGTATTTTTAACTAATTAAAACTATTTTTCGGGAATTATTTTCAATTATATATATAATATACGATTTTTCAAATAAAATGAGTTTTAATCGGTTTTTATAGTGTTTCAAGGTTAATTATGTAATTTTTACCTATGAAATGTATTTTTATGATTTAAGGATATTTTTGGTATATTTGAATATATATTCTGTGTTTGTGGACCCCGGTCGACAGATTGTAGTCTGGAGTCCGACCGAGGGGTTGTGATTGATTATGGTGTTTATTTTTGAAGTGTATTTTCTTTGCAGGGTCGCTCTACTCTTTTGAGTAGAGAGATGTCCGTTTTACAGGGGAGGTTCTGCCGGATTTCCGGTAGAATTCTCGTAAAACGTGATATCCCGTCGAACCCTAATTTTCGATTCTGTATTTAATACTCTAGATTGAATTCTAGGATTTCTGTTAGGGTTATTCTGATGTCGAGTAATTATTTCTTGTTTAGTTGCGCCGAGACCGAGGGTTAGTGGACCAGGCCCGTCGGACCTGTCTCGTGGAGCGCATTAGGTGAGTTACTATATTATATATATATGCTTAGGATGCATGATTTAGAAAATGCATGTTTTATCTTTACTAAATATGCATAAATAACATGATTTATATTCAAGTATATTTTTGGTATATTTTTGGTATATAATAAATTATATACATGTTTTACTAATAAAATATATTTAAAATGTTTTTAAATATATTTTTAGTTTAATTCATAATTTGATTGGATTTATTTGACATATATATACTCAAAATATACCTGGTTTATGTTTGGTATATTTTCGGTATATATATGGTTTATATTGTTGATTTATTTAAATTCATGCATCATTTATTGTGAATGAATGATTTATATTATTAATGAAGGATATCTATAGAACGTGCTACCTAGTGGGCAGCACTAGGACCGAGTACGTACCGGTACGCCTATAGCTTTAGGCTATATTACTAACTTATTTATGGATATTGATTTGATTATAATTATTGATATATGAGATGTGGTTTGGGGTGTGATTGCTGGAGCTCGGTTGACCAAGTGTCTCGGGGCCAATCACACTGGCAGTCAGACTGCTGGAGCTCGGTTGACTTAGTGTCTCGGGGCCAGTCTACTGTCCAAATGGATTAAGTGGATATATTTGGAATCAGTGAGCCTGTATGGCTAGAGTGTTGTCTAACACTATTATTCTGAGGTTGCGATATTCTAGGGTTCTATATAATCCTTCATAAAAGTTGATTTTCAGATAAAATATATAAAATGATTTTTCTGCATCTGTATGAACTTGCCTGTATATATACATATTACTCTTATACTGTTGACTGTATGCATTATCACTTAGAGTGTATGTATATATACTATAGTAATTCACTCAGTGAGGTCTGACTCCCCTCCGTTGACTATTTTTCAGGAGAGTCAACTTCCTCAGACCTCAGTAGCAGGTCGATACGCCGGATTTCTTCCGCCCCGGCTTCTTTATGTAAATTGTATACTTGAGTCTTATTTATTTACTCTAGATACTGCAGTAGTTGTGAATTAAAGTATTTGTTTTAAAGAGATGTATTATAGTAAAACTGGATTTGTATAAAGATTATACATTTATGAGATTATATATGCGATGTGATGAGTTTTGAATTATATCCAGTTGAGATGGATGATATTGTAATATTTATGATATTATGATTTTTATTTCCGCTGCACATATATATATTATATGGTTATTGTTATTGCATGATTTATTTTTATTTTTAGGCTTGCTACGGGTTCCGGATTCGAAAGAATTCCCGTTCCCTAGCGCCGGTCATGACTCCTGTTTTGGGTCGTGACAGTTGTTGATGTGAAAGTGCTAATGAGCAAGTACATGATGGGAATACAGAAGGCTATTATTGAAGTGACGAATATGCTTGTTTGAAAGAAATGAGGAAAACCAATAAAGTTGATGTTGAGAATGGACTGAGTGTTGAGAATGGATTCTACTCCATCTTCACCGTCCATCTACTCTCTTCTTCGTCTTCTTTTATTGTACAATGATTCCATGATTGGTCGTAGAAGCGACTTTACTAGTACTGCTATTTAATGATGTTCAACTCACGATCTAATTCAAAAAAGAACATTTCTTTCTATTTTAGAAGTGTTTCTTGCTTCAAGATTTAAATTTTTGGGTTTTTATAGGTTTTGTTTCTTAAAGATAAATTTGATTTTTTTTTTGTTTGTTTATGGTATGGAAGAAGAGAATCATACCAATAAAATGAATAAAGTGATGAGTAGTAGCAGCGGTAGCGGTTGTGGTAGTGGTGGTGGTGATGGTGGTAGCAGTAGTAGTTCTAGATTATTCGATGTCGTGTTAGACCTTACAATGCAACACTATTTCATTAGTTTATGGGCGATGGTGAGCTGATGAACCAAAACTATGGTTTTAACCCTGGTTAGCTTACTTGTATGTAGGGACCACTCTTTAGTGTGATGGCATGACAACTCAGGTGTCATCTCATTCTTTTTAAATGAATTTTGACCAGATTCATTAATGGCTAACATTGTAAAAAAATTATAGAAATTGGAGCATTATTGCAAAAATTAAAAAGTTGGGATTACATTGCAAAAGGTGAAAAAGGTTTGTATTTTTTCACCAATAAGCCTTTAATGAACTCTAGAAGAGTGATAATTTCTTTATTAGCATTTTATGTCATACAGTGAAGAATTGGTGTCTCTTCACAAATGTAGGTAATTAAATGTTGAACCACATAAATCATGTGCACTCTTTTTTTTTTTATTTTAGTTTTTATTTTGACATGTTTATTGATTGTTTTAATTGGATGGATTTTTCCTAACAAGTGGTATCAGAGTTTTGGTTCTTTGGTTGAAATCGAAAAATATGGTGGTTGTTCTCATATATAAAATTAATTAATAAATAATAATAATACTTTTTTCTCATTTTTTTTTAAATATGCTTTTTTTTTTTGTTTTTAATTTTTCTGGTTGAATTTATTTATTTTTTTTTTGTAAAAAATATCAATAAAAACAAAAAATATATATATAATTTTACAAAAATAACCATATATTCATTGAATGCTTAGTAATAAAATCATATATTTCAATTTTAAAATTTTAAGTCACATATTTACTCAAAAATTTATAATGTTTAAAGAAATACAAATAGAACAAAAAAACTACAAGCAAGCAAAAATATGGACGACAACCTAACAACAACTAGACAACAAGCAAAAAAATCATAAAATAACAACAACCCAACAAAAACCAATTCGAATAGCTTGGTTTGCCTCTATTTAACAAAGCAACGACAACAACCTCAAAAAATAAAAAATAAAATAAATAAACAAGAACAACAAAATAAAGAAGAACGAAACCTAATAATCACACAAGTATTAAGAACCAAAAATAAGAAAATTCAACACCTATCATTACAACTCTTGTTGATTGTAACATGGTGGGTTTCTATTATACAAGAAAAATAAAATAAAATAAAAAGATGGAGAACTTGAGCTTTAATAAAATCTGAGATGAAAATTTAATTGAAAAATCTATAGGTTTCCTCTCTTTCAATAAAGCTATGTGAAAATTTCTTTTGAGTAGAACAATTTTGTAAATATTATAATAGTTAGTGTTGGATTTAAGAGTAGATGAACATAATGATGAGAATAAGAAGAATAAGGAGAAGGGATGAAGAAAACAAAGACATAAAGATGAAGAAGAACCACAGCAATAAAAAAAAGTAAATAAATCTTGTGCAAAAGATTAAAAGTGTAAATATAAGTAATCATAATTTTGAAAACTATGATAAAAACAATTGACAGTATAATTTTATCCAATAATAAGTCATGAGATTAGGATTCTTTTAAGATATAACAAACATGGGGCTTATTTGTTTCATGTTCTATATATGCCATATAATTGCGTTATAGACTTTTTTTTTCTATTTTATAATAAAAGTTAAAATATATTATTATTAGTGCATACCCATAAACTTATATTAATTGTCTTAATATAATAACTACTATAATTTGTAATTTGTAATTTGCTTTAGTTTAGAAATATATGGATGAGTTTGAGACACAACTGAAAGAAGATAAGGTGGATTTGGAACTTCCTATGTGCTAAGATGAAGCAAAGTTCAACTCCTTCTCCTCCTCCTCTTCTTTGTTTCCCTCCTACTCCACATGTACTTATGTTTCCTTTCCTTGCTCAAGGTCATGTGAACCCCATGCTTAAGCTAGTTGAGCTTTTAGGCTTTGTTGGTCTTAATATTTACCTTTCTAAACTATGAGCATATCCTTAGGGAACTACTCCATAATATGGATATTGAAGCTCCTTTAAGCAAATATCGAGGCTTCAAAATCAAAATCATTAATGATTATCCAACTACTGATGCACAATAATCTAATGATATACATGAGTAGGAGGAACATAGAGAGGAAGAGGAGGAGGAATTGATTCTTGCTCCATGCTTGAATTTGTTATGCCTAATATTAGCTAAATATAAAACATTCAAACATATGTAGCATATGTTATGTAAATTTTTATTTATTATTATTATTATTATTTTGTGATCTAGAGTTCAATGGATTCTAACTAATCCAATTTTACTCAGATAGGACTACAAAAGTGATAAATATTTTCTAACAACAAATTTAATGCAGAATTTGAGACTTGATTTAAGTGGAAACAATTATTGCCAATTGAACCCAACGGTTGTTGATTTTATTTTTTATTTTTTACATTAGAGGGTAAAAGCCAAAAGAAAATAAAATCAATAAAGGAGGCACTGCGAGAAATGCATCAACCATCTAGTCTTATCTTAAGAGTCCAAAAAGGTTGTGAGTTGGGTTTGTAAGTCAAGAGCTTTGCTATCAATATCCATAAGGAATTGCAGGATCCTATTCCTAGTGTCACGTGAATTTTGTTAAACCTCAACATTTGTCAATGTACGGCCTAGCAGTACCTCGTCCACCCATGCAAGCATGCTAATAAGCCTACTTGTCCACAATTTAGGATCGTGTCTTGACTTTGGAAAGCTAGCACACCCACTAGTAAAAGTGTATACTTAAGTACAAAAAAGTTAGTACAAATGTTATGTGCAAAGGAACCTTACTTTACACAATATAAATAAACAAGAATGGCTACAAAAAAGTATGCTTTCTATGCCTTTACAAGGCTTAGCCTTCACTTGGCTATCACACACCTATATGGCTCCTAAGACACTTCACCACTTCCATTTACAAATGAGGAGTGAAGGTATTTATAGGAGAGGGTTGGGTACTGTAAAGACCCAGTATTTTAAATAAAATAATATTATTTTGAGATATGCAGTATTAATAATTTTAAATTTTAATTGTATATTATTATTGTTAATTGCTAATATTATTTATGTATTTTATTTTAAGGAATTATTTACGTAAAAATAATTTATTTTATGTGGGATTATTATTATTATTATTATTATTATTATTATTATTATTATTATTATTATTATTATTATTATTATTATTATTTGTCATGACCCAAACTAGGAGTCATGACCGATGCTAGGGAACGAGAATTCTTTCGAATCCGGAACCCGTAGCAAGCTTTAGAAAAATAAAACATGCAATAAATAAATAAAAAGTACGACTAAATTAAAATTTTTTTGAATCAATATATAAAATAAATATTCCAGATCCTTTCATAAATAAATATATTCATACAATATTCAAATACAACTCTCTTAGTATAAAGTATCAAACAAAATAATACTCTTCTGATACAATAACACTACACTGTAGTTTCTAGAATACAAATCAAAGTTCAAAATATACATTTACATAAAATAGTTGGGACGGAAGAATACCGGCGAAGAACTCTACTACTAAGGTCTATCGATATAAGATCTCTTGAAAAAAATAATTGAGGGGGGTCAGACCTCACTGAGTGAATTATTATACTATATATACATGCAATCTAAACCATATCCAGTCAGGCATTCATATATATATATATATATATATATATACACACACACGCATTTCACCCAAATGCCAAACTTTGTTTTTATAAATATAATAAATGCAGAAAACATTTATTTTAATACATGAAGGATCAAATAGAACCCTATTAATCGCAACCTCAATCAATCATATCATCACTCTAGCCATAAAGGCTCACTTAAATCCAAATAGATCACTTATTCCATTCTGGACAGTAAATTGACCCCGAGACACTAAGTCAACCGAGCTCCAACAGTCTGACCGTTAGTGTGATTGGCCCCGAGACACTTGGTCAACCGAGCTCCAGCAATCACACCATCATTCATATCACATCTCAATCAAATCATCTCAGTCATATCATAATTACCACAAGAAATCCTCACTCAATCCTAAATCTATCGTACCGGTATGTACACGGTCCTAGTGCTACCCACTAGGTAGCACGTTCTATTGATATCCTTTATTTATAATAAATCATACATTTAGAAAATAAATAATGTAGGATGACATTCATACTAGCAAAATAAGTCATATATATACCAAAAATATAATTAAAATAAACTAAGTATATTTCAAGTATATACATGTAAAATAAATTCAAATCAATCATGAAATATACTAAAATAAACCCATAGTATACTAAAAACATGTTAGGTTTAAATCAATAATAAAACATGCATTTATTTGGAAATATATCAAAAATATACCAAAAATATACTTAAAAATAATTTAAGTATAAATCAATAATATGACATGCATTTATTTAGGAATATACCTAAAATATACTAAAAATATACCTAAAGTATACTAATCATTTAATAAAACAATTATGAATAAATATATGTTTAAAAGATATATATATATATACTAAAATATACTAAAAATAAACCTAATTATCTAGCATGCATATATTGAAAATAAACCCTAAATATACCAAAAATATAGTAAATGTATATAGAAAATATACAAACATATACATCAAAATATACTAAAAATAAACTGAAATTATACCAAATCATATTATAAATTAAATCACTTTTAAAAAACATATAATGAAAATGAAAAATCCTAAGTCATGCATCCTATATGTAATACATATATATACAATATAATAACTCACTGATTAGCGCTCCATGAGACAAACTCATCGGGCCCGGTCTGTTAGGCCTCGGTCTCAGTACAGCTAGAAAAATAAAATAATAACAACCATCAAAATAAATGTCTAATTGTATGCTTCTATGATTACTATAGAAAGACTCAATCAAAAATTCAAAACTAGACTAGGACCGGTTGTCACATTTTACGAGAAATTTACCAAAATTTTGGTAAATTCTCCTCTGTAAAGCGGACATCTCCCTACAAAAGTAGGGTCGATCCTGCACAGAAAACACACTTCTAAAATCTCACAGCACAACACCTCGAGTTGGAACCCCAAACTCTACAAATCCCCAACCAAGGTTCACAATACACAAATAAACAATATTAAATAGTAAAATAATAAAAATATCAAAAACCTATAAAAATATTTAAAAACCTTTATTTTCCAATTAAAACATAAAAGTCTAATTTAAATAATATTTGATAATAAAAAATTCATAAATGGAATAAAATTCCCATTTTACAATTAAATTAACATAAATTGTAAATAATATTTAAAATCACAATTTAACATCACAAAAATAATAAAATACACATTTAGTCTCAAAATAATAAATACACTAATTATTTACATAATATTCTAAAATTATCACAATTAACTAATAAAATCTCAAATATTATATAATATTCATAAAAATTCAATTTTTTACAATTATTCAACATAACATAATAAAATTCATATTTAATTGTTTAAATAGTTTAATTATATAATAAAATTAGTTTAAAACCCATTTTATTTCCAAAATAATATATAATATATTATTTGAAAACAATTTTTGAAAAATAATATTAATTAGATAAAAATAGTAATTAATTTGTAAAAATCATTTTTAATACCTTAAATAATTATAGAATCAACTAAAACATAATATTTAACTATAATTAACACAAAATTACACATTTACCCCTATAATATAAAATATCCAATATACTAATTAATTTCCTCAAAAATTATAAAATCATTAAAATTATTTAATCAACATATATTATACTAATATCAATCAAAACACAAATTTATCCAACAATTTCTATAAAAATACACATTTAATCTAATAATTCAAAATACACATAAATTGTATAAAATTCCATAAAAATTATTTTATCAACAAATAACCTTCTAATATCAACTAAAACACAAAATTAAACTGTAAATTCAATCAAAATGCACATTTAATTCAATATTCCAAAATTTACATAAAATAAAAATATTTATTCAAATTATATAATAATCGCAAAAATTAATTTCTCAACACCAAAATTAATAACAATATATAACAACAATAATTTAACCAAATTTATAATTAAAATAATTAATTAATAAAAATTAATTAAATAATTAAAATTACCCATAAATTAAACTAATTCAAAAAAATTAACAAAAATTATTTTTAGCAAGCTTGAGCTACCAAGAAAAATATTTAAAAAACAAAAATCAATAAATCAACAATTTCTAACTAAAATAAAAAATAAAAACTCAAATAACCATAATCTAAAAACCAAGCAAAATCTTACAAGAGAACGAGTTTGAGCTTGATCCAAGCCTAGGATCGACTTCTTCACAACTCCGGGAGTTGAAGGACACCAGGAAGATGAGCTGTAGCGGCCGGAGGACGAAGCAACGGTGAGGAACGACTTGCGGGATGCTGCTGCTACTTGTTGTCGACATTGCCAGAGAAGAAGGAGGAGGCGGTGATGGCTAGAAGACCGAACGACGCTCTGACAGTAAAAGAAACGGACGGCGAAGGGAGAAGGGACGGTTGGGTCATGGTGGTTTTTGGGTTGCAGGGGATACATATATGTGTTTTTGGTTGTATGAATATATATATATATATATATATATATATATATATATATATATATATATATATATATATATAATCACACACATTTACACCATCACATATTAATATAAATATACATAAAATAACAATAAATGATAAATAATAATGACATCAATAATACAAATAAAATGAATAATGCAATTTGATAAAATAATAAAAAAAATAATAATGCACATAAATTAGTGTTATTAAAATAATACTAATGATAAAAATAAAAATAGTAACCATCATGATAGTAACGCAAAACACATTTAAAAATAACAATAATATAGACAATATTCATGAAATAATTTGATAAGGCAATAATATCAATCAATAGGAATAAAATAATAATAATGTACTTAAAATGTTAATATTAAAATAATACTAATAATGGTAGTAGAATACTTTAAAAATATTAATAATACCCAAATCACGTAAAGTAATAAAATAATATTAGTACTTAAAAATAATATTAAAATACTTAAAAATAATATTAAAATAACCATGCACTAAATTAATGTTATTAAAATAATAGTATTCGAAAATAATAAATATACACAATGAAATTTTATCATGACCCAAAACAGGGGCCATGACCGGCGCTAGGGAACAGGAATTCTTTCGAATCCGGAACCCGTAGCAAGCCTAAAAATAAAATAAACATGCGATAATAATAACAATGTATAATGCAGCGGAAATAAAAATCATACATATAATAATAACATTTCCATCAACTGGATTTAAGTCAAATACTCATCCCATATATATAAATCTTTTAATACAAATCCAGTTCAAGTATAATACAATATCTCACATAAATAAAATACATAAAATCCCACATTTAATTTACAACTACTACAGTGTCTAGATTATAAAAATAAGACTCAAGTAAGCATTTTACATAAAGAAGCCGGGACGGAAGAAATTCGGCGTACAGGCCTGCTACTGAGGTCTGAAGATGTTGACTCTCCTGAAAAATTATCAACGGAGGGGAGTCAGACCTCACTGAGTGAATTACTATAATATATATACATACACACTAAATGACAATGCATACAATCAACAGTATATATATAATATGTATATATACAGGCAAATACACACAGATGCAATAAAATCATTTCATATATTTTTCATTAAAAATCACAGTTTATGAAGGATCACATAGAACCCTAAAATATCGCAACCTCGAACACAGTGTTAGACAACACTCTAGTCATACAGTCTCACTTATTCCAAATATATCCACTTAATCCATTTAGACAGTAGACTGGCCCCCAGACACTAAGTCAACCGAGCTCCAGCAGTCTGACAGCCAGTGTGATTGGCCCCGAGACACTTGGTCAACCGAGCTCCAGCAATCACACCCAAATCACATCTCACACATCAAATAATCATAATCAATCAATATCCATAAATAGGTTAGTAGTATAGCCTAAATACTATAGGCGTACCGGTATGTACTCGGTCCTAGTGCTGCCCACTAGGTAGCACATTCTATCGATATCCTTCATTAATAAATATAAAACATTCATTCATAAATAAATGATGCATGAATTTAAATAAAATAACAATATAAACCATATATATACTAGAAATATACCAAAAGTAAACCAGGTATATTTCGAGTATATATACGTCAAATCAATCCAATCAAATTATAAACTAAGTTAGAAATATATTTAAAAACATTTTAAATATAATTTATTAACAAAACATGTATATAATTTAATATATATCAAAAATATACTTAAATAAAAATCACATTATTTATGCATTTTAATCAAAATAAAACGTATATTTCTAAATCATGCATCCTAAAGCATATATATATAGTATAGTAACTCACAAATTAGTGCACTCCACGAGACGGGTCCGACGGGCCTGGACCACTAGCCCTCGGTCTCGGCGCAAATAAACAAATAATAAATAACCGATATTAGAATAAACCTAATAGAAAATCCTAGAATTCGATCTAGAGTATTAATTACAGAAACAGGATTAGGGATCGACCGGATATCATGTTTTACGAGAATTCTACCGAAAATCCGGCAGAACCTCCCCTGTAAAATGGACATCTCTCTACTCAAAAGAGTAGAGCCGACCCTATAAGGAAATACACTTCGAAAAACTACACAGAGCACAATTAAAATCCCACGGTCGGACTCCAAACTACAGTCCACCGACCGGGATCCACAATTCACAGAATAATTTTGAAAATACAAAAAATACCCTTATAACATAGAAATACATTTTATAAATAGAAATTACATAACTAACCTTAAAACACTGTAAAAATCGATAAAAACTCATTTTATTAAAAAAACTGTATATTATATATAAAATTGAAAATAATTCACGAAAAATAGTTTTAATTAGTTAAAAATACTAAATAATTTATAGAAATCATTTTTATACCTTAAATAACTATTAAAACCAATTAAATTACATTTTTAGCCAATTTTGTGTAAAATTACCAAATTACCCCTATATATATAAATATACTAAAATTACTTCAAAAATTCACCAAAAATTATAAAATTATCCAAAATTAATTTTCTCAACATATTTATCAATAATATTAATAATTAAACTCAATTAACCAATTAATTTCAAATAAAAACATAATTAACCCTAATTTCCCAAATTACATAAACTTCAATAATTCAAAATAAATACATAGAAATTCATAAAAATTCCAAATAAATTCCTATAATTCATTTCAACACCTAATTTAACCATAAAATACAATTTCATAATTTAAATAATTAATTTCCGAAAATTAGAAAAAAATATTAAAATATTTAAAAATACCCAAAAATCCAAAAAATGTCCAAAAATTCCACAAAAATTCACACATTTAGATTAAGCTACTAGGATCAACATTTGTGAAGGGAGTTTTCATGAATCAACCAAGAAAAATTTGAAAAAAATCAAAAACCCAATATGGCCGAAATGGGAAAATTTAAAACTAAGCAAATCTAGACCATTTAAGCTCAAACCAAAGCTAGAATCACACTCACCGGAGCTCAAGGAGAAGAAAGAGACCGGCGGTATCGAAAATGGTGGCCGGAATCGTCGTCGACGGCGAGGAGAAGGATTTCGGTCAAAAGAAGAAAAACAGCTCGCCGGCGCCGGGGAAGGAGGCTGCTGGCGGAGGGGGACGGCTGAGGACGACGGTGGCAAGCCGGGAGGCACACCGACGGTAGGGGAATGGTGTGACAGACTGTGGTTGGTGGTGAGGGAGTGGTCGGGCATGGGGAAGGAGAAGAAGAAGAAGAAGAAAAAGAAAAGAAAAGAAAAGAAAAGAAAAAGAAAAATAATAAAAATTTTAATAAAATATTTGAAAAATTTTACATCCACACATATAATTTAATATTTTAATAATTTAATAATAAATAAAAATAATTAAATAACAATAATTTAATAAACAAATAATAAAATATTAGGATAATATATATCAAACCCTAATTAAATAAATATTTCACACATACACGGTGTTTAGTAATTTAAAAATACGTATGAGTTCATGCAAGTCCGAAAATGTATTTAAAATAATTAATAATAAATTATTTACGTGAAAATTTCCCCGAAAATGCAAGTCCCGGGAAAATTTTACGTAAGGTACTTAAAATAATACACAATAATTAAAATAAGTTTTAAATACATATCAACTCATGAAAATATCGTAATATATACAAAAATTATTAACACTGCATATCCCGGTACAGTGTAAAAATATTTAAAAACACGGGATATTACAAATTTAAACGTTCAAAATAATATATTTACGTAGAAAATTCAATTAAACACAAAATAATGATAACAAATCACAAAATAGTAAAATAATTAAATATAAATTTTAAATTTTATTTACACTGCATATCTTATTATTTAATAAAATAATTTAAAAACTACGGTTATTATTATTATTATTATTATTATTATTATTATTATTATTATTATTATTATTATTATTATTATTATTATTATTATTATTATTATTATTATTATTATTATTATTATTATTATATTAAATTTGATGAAGGGTATTTTGGTAATTTCATAAATAAATAAAAAAGGTGAAAAAGCATAAAATGTCAGGTCAAACTTCTCCCTCTCTCTTCTTTTTTTTTCTTCTTCTTCTTCTCCCTCTCAGTCACTCACCTTCCAGCCACCATCGACCGCCACCACTTCCCTCTTCCTCTAGCTACCGTCTGTCGCCTTCAGCTTATCGGGAAGTCGCTTGGAACCACTAGATTCAGAAGAGGCCGAAAAGTTGGAGCTTTATGACGCTAGCGAGATTCCAACCACCCTAGCTCGTCAAACTAGACTCTTTCGAAATGTTTTCCTTTGGTGAGTCTATTTCTGAGCTCCGTTTGAGCTCAAATCCTCTAGATTTTTAGATATCTTCGATTTTTAGTTTATGTGTTTTAGGGTTTTTTTTAGCTTGATTATGTTTGATTCTTGCAAACTTGCTTAAGAAATGTTGTTTTTTGTAACTCAAGGTTCTCAAATATAACTTTTATGAATTTTTTTGAATTAATTTGAATTTTGATTAATTTTTTATTATTTTAATATTAAATATTGAATTTTTGATAATTATGTCAATTAATTATTTTTAATGGAAATTTAGTTAAATTGGTGTTAGTAATATGAGTTAATAATTTTAGAATTTTTAAAATAATTTTTGGTGAATTTAAATAATTTTTTAGAATATTAATTATATTTTGTATATTTTGTATTATTGAGTTAATTGTGTAATTTTATAAAAATTATAGTTAAATAATATGTTTTAGATGGTTTTAAAATTATTTAGGGTATTAAAATGATTTTTATAAATTATTTACTATTTTTAACTAATTAATACTAATTTTTGAAAATTATATTCAAATAATATATTATTTACTATTTTGGTGGTTAAATGGATTTTTAATTACTTTTAATATATATTTAAGATATTTGAATATATAAAAATGAATTTTTACTATTTTAAGTTAATTTATTGAAAAATTGGATTTTTATTAATATTATATTATTATTTGAGATTTTTATTTAATTATTGTAAAAATAATTGTATGTAGTGTTTTAATGTTTAAATATATTATATTTTTGGTATTTTGACGATATTTATGGAATTTATTGATTTTTAATATATTTATTATATTATTTGTATTTTTGATAAATTGTGAACCTCGGTTGGGAAATTGTGTAGTTCGGGATCCCAACTCGAGATGTTGTGCAATATATTGTAGAAGTGTGTTTTTCTTGTAGGATCGGCTTTACTTTTTAGTAGAGAGATATTTGTTTTATAAAGGAAGTTCTACTGAATTTTTGGTAGAATTCTCGTAAAATGTGACATCGAGTTTATTCTGAATTTCCTTATTTGCCTGAGTTTTTGTATTACTAGATCGAGTTTCTTTTAAAAATATAAGTTAGGAATTTATTCTGATTGTTATTATTATTTATTTTCTAGTTGAGCCGAGACCGAGGCTTATTGGACAAGACCCATCGAGCCAGTCTTAAGGAGGGCAGAATTGTGAGTTATTATTTTATATATACATTGCATATAGGATGCATGATATTGCGTATTCATGTTTTTAATATGTATTTATACATGAATTATTTTATTAAATGTTTTAGTATATGTTAGGTATATTTTTAGTATATATTTGGTATGTTTTAACATATATGCATGTTATATTTTCAATATACACTTGAAATATTTTTGGTATATTCATGGTTTATATTCGGTATATTTGTAGTTGATTTTGGATTTGTGTAGCATATATGTACTTGAAATATATTTAGTATATTTTTGGTATATATATATGGTTTATTTTGTTGTTATGAATGTTATTATGTTTAAATATGCATTATTTATTTCCCATTTATATATTCAATTTTATTTGAAGGATATCAATAAAACGTGCTACCTAATGGGAAACACTAGGACCGTGTACGTACCAGTACAATAGATTTTAGGGATAAGTTATTAAATCACTTGAGGTGACATTTATTTGATTGATTGATTTTGAGATTGATGTGATTAAGTAGTGTGATTGCAGGAGCTCGGTTGACCTAGTGTCTCGAGGCCAATCACACTAATAGTAAGACTGTTGGAGCTCGGTTGACTTAGTGTCTCAGGGCCAGTCTATCGTCCAAAATGGAATAAGAGAATTAATTTGGACTTAAGTGAGTTTGTATGGCTAGAGAGATATTTTTGGTTAAGGTTACATATAATTAGGGTTCTATTTGATCCTTCATTCAAATAAACATTTTTCAACATTTATATATATATATATATATATATATATATATATATATATATATATATATATATATATATATATATATATTTCAGCATTTATATATATATATATATATATATATATATATATAAGTGATTTCAACATCTATATGAAATGTCTATGTATATTTATTATATATATTGATGCTTGATTATATATGATATTAGGAGGTACCTGTATATATAATATAATAATTCACTCAGTAAGGTCTGACTCTCCTCAGTTGTTTATTTTTTAGGAGATTCTTCGTCTTCAGACCTTAGTAGTAGGCTCATACGCCGGACTTCTACAACCTTGGCTAGTTTATGTAAATTATTTATCTGAACCTTTTATTGTATTATAGAAAATTGCAATAGTAGTGTTTGTATCTGTAGAATTTTGTTCTCATGTCAGAGACCTTTCTCTGAATATTGTATGAAATATTTTTATTTTATGATATGACATAAGTATTTATTTTTATATTGATTTAAGATTTTAATTCTAGTGTATTTTTATTTATTTATTGCATGCTTTTATTTTTAAGGCTTGTTATGGTTTCTAGATTCGAAAGAATTCTCGTTCCCTAGCTCTGGTCATAACTCCCAGTTTGGGTCGTGACAAGTACTATTCCCACTTCTTTACTATTCACACATCTATAAGGGAACTCTCTAGAATATTCCCTTGGCTTTCTTAAGAAAGCTTCCCTTCCTCTCCTCCTATGGAGAGTTCTAGACACCCCAAGTCTAGATAATTCTACCAGTTTCCCTTATAAGCCTTTAGTACTCTCTACACACCTCTACAATATGCTAGAGTACTCCACATAACTCTAGCTTATTCTAGCCTATTCTAGAATATTTTATAGTACTCCTACATACTATAGTTGAGCTTGGGAGAATGTAAGCCTTTAAAACCACTTGCCATGGTGTCAAAACTCCTTAGGCATATTTTTTTGTGACATTCTCCCCCACTAAACCTACCAGTGCCCTTATTGGTCATGAGGCTTTGGTGATTTCAAGAGCTTCACAAGCTTATTCAACCCTTGAAGCAGCTCCTTTCTTGCCTCCATGTCAAGACCCTTGTGCTTGACTCGTGTTGCTTGAGTAGTTGACTTGCACCTCCCATGAATCTCTAAGACTCACTTATCTTGGTCATAACCCTTTCGTGCTCTCATAGTTGCTCCATTCGATCTTCCCCTTAGATTATGCTCGTCGATGCACTCTTTGCTCCTTTGGAATGTCCTTCGCATACCCTTGTAAACATCTTCCTTCCTTGGTGCACCCTTTGATGCCTTTATGCCACCTATATCGCCCTTGTAGATGATCTTGAACTTGTTGTCCGCCTTACCCTTTGGTGGTGAAGTAGACTTCCTTTGCTTGCTCCCTCGTTGCATAGGCCTTTTTGCACCCTTTTCACTTTTTCCCTCTCGAGATTCACCCTTAGAGATTTGTATTTTGAAGATCCCCACATCTTGACACTTATTCCTCTTAATGGGTACAGGCAGCATTTGGCCATCCTCCATAAAGTACAAGGTGTTAGCGTAGGAATCCAAGATAGCTTTCACCATATTTAAGAAGTCCATCCCTAAGTAGAACTTCCTTCCACCAAGTAGAGCCACCAAAATGTCAAGTTTGCTATGCCACAGACTAATCTCGATGTCCACTCCATAAGCTTTCCTCTTGTTCTTTAACATCTTGTCATCAAGCCCTTTGGCAAAGCCATTGCACTTTCTATATGGCATGCCTATCTCATCGGTAAGTTCCCTCGCCATATAGATTACATCGGCACCCGTGTCAATCATGGCTTCCAAGGTCTTTCCACACACCTTAGTCTTGACCAATATTCACCTATAATATTGTTCTCCACTTTTAAGTTGAATGGAATTAAAGAGAGTGATGCTAGCAAGCTTCCCTCACGTTGCTTTTCCCCCTCCATTCTTACCAAAGCCATAAGCTTCCCTCACTTATGGCACTCATATGCTCGATGTGGCCCATTATAAATGAAATAAGCAAGTTTAGGCTTAGAAGACTCACCCTTGTCCTCTTTATGCCATTCTTTGGATGACTCCTCTTTGTCATCCTTCTTCCACCTGCTTCATCCCTTATGTCTTGGGCAGGAGTGCTTTTCATCATCATCGGAAGACACCCCATTGTCTCCCCTACCATTGCCATTGTACTCGACCTTCTTGCCTTTACCTTTTGAGTTCTTCCTCTTAAACTTTATTAAGCTTTTGGCAATAGCCATTGTGGTAGCAAGGTCTTTGACATCGCATTGCTTCAACTCTTGCTTGGCCCAATGGGACAATCCATCGAGGAAGTTGAATAATGCCTCCTTCTCTCTTAAGTTAGGTATCTCAAACGTTAACTTAGAGAACTCCTTGACATAATCTTATATGTACCCCTCCTTGTGTTGAAGATGACAAAGCTTGGCCCTTACTTCATTTTCGGCATCCTTGGGGTAGAATTAGGCTTTTAACTACCTCTTGAAATCTTCTCATATAGTGATGTTGCACGTCCCCCTCTTGACGTCCTTGCACCTTCTTCTCCACCACACGGTAGCCACCTCATTAAAATAGAATGATACAGCCTTAAAGTACCTCTCCAAGCTCTATAGGAAGTTGTTTATCTCCCACGCATTCCTCGTGCTACTATAGGCTTTTGGCTTGGGAGCATCCACTTTATGAGTGGTCATAGCTTGGACTCCCCTATCACTCGCTAACACGGCATTTACCAGGTTAAGCTCCATCTCAAGCTTCTCCTTGTAAGCTTACAACATTACCTTACGGTTTTGTCTTCTCTCAACAACTTATCCACAACCTTATTCAAGGCACCTTGAATCTCCCCTCGAAGCTCCTCGTCACCACCCTTGGACTCAAGCTCTATAATGCGTTGGTCCATGTCTTTGATTTTATCCCTTATATTGGACATGGTGGTCTCTACCTTGACCAACCTTTCCTCCATGGTCGTTAGTATGTCATGAGCCTTCTCTTGTCCACCTTTCTTCACACCACCTTGTGCTTAGATTTTTGTTTGCTCACTTGAACCCGCCATTCTATTATGCTAACACTCTAACACACACTCCAAAGAACGCAACACAAATCCTTGAACTCAACCAAGAGCTCTGATACCAACTGTCATGTGAGTTTTGTTAACCCCTAACACTTGCCCACGTGCGGTCTAGCAATATCTCGTCCACCTATGTAAGTATGCTAGTAAGCCTCTTAACCCATAATTTAGGATTGTGCCTTGACTTTGGAAAGCTAGCACACCCACTTACAAAAGTGTATGCTTAAGTAGAAAAAGGTAGCACAAGTGTTACGTGTAAAGGAACATTACTTTACACTATATAAATAAATAAGAATAGCTACAAGAAAGTATGTCTCCTATGGCTTTACAAGGCTTAGCTCTCACTTGGCTATCACACACTTATATGGCTCCTAAGATAATTTACCACTTCCATTTACAAATGAGGAGTTGAGGTATTTATAGGAGAGTGTTGGGTACTATTCCCACTTCTTTACTATTCATACCTCCATAAAGGAACTCTCTAGAATATTCCCTTGGCTTTCTTATGGAAGCTTCCCTTCCTCTCCTCCCATGGAGAGTTCTAGATACCCAAGTCTAGATAATTCTACTAGCTTCCCTTATAAGCCTTTAGCACTCTCACACACTTCTACAATATGCTAAAGTACTCCACACAACTCTAGCTTATTCTAGCATATTTTAGAATATTCTATAGTACTCCTACATAATATAGTTGAGCTTGGAAAAATGTACACCTTCAAAACCACTTATCATTGTGTCAAAACTCCTTGGATATATTTTTCATGACACTAGGTCCAAGCCATCCTCAACTAATTAACATTTGTTACCAATCTTTATAATGGTATTCTTGTTGCCATGAAGACTCAACTGAACTTGAAGCACATTACTAAGGTAGCCAAAAAAAAAAAAATTTAGATGAAACTGAGATTTCATCAAGAAAATTTTAGATAATATCTTTGGTAAAAGAATGATTCGGTTTTTTAAATATTTTTTTGAAAAGATAATGATAGGTATCGTGCACAATTAGTGATATCGTGAATCTCGTGCCGTCAAAATAATATTGGGGACAATATCATATCAATAAATATTTATTTTTTAAAATTTTAATTTTGTTTTTTAAAATTTTAATTTTTTTGAATTTTTTTTTGAAATTTAAATTCTAAGGTACACATGAGTAAACATGTCGTATAAACATTTAAATATTTGTAGCTGTAAATAAATTTTTTTATTTTTTTATAATGTAATTATAAAAAAAATAGAGAAACAAAAAGGTAAATATCATAAATATCGATGTCACTGCAGACATTGGTATTCACAACACTTACCATTATATCATATTTTAAAGGATAATGATTTGTGTAATGAGTAGTGACACTACATTATATTGCTACTCAGTACATAAAGAGAATAATGTCCCTCTTTGGATTTTTTTTATTTCATTATTAAAAAAATTATAAGATATAGGTGTTTAAATCCTTACACGATAGGTTTATCTGTGTGCAATTTAGATTTTAAATTTCAAAACAAAATTATTTTCACCAAAAATTGAAATTTAAAAACAAAAATAAAAAAATTGTCATTTGATTATTAAAAAAAATTATAAATTACGGGTGTTTACATCTAAACGACGGATTCATCCATGTACAATTTAAATTTTAAATTCTAAAAAAATTATTTTCATAAAAAAAAATTAAAAATTAAAATAAAAATAAAAAATAAAGCCATTTAATTATTAAAAAAATTTTACAAACTATAAATATCTAAATCGTTATTCAATGGTTTCACTCATCCCCAAGTACGATGGGCATACATGTCCCTCCTATTTTAAAATACAATTTATTTTAACAAATCACTGATGACAGATAGGATACGCATTCAAACACAACTAAATTTGTCCAAATAATACAAACAATTTAAAAAGTATAAAACTCATACAACTGTTGCTGCTAATTAACATGTCTTTTTTGAGCTCATAGACCTTATATCCTCAATCAAACTGTCCAAACAACAAGATGAAGATCCACCTTCTTCAACACTTCTTTTTGCCATTTCTGCCATATTAGCTGATGATCTGACAAACTCTTCGCTTCTGTTCACCATCAGATCTTTCACCATCTTTTCAATAATTGTTCTATCACACGAATCCTTCATGTCCAATCCTAGCTTCCACACCTCACCTACGAACCTGCTATTCACTTGCTGATCAGCAAAATAAGGCCAACAAATCATTGGCACACCAGCCACAATACTCTCCAACGTGGAGTTCCATCCACTGTGTGTCAAAAATCCACCAACCGCCCCATGTCGCAAAACCTCTTCTTGAGGTGCCCATCTCACAATGTGCCCGTTTTCTTTAGATTCAGCTTCAAGCTCAGCAGGAATTTTTTCAAGAACTTCGCCATCTTTATTGGTAATAGTATCTGGCCTTATAACCCACAAGAACCTTTGCTTGCTATTAGCAATCCCGTGCCATAACTCCATGAATTGGTCTATTGTCATTATTGTAGTACTACCAAAGCTGACGTACAGTACAGATTGCAAAGGTTGCTCGTCCAGCCATTTCATACAGCTTCTATCCACCTCCCGTATACTTTTGTTGGGGGTTGAATACAGTTCTTGCTTACTGATCCTTGCTAGTCTTGATTCTAAGAGCTCGTGGAGGGGGCCAACGGTGTAGATTTTTGGGTAGTGAATGCGAATTTGGGATAGTGTTGCTGCTTCTAGATCTTCGAAAGTGTTGAGGATGAGTGCTTTAGATTGTCTCATTTCTTCTGTGAGCATTAAGAGGCAAGGATCTGAACTTTTTTGGCAAAAATCTGGAAGATCTCTTCGCCTGAGAAACGTTTCCATGCCAGGCACTTTTGTTATCAATCGATCCATGTCTTCTTTTCCTTTAACAATTCCATAACCAAAGAAATCAAATAAATAAAATAAAATAAAACTACGAGTTAAAATATATATTATAGATTTTGATACCTTCGGCAGGAAGTTCATCAGCTGCAACAATGTCAGGAATAGAAAAGAACGTCAAGACGGAGCAAGCACTGAAGGTATGAAATTGAATAGCTGGAACTCCAACTTCAGTGGCAACATCATACACAAAACCCATCACCATATCTCCAATGATACAATTAATCGGCATAACGTTATTCAAATCTATTAATAACTTCTTGAAAATCGGTTTGCTCTTCGATTTCATTCCCTCCAACAACAGCTTAAACTTACGAGCTGAATTTCCGGCTGAGCCGTCTCCTCCTGACCAACAGTTTGGTATGGTTTTGAATTGGAATTCATGGTACTTGGCGAAACGAGCTTCAACATCAGTACAACGAACTAGATTATCATGGATGTGTTGGAAATTTAGGAAGGTGATTTTTAGGCCTGCAAGGGCTAAAAGCTCAGCTAGCTTAAGCATGGCGTTTACATGGCCTTGGCCAGCTGGAGCAGGAAATATTAGTACATGAGCAGGAGGATCTGAGACTTGCTCCATCTTTGGTTAAAAGAAGGTTTAGACTATTGTGCCAGCACAAGACCTTTTGAAAATTTGGGTGGCAGAACTAGTAAATTTATAATGAAAATAAAAATAATTTATTCGAAGACTGTCGAAGTTGTGTGAAGTGGAGTCTGTAGAGAGGTGATTGGTCATTTTCGTAATAATTAAGTATCAGCAATATTCCATTCAGTACGAAGATCGATGAAATGAGACCCATAACAGCACCAGCACAATACAATACAGATTTGAAAAGACAGATTACGGGTTTGTGCGTGTATATTAAAAAGACCGCCACGACATGTATTCCTGTCGCGGGTGAGAGCAATGCTCATTTTGCCCCTAAGTTCATTTTTTTTAATTTTATTTCTAAATTTTTTTTAATTTATATATGAGTGAATATATTTTATAAGAAATTAAATACTCATAATTTGTTAAATTTTTTAATAATTAAATGGTATTATTTTTTATTTTTATTTTTAAATTTTTAAATTTTTGATGAATTTTTTTTAAATTTAAAATTTAAATTGTACATAAATGAATCTATTACATAAAGATGTAAACATCAATAGATTGTAAATTTTTTAAATAACTAAATGGCTTTTTTTAAAATATTAATTTTTTGGTAAAATTTTTTTGAATCTAAAATAAAAATAAATTTATTATGTAAAAATTTAAATATTTATATTAAATATTTATTTTTTAAATAATAAAATAAAATAATGAAAGGATTATTATTAACTTTGTGTTAGAATAACATCATTCCTCACTGCACACATCATTATCAATCTTGGGAGGACCAAATATGTCTTGTTAAAAAAAAAAAAAAAAGTCATGAAATATGCTTTTCTTTTTCTAAAAATTACAGGTCCAAGGGAAAGGCCATAGAAATATAGGATAGGATCAGATTCAGTGTTGTCTGGTCTGCCTGCCAAGGTTGACTAAAGATGTTTTACTGCTTTTTACACTAAATGAAGAGAAAAAAGAATTTTAGGTGAAATATTATTTTCAGTAGGGGTGTCAAAACAAATCAGGTAGATGGATGGTGTTTATATCAGTTGATTTACTTTATTTATAAAAGTAGAATCTTATTTAATAATTTTGGTAAATATTTTAATTTTAATATGATATAAAATTTAAATGAGTTATATAAATATGATATTTGTAATTTATTTATTTAAATAAATTATGTAGATCATAAAATTAAATATAACCTATTTAACTTATATAATATTTATAATATATAAAAATACTATTTTTATAAAAGTATTTAAAAATAATATTTATAATTTACATAATACAATTATAAAAATACCATTTTTATAAAAAAAATTTGCAACAAATGACTAATTTATTAATTAAAATCATAACAAACTATATAAATTTTTAATAGGTCATGTCAAGTTGGGTTAATATGACTTAACACGATACATATAATTAAACAGGTTATAAACAAGTTCATATGTCAATCCACGACACGACTTAACTAAATTGTGTCATAAATGGATTTACACATTTTTGACACAAATTCATTTAATTTCAGCTCCAATTCACTGATTTTGTGTGCCAAGTAAATCATGTTCACGTGTTATGACTCCTTTTAACACCCTTAATTTGTGGCGGAATAAGAGATGTTTTAAATGAAATATAAAAGGTATATTTTAAAGCCCCTAACTTTTGTTGAATAAGGGAGATGTTTTAAATGAAATAGAAAAGGTATATTTTAATGGCATAGAGCCTCGAAAGATGTGATGTCAATGCTACTTTGATAATTATTGTTATAAGCAAATTCCATTAACGGTATTTACTTATCCCAGTTGCATCCGATGTCTAAAGCATTGGCTCTCAACATATCTTATAGTCCCTAAACGGTACGCCCTAATTGTCTATCTATTTGAGGATGAAACACAATGCTTCTTGTAAACCTCTAAGGCTTCTTGTAAACTTAATCAAAATCATAATGTAAACCTCAGGTCAAGATCTGATACTATTGACACTGGTATTCCATGCAACCTTATCACTTCCTTAATATATAATTTAGCCAATTTGTTTAAATTATAACTAACCTTGATTGATAAGAAATGCGCTGACTTAGTCAATCGATCAACTATTACCCACACAACATCATTTCCTTATTGAGTCCTTGGCAATCCAATTACAAAGTCTATAGTTATATGCCCTCATTTCCATTTTGGTATTAATAAGGATTGTAACAATTCCGCTGGATGTTTATGTTTAACTTTGACTAGTTGGTAAGCTAAACATTTAGAAATAAAGTCAGCCATGTCCCTTTTCATGCCTTCCTACCAATAATGCTCCTTTAAATTCCTATACATCTTCGTACTACCTGGATGCATCATATAAGCAAAATAATGTGCTTTTTCTAATATCTCTTTTCTTAATTCACCTATATTAAGCATAAAAATTCTCTTTCCAAATCTTAAAATTCCCTTATCATCATAAGCCAACTCCAATTTCTTTCCATTTCTTTTCTTCTCACGCAACTTTTCTGCTTTATATCCATTAATTGCGTTTGCACTATTTTCTCTATTAACATTGGCTTTCCCTTTAAAGTGGCTAAAATACCTCCAAGGTCTTTTATATCCAACCTAACATTTAATTTCCTCAGTTCCACCAATAATGGCATTCTCATTGTGCAGATATAATATAGATTATCTATCGATTTTCGATTAAGAGCATCTACCATTACATTCGTCTTACTAGGGTGGTATTCAATTGTACAATCATAATCCTTTAATAGTTCCACCAATCACTTTTGTGTTAATTTTAACTCATTTTGACTTAAGATATTTTCAAACTCTTATGATTTATAAAGATTTGGCAAATTTCTCCATACAAATAATGTCTCCACACTTTTAGTGCAAAAATTACTGTAGCTAGTTCTAAGTCATGCGTGGGATATTTTTTCTCATGAGATCTTAATTGCCTTAATGCACAAACAATTACCTTACCATCTTGTGTCAATACATAACTAAGCCTCTATTTAGAGGAATCATTATACACCACATATTTTCTTCCTTCCACTAGCAATGACGGTACTAGAGCAGTAACTAACTTTTCCTTCAATATGTTAAAACTTTGTTAACATTCTAAAGTCCATTTAAATTTTACATTCTTTCTCAATAATTTTCTCAATGGTGATGCAATAATTGAGAAATCCCGGGCAAACATTTAATAATAGCCTACTAAACCTAAGAAACTTCAAACCTCGATCATATTTTTCAACGGTTCCCAATTCACAATTGTAGTAATTTTGATAGGATCAATATACACACCTTTTGCAGATATCATATGTCCTTAGAACATGACCTTATCGAGTAAGAACTCACACTTACTAAACTTTGCATATAATTGCTTAGTTCTCAACATTTCAAATACTATCGTCAAATGTCCTTCATGCTCTTCTTTTAACTTAGAATACACTAGAATATCATCAATAAAGTCAACAACAAACTTATATAGATACAGTCTAAATACCAGTTCATCAAATCTAAAAATCCTGCTAGGGCATTTGCTAGACCAATTGGCATCACCAAGAATTCATAATGTCCATATCTAGTCTTAAAAGCACTTTTAGGAATGTCAGCCTCCTTAATCCTCAATTGGTGATAGCCAAACCTCGTATCAATCTTTGAGAATACTATTGCTCTTTATAATTGATCAAATATGTCCTCTATTTTTGGTAGTAGGTATTTGTTCTGGATCGTAACCTTATTCAATTGTTTATAAATTATGTACAAACAAAGTGATCTATCCTTTTTCTTAACAAAAAATAAAAGTGCATCACAAAGAGAAAAACTAGGCCAGATAAATCCTTTTTCCAATGATTCATGTAATTGCACCATTAATATATGTTCTATAGTTGAAAATACCATAAAAATTTGAAATTCTAAGTGGGAGGGCTCTTCAATTGAAAATCAGGAATTGAATTTATTATAGGATTTTTTGTATCTTTTTAAAAATTACAGGATGTTATGCCACTACTCGGACTCGAACCAAGATGCTCTAGCACTGCTTCCTAAGAGCAGTGTGTCTACCGATTTCACTATAGCGGCTTGCTCGAAATCATAATAGTCAATTTAACTCTCTCAACTCAATTGGAACCATCTTATACGGCTGTTGCGATATAGGCGCAGTTTCAGGTACAAGTTCTATTTCAAATTCTATTTCTCTCTCTAGTGGTAATCGATGTAAATCCTTTGAAAATACATCCTCAAATTTGTTCACTACTTGTAACTTTTTAATGTTTCACCTTCCTTCCTTTCGTTTACAATATAAGCTAAATACGCTTCATACCTATTTATCAAATATTTTATAGCCGTCATTACTAATATAACCTTAATAGGTATCTTCCTACTTTCTCCAATGGACTTTATCTTTTCACCATTTTCTTTTTCAAATTCTACCTGTCTAGTGTAACAATTCACTTTTGCTTAGTTAACCTATCCATTCTTAGTATAACATCAAATTCATTAATGTATAAGTGTATGAAACTCCACTTCATTTCACCCTCACTGATATTCACCAAAATGTCTTTATAAATCATATTATAAACTACACACATTCCTATTGGCGTGCTCACAACCACATGTTCATTCAAATCACTTCTTTTAAGTTTATCATGCATCACATAATTTGATGATATATATGAAAGTGTAGCACCGGGGTTAATTAATATACTTATTGGCTTACCATTTATATAAGCAGTATTGATAATCACATTTGGTGAAATTTCTACTTTATGTTGTGTAACAGCAAAAACTCTACCTTACTGCATTCCACTCACAGTAGCACCTTGCCTTATAAGTTAATTTTAGGATGGTCCTGCCATCTTACTCGCCTTATTACACATAACAGCAGACCTTACTAGATCTAGTGGCCGACTATTTCTTCCATTATGGGGAGCATTGGATACCTACAGCGATTATTCTCCTGATTACATTCTCATGCAATCCTTAGTATAATGCCTAACTTTGTTACACCTATTGCACCTAATCTTGCCCTGATCACACATTCCCATGTGATTCTTTTTATATTGCACCAAGGTAAATTAACCTTGTCTAACCATTCCTAACACTAACTTATCTAAATGGTGCCATAGGTTGTCTCACTAAAACTTGGCTTCCTTAAGGTCTACTACCATCTCCAATCCTTATATTGCTTTTAGAGTATAGAGAGAAACATGATTTTCCATCTCTACCTCTCTTCCACGGTTATTGCAATGGTCCAGCTTGTCGGTAAGATCTAATTTGAGTTGAGGCCTCTAATTTTTTATCGAGCTTTTATTGTTCCATAACCTTATCAACCCATCCCCTATATATGGTTCCAATATACAAATTCAATTTACTTCTTAGAGATATATGCAATCCTTCATGAAATTTCTCACTTTTTACCTTTGTAGTAGGGTAAATATTCATTGCATACTTATATAGATCCTCAAATTTATCAACATATACCCTAACAGAGAATGGTCCTTGCACTAAACTGATAAATAAAGCCACCATTTCTATATGTCTCTATCAAATATTCCTTATAAAATTCTTCTTAAAATACTTGCTAAGTTAGGGCCATCCCAAATAAATTTCTAATTTTAATTAACAAATCATCTAGCCTATCAAATATTAACCGCTATACCTTACCTATTTTCTCCTCATCACTCAGCTACAATGTTGTAAAGGCTTTTTCTATAGTTTTTATCCACTTATCAACTTGGCCAGGATCTAACATACCTTAAAACTCATATGCTCCCACTTGTTGGCATGTTCAGTCACATCTTCAGGCCGTTTGTATTTCTTTTTATCTTTTTTAGACATTACTATAGCCATAGTGCATGCCAACTCTGTAGCATCAACATGTATTACTGGTGGCACTGGGAAATTAGCCACTCCCCCTTACATTAGTGGTGGTAGAGGTTGACAATTACACACTCTCCTTGGTACATTAAAATTTAGCATTAGAGTCATCAATGTATAACTAAATTGAGCACTACCAGTTTGTGCTTCTTGTGTGACATCTCTCTCATTACCATTAGAAGCCAATGTTGGGGATAATTCTTATTATGAAACATGACTCCTACTTGAGCTTTTTTCCCATACCACTAACCCTATTTCATCAACTTGAGCACCCTGGCCTCTACCTCTACCTCTACCTTAGCCACCTATTATGCCACCTTTAGTTCATGCCATCTTCCTGAAATCCAAAAATTAAACCACTTCAATAATTTATTCCACTAAGGTTCCTGTTTATCAATAACTAATAACCACCAAAATCAATATTCCTTAATTTCTGTAGAATTCATCAAACTTAAACTTTATAACCTAAGCTTTCAAACCTAGCTTTGATACTAATAAATGTGACACCCCTCTCTATAGATACTTTATTTAGATGATTATTGATCTTAAATCACCTAAATTATAGTATCAATGTAGAGAGGCACCACTTCTAAAGCAATCCTTGAAAACCTTTGAATGCACATCACCAAATAACATCTCTGGTATTATTTACATTAGATGGCAAGAAAATAAAACTACTAACTTGTATCTTATTTATATACATATCACAACTATACACTAGTAGGTTAGTTTGAGATACAAGTATAAGGTTACACAAAACTATATTAAAAAATCTACATTTAAAAGTAAGTGTAGCCTATTTATATCACTAATCTAAGAAAAAGGGGTCACAAGATACCACTCATTTATAGTTATACACTAAGAGGGAACTAGTAGGACCTTGGATGTTCCATGAACCTTAACTTGTCAGAGTCCTTATATATACATTAGGAAGGGTTTAGCAAGAAAAAAAAGTCCAAAACGATATGTTGGAAGGCATCTTAATCCTCTACTAAGACTAGAGAGACATAAATGTCAAAAGCAGTGTCGTACCACACTCACATGATAGTACAAACATGCTCTCCATTAACCTCACGAATAATATGCACACGAAATGGAACATCAATTGGCTTTACCTGAACCCTCCAGTCCAAGTCTGTGGTCACATCATGTCCTAAAACGTACTTAATTTTGGTCTTGTCTTGTCTAACTTTTTGGCTCATGATCAACTAATTATGTGTCATACTACTAGAGTTATATATATTAATTATACATTATGTGCTTAACCTAAAAATAATAATTAAAGTGAAGGAGTAAGTATTTTCATAAGAAAATACCCAATGAGTGAACTGAGTACAAAGATAAACAAAGTGGGAACAAGAAATTTGTAATTGAAATAAATGCAATAAAATGATAGCATTTAGGTAGGCAAACAGAGGAAAAATATACACTAGTTATTTTACACTATAATTTCAAATGATTTGCATTACTTATTTAATTTATATGAAATATACTTTATACTTCCATGATAATTTAGCAAGCATCTTGTGAACTATTTAGTTCAAATTTCACTTTCTTTATTTAAGACTTTCCTATAGTAACATATTAGCACTTTGCTTCTTGTAAATAGGCATGCATTCACTTAGGCATAAGAGCCTTTAAATGATCCTTAGAATTTATATTTAGAATTTACCATTCAGCACATCAAAGGTTTGAATAATTGTATGCATACAAATAATACCATTTGGATTCTCCATAACATTATATTGAATCTAAAGCATTGCCCATAAGACAATTTTCATAATTTGGCTGATATGAATCTTAGTTTTCATTAATTCATAAACACACCGTACTTAAAAGTACAAACAATCTCTTAAAATCACACAAGCTGTTGTGTCTTGAACACAGTCTTAGTCTCGTTGAACCCAGTCGTACCCTAGGCACAATCTTGCTACAACCTCTTTGACTTATGTGCACACGTACTATGAATAATAATAATAATAATAATAATAATAATAATAATAATAATAATAATAATAATAATAATAATAATAATAATAATAATAATACTTACAATCTTCTTTTACTATTTATTTCCGAAATTTATTCAATAATAACTATTATCATCAATTTAATTATCAATTATTATTACTATTACTACTATTTTTATTATTACTACTATGCCTTCATGATGTTACTTAACTTTGTTACTACTCTTAGTTTTGCTTAATCATTTACACTTTTTTTTTAACTTGTGTTTTACCTCAACTATAGATTATTAAACTATTTATCAAATAGGTTTCATAAATTCTAATTCCTCATGTAAGATAGTTTAACTTATAGAAAGAAATAATTTAGCTAACTAAGATTTATTATCATGAACCATGAAAGATGAACCAATTAAGCAGACATAATCACTTCACCAACAAATTGTTTAAAGTCATTTTTTATGATATTAATAAATCTAGTAAATATTCTTTCCAATTATTAATTTGTATAGGACTTTGCTACAAGCCTAATATTTAAACTTAATTTCCTCCTTAAACTCACAAGGATTTAAAATAGAAAAACCAAAAAGGAGCAATCAATCATAACTTTGATTAATTTAATAGTTAAGAATTTCAAGAAATCAACCCACAATTCAAAGAAGCAAGTAATCAGGAAGGATTTCTTCATAAATAGAAAAAAGGAATTCTACACTTGGATCAAAGTAGAATTAATTGGATTGATAAAGAAATTAATAGAATTGATAAAGAATTTTTTTAAGAAGAACGAAGAAAAGAAACAAAATCCACTCACCTCCTTTGCAAACTCCCACATCCCTTTTCTTAAAACTCCTCTCTCTTTCTTTCTCTCTCTCTCTCTCTCTAAGTCTTACATATTTAAAACTCAAATGGAGGTTTTATATCCAAATTTAAGGATAAGCATTACCACCCAAAACCACAAGATGTGACACCTAGACCTATTATATTATATTTTTATATTTTTTAATAGATTAAATCTTCTAATTAGTGTGTATTGATGGGTGCCACATGGTTAATATTCTAGTGCTTTCTTAAATTTTTTTTTTTATTATTATTATAAAATGTTGCCACACATTAAAGTTTCTAGCACATGTCCACTATTTTTATGCTTGTAATCCCTTAAGTTTTATTATATAGCTAATCAACTCCATTTAATTACTTATTCTACAAATGCATTTATTTATTTATTTGTTATTAATTCATTATAAATATTTTATTTTCAACCTAATCTGAATTTTTATAAATTATAAAATTAAATTTTTGGGATTTGCAGTATTAATAATTATTTTAATTAAATTATGAAATTTGATTATTACCAAAAATTTAATTTAAATTTTTGGTGTCGAATATTATTTTAAAATTATTATATATATATATATATATATATATATATATATATATATATATATATATATATATATATATGTAACCCCCCCAACCCAAATTCATTATCAATATTTTTTTTTCAACCTGTTATGCCTAAATTTTTATAAATTATAAAATTAAATTTCTAAGATTTGCAGCGTTAATAATTATTTTAATTAAATTATGATATTTGATTATTAGTGAAATTTAATTTAATTTTTTGGTGTTGAATATTATTTTAAAAAAAATATATATAACAATATTGAATCCCCCCTCTCCTCCCCCCCCTCCTCTTCTTCTGCTTCTTTCTTCTGTTCTCTTCTCTTTTCCCATGCTCAAAGCCACCACCAACTAGTAGCACCACTTAGGTCACCGCTAGTTCATCCTCCACCAATTGATGACATCCCTTAACTCTAGCGAAGCTTTCTTCTCTCTCTCTCCTCTTCTCGGTTCATTTTGGTCAGATTTTCTTTCCTTCACCGGCATCAATTTTAGCATCCTCAAGTCAAGTTTTTAGGTTCAATCTCTTTCTTTTGTCTTGGGCTTCATTCCCCCAAGGTAATTCATCCAAACAACTCCGGATTCAACTTCAATTTCAGATGATTAGTTCTAGGTTTTAGAATTTCAATTTGTTAATTTTATGTTAAATTGGGCTATTTTATGTTAAATTTATTATAGATTATTGTTGTAGAAATTGTAAGCTTTTCAAAAATGTATTTAGATTTAATTTTAGAATTGATTTTTAAAATGACACTATTCCGAGCATGAACTCTATTCATGATTATTGATCATGGCTCGAGAAAATTTTATATTTTTAATAAATGCTTTCGATGAATTTTGAGCAAACTTTGTGCTGAAAATTTATTGAAATTACATATTGAATTTTTATTATAAATTTTTTAATATTTATATGAAAAATGAATTTTTTGAAAAATTAGTAATTTTTATATTTTCATTGAAATTATTATTAATTATTATGTTTTGGATTTTTTTAGTAATAAATTGTCATGACCAAACCCAGGAGCCATGATCGGTGCTAGGGAATAAGAATTACTATAAACCTGAACTCGTAGCAAGCTTTGAAAAAATAAAAACATGCAGAAATGTAATATAAGAGTATCAAAGAATTTAAAACTTAAAATAATATTAAAGAAATTCTTATAGCATATATTAAAATATAACATACATAATTCTTCAAGCACAAATCTAAGTTATAAAATAATGTTAAAGACTACATCACTCGAATACTACTACTGCAGCTGTTAGAGTATAAATAAGAATTTAGATATAAAAATTACATAAAACAACTGAGGCAGAAGAAGATCGGCGATGGGGTCTACTACTGAGTTCTGATGAAATAGAATGTCCTAAAAAAATATTGAGGGGGTGTCACGACCCAAACTAGGAGTCATGACCGGCGCTAGGAAACGAGAATTCTTTTAAATCTGGAACCCGTAGTAAGCCTCAGAAAATGAAATCATGCAATAAATAATTAAAAAGTACGACAGAATTAAAAAATTTTGAATCAATATATAAAATAAATACTTCAAATCCTTTCATAAATGAATACATATTCGTACAGTGTTCAAATACAATTTCTCATAGTATTTAATATATAAAAAAAATAATACTCTTATGATACAATAACACTACTACTGCAGTTTCTAGAATACAAATCAGAGTTCAAACTATACATTTGCAAAAAATAGTCGGGACTAAAGAACACCGGCGAGGAACTCTACAACTAAGGTCTGACGATATGGGATTTCCTGAAAAAATAATTGAGGGGGGTCAGATCTCATTGAGTGAATTATTATACTATATATACATGCAATCTAAACCATAACAATCAAGCATTCTTATATATATATATATATATACACACACACACACACATTTCACACGAATGCCAAACTTTGCCTTTATAAATATACTAAATGTAGAAAACATTTAGTTTAATTCATAAAGGATCCATAGAACCCTAATAATAGCAACCTCAAACAACCCCATCATCACTCTAGTTATACAGGCTCACTTGATTCCAAAAAGAACACTTATTCCAATCTGGATAGCAAACTGGCCCCGAGACACTAAGTCGACCGAGCTTTAGCAGTTTGGCTGTCAGTGTGATTAGCCCCGAGACACTTGGTCAACCGAGCTCCAGCAATCACACTATCTATCACCTTACATTTCTATCAACCTAATGGATCATTCATTCCACTATCGACAATAGACTGGCCTCGAGACACTAAGTCAATCGAGCTCCAGCAGTCTCACTGACAATGTGATTGGCCTCGAGACCCCTGGTCAACCGAGATCCAACAATCACACCATCTAACATACCATTAATCTTAGTCAAATCAATCAAATCAATTATAATCACCAAAATTAATTCTCACTCAACCCTTATCTATCGCATCGGTACGTATACGGTCCTAGTGCTGCCCACTAGGAAGCACGTTCTATTGGTATCCTTCACTTAAAATAAATCATTCATTCAAAAAATAATTAATATAGAATTATATTCATAATAGTAAAATCAACTATATATATATATATATATATATATATATATATATATATATATATATATATATATATATATATATATAAGTCAAATAAAGTATGAAATATACTAAAGGTAAACCGTTAATATAGTTAAAAACAATTAAGTGCATTTTAATAATACAACATACATTTGCTTAAAATGTACCTAAATATACAAAGAATATACCTAAGTGCACAAATCACTTAACAAAACAATTATGTATAAATATTCATTTAAATATGTATTTAGGTTTAACATATATTCACAATATACCAAAATGACTTAATTTTCTAGCATGCATATATCACAATTAAATCCTAAGTATACCACTAATGTGTTAGGTTTGAATTAATAATAAAACATGCATTTCTTTGGAAATATACCAAAAATAAAATTAAAAACAATTTAAGTGTAGGTTTATAATATAGCATGCAATTATTTAAGAATACACCTAAAATATACTGAAACTATACCTAAAGTATACTAATCATTTAATAAAATAATTGTGACTAAATGTACATTTAAAATATGTATATATTACTAAAATGTATTAAACATAACCCTAATTGTTTAATGTGCATATATCAAAATAACATGCATATATACAAAAATACAACCCTAGATATACCAAAAATATTATAATTTAAATCAGTTTAAAAACATATAATGAAAATGACAAACGCTAAGTGATGCATCCTATATGCAATACATATATATACAGTATAATAACTCACATGTTAGCGCTCCACGAGACAAACTCGGTGAGCCTGATCCATTAGACCTCGGTCTCGGTGCAGCTAGAAAAATAAAATAATAATAACCGTTAGAATAAACTTATAACTCTATACTTCTAGGATTACTATAGATAGATTCAATCAAGAATTCAAAATTAGACTCGGACTGGTTGTCACATTTTACGAGAAATCTACCAAAATTTCGGCAGAGTCTACTCAGTAAAACGGACATCTCTCTACTCAAAAAGTAAAGCTGGTCTTGCAAAGAAATACAGTTCAGAAATACACAACCACAACCCCTCAGTCAGACTCCTAAACTATAATTCTCCCGACCGAGGTTCACAATTTACGAGATATACACATAACACATTTAAATGCCAGAAATACCAAAAATACCCTTGAATAATCCAAATATAGCAAATCAGATATTTAAAACACTGAAAATAATTATTTCACCGATAAATACAATAAAACCCTAATTTTAATAAAATATTATTAAAATCGATAATTCTTTATAAATTCATAAATATTGACTAGAATACATTTTAAAACTTCAAATTACACAATTAACCCTAAAACATATTAAAAACCGATAAAAACTCATTTATTTTTAAAAAATAGTATATTATATATAATTTGAAAATAATTTAAGAAAAATATTTTTAATTAGTTAAAAATAATAAATGATTTGTAGAAATCATTTTTACACCTCAAATAACTATTAACACCAATTTAATTATATTTTTAGCCAATTTAGTGCCAAATTACCAAAGTACCCCTAGTTATATAAATTCACTATAATTATTCAAAAATTCACCAAAAATAGTATAATTACTCAAAAAATTAATTTCTCAACATATAATTCAATAATATCAACAAATATACTCAATTAACTAATTAATTCCAATAAAATATATATTTAACCTAATTTTCTAAAAATCACATAAACTAAATAAATTCAAAATAAATGTATAAAAATCATCAAAATTACAAATAAATTTTTAAAATTCATTTTAACACCTATAAACACTATAAATCACAATTTCATAATTTAATTAATTAATTTACGAAAATTAGAAAATATTAATAAAATAATAAAAAAATTCACAAAAATCAAAATAATTCCCAAAAATTCTACAAAAATTATCAAATGTAGATTAAGCTAAGAGGATCAATTTTTGTGAAGGAAGTTTACTTGAATCATCAAAATTAAATGTCAAAAAATTCAAGAACATAAATAGGCAGAAAATGAAAATTCAAAACCTAGGGAAATCTAGACCAAATTAAGTGAAACAAAGCTTGGAAATGCACTCACCGGAGCTCAAAGAGAAGATAGAGACCGGTGGCACTTCAAACGGTGGTCGGAATGGCGGTGATCGGAGCTAGCATCAACTTTCGGCCTCTTTGGCTTTTCATGGCCAAAACTCACCGGAAAAGGGAAGAGAGGGTGGCGGAGGAAGCTTGGGAAGGTGGTGGTTGGCTGGGAGGCACTCCGCAGGTATGAGAACGGAAGTTGCAACGATGGAGGAGGAAGAAATGCATCGAGAGCGATTTGGAGAGGATGAGTGGCAGTTTCGTAAATATTTCAAACTTTTATATTTAGGTGTATATTATATGTATATATATGTATATATATATCTTTAATTTATATTATTTTAATATATAATATATATACACACATATACATATATACACACTTAATTAATATTAAAACTATATAATATAATATAATTTAATTAAAATAAACCCTAATTTAATTTAAATGCATGTATATGTGTATATTTTTATTTGACATTTAAAAATCATGCATGGACTCCTGCAAATTCATAAAATTGTCAAAAATAATTAATATTTATTTATTTATGTTTTAATTTCCCCTAAAATAAAAATCTCGAAAAAATTTTACGTAAAAGACTAAAAAATAATTAAAATGACTTTAATAAATAATAAACTAATTAAATAATAAAAAATACATATGAAAATTATTAACACTGCATATCCCGATGCAGTTTAAAATTATTTAAAAACTTGGGATATTACAGTCTTCCCCCCTTATAAGAATTCATCCCCGAATTCCAAAAAAAGAATAATTACAAGTCAAGAAGGGAACAGATACGGGTAAGAAGCTCGTATCTCAACTTTAGTCTCCCAGGTAGACTCTTCCATGTTGTTGCTTCAGCACAACATCTTGATCATCTGAATCTGGTTCGAACATAGCTATCGAGCTTGATAATTTACAATCACAATTGATTATCTCTTGAACTTCAGATCTTCATTTAGTTCTACATTGTCTGACTGTAACATGTGCAAAGTGTCCAAAATACACTCTCTCAAAATCGAGATATGGGACATTGGATGCACATGAAATAGATTTGGAGGCAATGCCAATCAATATGCAACCTTACCAAGTCTCATCACACCATTTTTCGGAGACATCTTCAGAATTACAGTCTTCGATCTGAAACTCCATATCTCTATGTCTAGGATCCGCATCGCTCTTCTGATCACAACAATTTTCTCCGCTGCATTCTGAACCATCTCTTATCTAGTTAAGACTTCCTTCCATAAAAGCCTCATGTGGAGTCATTCCAATACTGCTATAGTAGCTGTTATTATAAGCGAATTCTACAAGTAGCATATAATCAACCTAGCTACTTCCCAGATCTAAAACACACATCTTCAGCATATTATTTAGTGTTTGGATCATCCTCTTAGACTATCATCTGTCTGAGGTTGAAAAGCAGTATTGAAATCCAACTAGGTGCCTATTACTTTCCACAATTTCTGCCAAAATCGAGAGGCAACCACTGTACCTTTACCATATGCAATCGACACAGGTAGTCCACGCAGACACACAATATGCTTCATATGCAACTTAGCCAATTTAGCTACTGAATAAGTGGCTTCCACTAGCCAAAAATTAGCTAACTTGGTCAATCTATCTACAGTTACCCAGATGGAATTATATTCACCTTTCGAACGAGGTAACCCACCATAAAAATTATAACAATTCTCTCTCATTTCCACTCAAAGTTCAAAAAATATCGAAACTTCCCAGAATACTTCTGATGTTCAGCTTTCACCGGCTGGCAATTAAACACTTAGAAATACAATCAGTCACATCCTTCTTCAATCCAACCCACTAGTACTGATCCTGAATATTGTGATACTTTTTGGTAATATCTGGATGTACACTGCAAGTTCATTCCGCAGCTTATATGGAATCTCTTTCTCAGATTACAACATCAACCCTATAGAATTAACTTGTGCATCTCTTATCAGCAGGTCATTCTATGGTGAAATGGCATAATGACATGCTATGATGAATGTTATAATGAAATGGTACAATGAAATGTTATGATGAAATGCTGGAATGAAATGTCGTGATGAAATGCTATAATGAGATGCTATGATGATATGATGAAATGATATCAGGTCTTATCCTTTAAAGTTCACGTAACCCTTTAGATCAATGATCTTCTTCAGCACTTGAAAACTGTTCTAACAAACATCTATTCACACAAACTTCACATTCTTCTGAGTTATACGGGTCATAGGAGCTGCAATTCTAGAGAATTCTATTTAGATTTCCTATAATACCTAGTTAAACCTAGAAAATTGCAGATCTCAATAGATTTAGTCAGTCTGGGCCACTCGGATACTGCTTTGATCTTTTATGGATCAACTTGAATACTATCTTTAAACGCCACACTTCTAAGAAAAATAACACTCTCCACCCAATGATCACATTTCCTGAATTCAGCATAAAGCTGACATTCTCTTAGTGTCTATAGTATGGTCCTCAAGTGATATACATGCCCTTTCATTCACTTCGAATACGCTAGTATATCATTAATGAAGACTACTATAAGTTGATCCACAACTAATGATAACCTGACTTCAAATCAATCTTAGAAAAGAACTATGCACCCTGTAGCTAATAAAACAAGTCATCTATCCTTGGAAGAGGATACTTGTTCTTCTCTATCATCATGTTCAGCTCTCTGCAGTCAATGCACAGTCTCAGGGTACCATCCTTCTTCTTCTTAACAGGACTAGTGCACCCCAAGGAGAAACACAAGGTCTGATAAAACCCTGGTCATATAGATTTTGCAATTGCTCCTACAGCTCGACAAGAGTCATTTTGTAGGGCTACATCAAAATAGGAGTTATATCAGGAACCACATCGATACAGAATTCAGTCTCTGTGAGGTGGTAAACTTGACAACTTATCAAGAAAGCACCAGAAAACTCATAGACAATTGAAACATCTGGGAGAAACAACTTCTCCACTAAAGTATATTCATCTAGAGCCAGATATTCCTAACAACCCTTTCACATCTCATCAAGATCAATTACACCTAAAAAACTGAATTCACAATAATCCTCTGAATCTCAATTCTTGGTTCAGATGCCCATATATTAAACTTAGTCCTGTAACACACAATTCTACCAGTCTTCTCTTACTCTGAGTAGTAATAGTCACAGTTAATTATCTCTCCTTGAAGGTGGATGAAAGTTTCTTAAAAATCCCTCTTACTCAAATTATGTGTTGCAGTCAGAATTGACAGCTTGCCATAAAGAGTACAAGAGTGTTTCATCTTCATTAGACATTTTCCTAATTCCTTCTTCAAAGCAATATTCAAACAACTATCAAACTTGGCTAAATGCTATCAAGCTTTTAATAATCTTGGCTATCCTAGCCATAATTGCCTCAAGTTTAAATTCAAAAGGAATGCTTGTACTGCTTACAATGACTACCTTAACCCTTGAGTTACAGTTGCCTCTAACCTACCCCTATACTAGATAGGTGTAGTAGGGTTGAAACTATAACCATAACTTGACCTTGAAAAGACTGATTATCAATATTGTCTCTACAGAAGAAATAATTTGCATTCACTGCGCTGAAAAGATATGGAAACTCAACAGGATTCAGAATATGGAATATATGTAAAATTGATATATCCCAAGTTCTCTACTAAAAAAGAAATTACATCTGATGTACGATCGATGGCATCGACACTGTACCCTGTGAATCTCCTATTGCAGAAGCAGCATCATTGCAATGCTAAGCCACCAGCTCCTCATTCAGTTGTTCCAGCTGTCAACAGCGATCATCAGGCCTTCTAAGTCCATCTTTACCCCTACACTTAACAGGCTGCATAAGGGGTAGAACCTCATGCTCAGAAGATCAACTATCATCGATCGATGGAGCGACTCACGCTCGAGACAATCAGCAAGGAGCAAAAATAAACAAATAATTCAACAATCATAAACATCAATAGACACCCTAACAGTTACGCAGAATTCCTAATGGAAGGAAGAATTTTCAAAGACATGACCTAACCTAATTTAACTGTAGTAGTTCCAAAGAAAACACGACTCGACAACCTAGGTCCACATCTCTAAACCTAGGCTCTGATACCAACTTTGTCATGACCCAAACTAAGAGTCATAACCGGTGCTAGGGAATGAGAATTCTTTTGAATCTGGAACCCATAGCAAGCCTTAGAAAATGAAATCATGCAATAAATAATTAAAAAGTTCGATAGAATTAAAAATTTTTGAATCAATATATAAAATAAATACTTCAAATCCTTTCATAAATAAATACATATTCGTACAGTGTTCAAATACAAATTCTTAGAGTATTTAATATCAAAACAAAATAATACTCTTTTGATATAATAACACTACTACTGAAGTTTCTAGAATACAAATCATAGTTCAAAATATACATTTGCATAAAATAGCCGGGACTGAAGAACATCGGTGAGGAACTCTACAACTAAGGTCTGACGATATGGGATCTCCTGAAAAAAATAATTGAGGGGAGTCAGACCTCACTGAGTGAATTATTATACTATATATACATGCAATTTAAACCATAACAATCAGGCATTCTTATATATATATGTATATACACACATTTCACACGAATGCCAAACTCTGCCTTTATAAATATACTAAATGTAGAAAACATTTAGTTTAATTCATAAAGGATCCATAGAACCCTAATAATAGCAACCTCAAACAACCCCATCATCACTCTAGCCATACAGGCTCACTTGATTCCAAATAGAACACTTATTCCAATCTGGATAGCAGACTGGCCCTGAGACACTAAGTCGACTGACCTCTAGCAGTCTGGCTGTCAATGTGATTGGCCTAAAGACACTTGGTCAATCGAGCTCCAGCAATCTCACTATCTATCACCTCACATTTCTATTAACCCAATAGATAATTCATTCCACTATGGACAGTAGACTGGCCCCGAAACACTAAGTCAATCGAGCTCCAGCAGTCTGACTGTCAATGTGATTGGCCTTGAGATCCCTGGTCAATCGAGCTCCAACAATCACACCATCTAACATACCATTAATCTTAGTCAAATCAATCAAATCAATTATAATCACCAAAATTAATTCTCACTCAACCCTTATCTATCGCACCGATACGTACACGGTCCTAGTGCTACCCACTAGGAATCACGTTCTATTGATATCCTTCACTTAAAATAAATCATTCATTCGGAAAATAATTATTATAGAATTATATTCATAATAGTAAAATCAACCATATATATATATATATATATATATATAAATTTAAATAAAGTATGAAATATACTAAAGGTAAACCATTAATATAGTTAAAAACAATTAAGTGCATTTTAATAATACAACATACATTTGCTTAAAATGTACATAAATATACAAAGAATATACCTAAGTGCACAAATCACTTAATAAAACAATTATGTATAAATATTCATTTAAATATGTATTTAGGTTTAACATATATTCACAATATACCAAAATGACCTAATTTTCTAGCATGCATATATCACAATTAAACCCTAAGTATACCATTAATGTGTTAGGTTTGAATTAATAATAAAACATGCATTTGTTTGGAAATATATCAAAAATATACCAAAAATAAACTTAAAAACAATTTAAGTGTAGGTTTATAATATAGCATGCAATTATTTAAGAATACACCTAAAATATACCGAAACTATACCTAAAGTATACTAATCATTTAATAAAATAATTGTGACTAAATGTACATTTAAAACATGTACATACTACTAAAATGTATTAAACATGACCCTAATCGTTTAATGTGCATATATCAAAATAACATGCATATATACAAAAATACAACCCTAGATATACCAAAAATATTATAATTTAAATCAGTTTAAAAACATATAATGAAATGAGAAACGCTAAGTGATGCATCCTATATGTAATGCATATATATATAGTATAATAACTCACATGTTAGTGCTCCACGAGAGAAACTCGGTGAGCCTGATCCATTAGGCCTCGGTCTCGGCGCAGCTAGAAAAATAAAATAATAATAACCGTCAGAATAAACTTATAACTCTATACTTCTATGATTACTATAGACAAATTCAATCAAGAATTCGAAATTAGACTCGGACCGGTTGTCATATTTTACGAGAAATCTACCAAAATTTTGGTAGAGTCTCCTTTATAAAACGAACATCTCTCTACTCAAAGAGTAGAGCCGGTCCTGCAAAGAAACACACTTCGGAGATACACAACCACAACCCCTCAGTCAGACTCCCAAATTACAATTCTCCCGACCGAGGCTCACAATTTACAAGATATACATAGAACACATTTAAATGCCAGAAATACTAAAAATACCCTTGAATAATCCAAAGATAGAAAATCAGATATTTAAAACACTGAAAATAATTATTTCATCGACAAATACAATAAAACCCTAATTTTAATAAAATATTATTAAAATCGATAATTCTTTATAAATTCATAAATATTGACTAAAATACATTTCAAAACTCTAAATTACACAATTAACCCTAAAACATATTAAAAGTCGATAAAAACTCATATATTTAAAAAAAATAGTATATTATATATAATTTGAAAATAATTTACGAATAATATTTTTAATTAGTTAAAAATAATAAATAATTTATTAAAATCATTTTTATATCTCAAATAACTATTAACACCAATTTAATTATATTTTTAGCCAATTTAGTGCCAAATTACCAAAATGCCCCTAATTATATAAATTCACTATAATTATTCAAAAATTCACCAAAAATAGTATAATTACTCAAAAAATTAATTTCTCAACATATAATTCAATAATATCAACAAATATACTCAATTAACTAATTAATTCCAATAAAATATATATTTAACCTAATTTTCTAAAAATCACATAAACTAAATAAATTCAAAATAAATATATAAAAATCATCAAAATTACAAATAAATTTTTAAAATTCATTTTAACACCTATAAACACCATAAATTACAATTTCATAATTTAATTAATTTACGAAAATTAGAAAATATTAATAAAATAATAAAAAAATTCACAAAAATCAAAATAATTCCCAAAAATTCTACAAAAATTACCACATGTAGATTAAGCTAAGAGGATCAATCTTTGTGAAGGAAGATTTCTTGAATCATCAAAATTGAAGCTCAAAAAATTCAAGAACACAAATAGGCCAAAAATGAAAATTCAAAACCTAGGGAAATCTAGACCAAATTAAGTGAAACAAAGCTTGGAAATGCACTCACCGGAGCTCAAGGAGAAGATAGAGACTAGTGGCACTTCAAACGGTTACCGGAATGGTGGTGATCGGAGCTAGCATTAACTTTCAGCCTCTTTAGCTTTTCATGGCCAAAACTCGTCGAAAAAAGGAAGAGAGGGTGGCGGAGGAAGCTTGGGAAGGTGGTGGTTGGCTGGGAGGCACTCCGCCGGCATGAGAATGGGATTTGCAACAATGGAGGAGGAAGAAATGCATCGGGAGCGATTTGGAGAGGATGAGTGGCAGTTTCGTAAATATTTCAAACTTTATATTTAAGTATATATTATATGTATATATATGTATATATATATCTTTAGTTTATATTATTTTAATATATAATATTATATACACAATAATTATCCACCACACTCTTATTTAATAATATATATACACACACACACACACACACACACACACACATATATATATATACACACACTTAATTAATATTAAAACTATATAATATAATATAATATAATTAAAATAAACCATAATTTAATTTAAATGCATGTATACGTGTATATTTTTATTTGACATTTAAAAATCATGCATGGACTCATGCAAATTCATAAAATCGTAAAAAATAATTAATATTTATTTATTTACGTTTTAATTTCCCCGAAAATAAAATTCTTGGGAAATGACTTTAATAAATAATAAACTAATTAAATAATAAAAAAATATATATGAAAATTATTAACACTGCATATCCTGATATAGTTTAAAATTATTTAAAAACTCGGGATATTACAGTGGGGTTAAACCTCGTTGAGTGAATTATTATTATATATATATATATGTACTATAAAATATAGGCATTCAGGCATCAATATAATAATATATTTATATTTATATAATATGATATACATGCATTTCATACACACGCGAAAAATCACTTTTTCATTGCAATAATAAATATAGGAAAATTTTTAGGTGGAGAATCGGAGCAGAACCCTAAATCGTCTACAACCTCAATCATACAACCAATAGCCAACCGGCTTATCCATAACTCCAAATATTTATTTATCCAACTCAAGGTAGTAGACTAGCCCCCAATACACTATGTTAATAGAGGATCTGTAGCCACCCTTTTCAATAACCATTAATTTCAATATTCAATTTCATAATCAAATTTTCAACTTAAAATCTAATGTACTATCGTGCAACAATCCTAACGTAGCCCACTAGGTGGCACATTCTACAACTATTCTCCAAATCATACTTATAATTATTGAAAATAATGAAATGCATAATTTAAACATGGTAACATCCATTTTCAAGGTAATATACAAAATAAATACTAATTATATACTAAAACATAGATATAAACATTTAATAAAATAAATCATACTTATATTTACATTATTAAAATATGGATGCTCACAAATATTTATTCTACGTGCAATGCATATATATAATGATAACTTACAGGTTGAGTGCGCTCTACGAGAGTAACCAAACTGGCCTAGTCCTGAAGGCCTTGATCTCGGCACAACTAAAGAAAATAGTAATAATAGTACTTATTAGAAATAAATTCCTAATTTAATAATTCTAGAATTCTAATAATGACTCGATCTAGACACGACTTAGACAAAATTTCAAAACTAGACTTGGACTGATTGTCATATTTTATAAGAAATCTATCAAAATTTCGATAGAGTTTCTCCTATAAAATGGATGTCTCTCTACTAAAAGTAGAGCTGATCTTGCACAAAAAAACTCAATTCTAAATAATCCACATCACCAAACTTTGCCCAACCGAGAACCAATTCCAACAATAATTTCAAAAATAATAATAATTACTAATAAATCACCAAAATTATAAAAATTTAATTAAATACCAAAAATCAATTTATTTAGATAATAAAAGCATAAACGATGTTTAATTTTCCAAAATAAATAATAAAATCCAATTTACAATTAAATAATATTAATAAACCAGTTATTCAAATTTTTAAAATTAATTAGCATTAATTGCCAATTTTTATTTAAAATTCTCAATTATATAATAAAAATACCTAAAAACTTATTTGAGATTAAAAATAATAATTAAAATTATTATTCGAATATATTTTAAAAATTACCATTAATTAGCTAAAAAATAGTAATTAATTTATAAAAATTATTTTAATGCCAATTATCACTCAAAAACTATCCAAAACCTATTAATTATCAATAATTTCAATTAAAACATAAAAATTACTTATTTATATTAATTTCTCCAAAATTCTATTTTTTTACATAATCATTCAAAAATTCGTAATAAAAATTTAGTACATAATTTAAATAAACTTCGTTCATAAAACTTGCTTTAAATAATATATAGAATTTAATAAAAATAAGAAAATTTTGGGACCAGGGACTGTGAACAGTAATCGAATTCGAAAATACGTATTTTTAAATAATTTCAAGAAAATAAATAAAAATAATATTTGAGTAGATCTTAGCTCAAATAACAACTAATCTAAATACCACAACTTCAAATACAATTATTTTCAATAAGAAAAATCAAATTAAAATAATAACGTAAATACAAAATTGAGTTTGCAGAGTCCTTACCTGTCAATCCACTTGAAACTAACTACATATTATCGAAGCTCATAGTGTGAGCTTGGAAACAAGCCTAAGCTCGATTGGTTTCCTCATCGGTGATAGAATTGCACTGTTCACGTACAATGCTATCTTTCATTACTGCTATTGGTGCCGATGCTGCTGCTCAGACTGTGATGGCCTAGCACTGCAAATAGTGGCAGTTTGGTGAGCTGAGGTGGTGGCATGGTGGTGGTTTTTGTCACGACCCAAAACAGGGGCCATGACCGATGCTAGGGAATAGGAATTCTTTCGAATCCGGAACCCGTAGCAAGCCTAAAAATAAAATAAATCATGCAATAACAATAATCATATAATATGCAGCGGAAAATAAAAATCATAAATATAATGATATTACCCATATCAACTGGATTTAAATAAAAATCTTATCTCATACATAAAATCTCTTTAATACAATCCAGTTTTAACATAATATATCTCCTTTAAAACAAAATAAGATACATGAAATCCAATACTTTAATTCACAACTACTGCAGTATCTAGATAAAATAAATAAGACTCAAGTAGACAATTTACATAAAGAAGCCGGGGCAGAAAAAATCCGGCGTATCGACCTGCTACTGAGGTCTGAGGAAGTTGACTCTCCTGAAAAATAGTCAACGGAGGGGAGTCAGACCTCACTGAGTGAATTACTATAATATATATACATACACTCTAAATGACTATGCATACAGTCAATAATACATATCTAATATGTATATATACAGGCAGATTCACACAGATGCAGTAAAAATCGTTTTTATATATTTTATCTGAAAATCATCTTTTATGAAGGATCACATAGAACCCTAGAATATCGCAACCTCAGAATAATAGTGTTAGACAACACTCTAGCCATACAGGCTCACTGAATCCAAATATATCCACTTAATCCATTTGGACAGTAGACTGGCCCCGAGACACTAAGTCAACCGAGCTCCAGCAGTCTGACTGCCAGTGTGATTGGCCCCGAGACACTTGGTCAACCGAGCTCCAGCAATCACACCCAAACCACATCTCACATATCAATAATCACATCAAATCAATATCCACAAATAAGTTAGTATAATAGCCTAAATACTATAGGCGTACCGGTACGTACTCGGTCCTAGTGCTGCCCACTAGGTAGCACGTTCTATTGATATCCTTCATTAATAAATAAATCATTCATTCACAAAAATCAATGATGCATGAATTTAAATAAATCAACAATATAAACCATATATATACCGGAAATATACCAAAAGTAAACCAGGTATATTTCGAGTATATATATCAAATACATCCAATCAAATCATGAATTAAACTAAAAATATATTTAAAAACATTTTAAATATATTTTATTAATAAAACATGTATATAATTTATTATATACCAAAAATAAACCAAAAATATACTTGAATATAAATCACATTATTTATGCATATTTAGTAAAAATAAAGCATGCATTTTCTAAATCATGCATCCTAAGCATATATATATAATATAGTAACTCACATAATGCGCTCCACGAGACAGGTCCGACGGGCCTGGACCACTAGTCCTCGGTATCGGCGCAACTAAACAAGAAATAAGTAATCAACACCAGATTAACCCGAATAGAAATCCTAGAATTCAATCTAGAGTATTAAAATACAGAAACAGAATTAGAAATTAGAGTTCGACTGGATATCACGTTTTACGAGAATTCTACCGAAAATTCGACAGAACCTCCCCTGTAAAACGGACATCTCTCTACTCAAAAGAGTAGAGCCGACCCTGCAAAGAAACACACTTCGAAAATAAACTCCACACTCAACCACAACCCCTCGGTCGGACTCCAAACTACAGTCCACCGACCGGGGTCCACAAACACAGAATAATTTTGAGAATACCAAAAAATATCCTTATATCACAGAAATACATTTTATAGGTATAAATTACATAATTAACCTTAAAACACAATAAAAACTGATAAAAACTCGTTTTATTATAAAAATCGTATATTATATATATAATTGAAAATAATTTACGAAAAATAGTTTTAATTAGTTAAAAATACCAAATAAATTATAGAAATCATTTTTATACCTTAAGTAACTATTAAAACCAATTAAATTACATTTTTAGACAATTTAGGGTAAAATTACCAAAATACCCCTATATATATAAATATACCTAAATTACTTCAAAAATTCACCAAAAATCATACAATTATCCAAAATTAATTTTCTCAACATATTTATCAATAATATCAATATTTAAACTCAATTATCCATTTAATTTCAAATAAAAACACATTTAACCCTAATTTCTCAAAATCACATAAACTTCAATAATTAAAAATAAATACTTAGAAATTCATAAAAATTCCAAATAAATTCCTATAATTCATTTCAACACCTAATTTATCCAAAAACTCCAATTTCATAATTTAAATAATTAATTTCCGAAAATTAGAAAATAATATTAAAATATTCAAAAATACCCAAAAATCCAAACAATCTCCAAAAATTCTACAAAAATTCATACATGTAGATTAAGCTACTAGGAACAAAATTTGTGAAGGAATTAAGCATGAATCAATCAAGAACAATTCGAAAAAAAATCAAAAACCCTAATAGGCCGAATTTGACAAATCGAAAACTAAGCAATTCTAGACCATTTTAGCTCAAACCAAAGCTAGAATAACACTCACCGGAGCTCAAGGAGAAGAAAGAGACCAGCGGTGTCGAAAATGGTGGCCGGAATCGGCGTGATCGACGGTGAGTTGATTTTCAGCTTCTTCGGCCAAAATCACTCTCCCGACGCCGGAAACGGCCTCCACAGGCGGCGAAACTGGTCGGGGAAGATGGTGGCACACCGGACGGCACTCCCACGGTGAAGGAACGGCGTGACAGCGGCCGGAAATGGTGAGGGAAGAATCGGAGAAGAAGAAGAAGAAGAAAAACTGTCGGGGGCAAAATGGTAATTTGGCAAAAATTTGATTTTTAATGTATATATGTATATATATATACTTTATACTATATATTAAAATAATATTAAATTACACACATCAAATATACACCACACACATAAAAATATTAATATTTTAATAATTTATACCAAATAAAATTAATTAAATAACAATTAAACAATTAAATACTTAAATTAATATTAGGGTAATAATAAACCCTAATTAAATAAATATACACACACGGGCTTTATTTAATAATTTAAAAATATGTATGAGTTCATGCAAACCCGTAAATACATTTAAAATAATTAATAATACATTGTTTACGTGGAAATTTCCCCGAAAATGAAAGTCCCGGGAAAATTTTACGTAAAACACTGTATATAAAACACAGTAATTAAAATAGGTTTAAAATACATATCAACTCATAAAAATATCATATATATACATATTCAAAATTATTAATACTGCATATCCCGGTACAGTATAAAAACATGTAAAAACACGGGATATTACAGTTTTGCAAAACGTAGAAGAAGAAGAAGAAGAAGAAGAAGAAGAAGAAGAAGAAGAAGAAGAAGAAGAAGAAGAAGAAGAGGAAAAAGGAGAGGAAGGAAAAGAGAGGAGGGAAAGAGAGAAAAAAAATTTGAGTTTTTATACTTTTTTTTTAATAATAATACTAATAATAATATAATGATATAATATGATATGATATAATATTTAAATTCCCAAATTAAATCTCTATCGATATATAGAAGTATACAATTAAATAAATTACACAATTAATATTAATAATACTAAATAATATAACAATAAAATTTAATTTTAATTTTAATTTAAAAATAATTACCAATTAATAATAAAATAAATAATAACTTTCGAAATAAAATTTAATCTCATCAATAACCAAATGCTATAATTTACTAAAATAAATAATTAGAATAATAATAAAATTAAAATATTAAAATAATCATTAATAAAAATATTTATTAACACTGCATATCTCATCATTCAATTTTATAATTTATATGAAAATTTTGGGTTATAACAGTTTTCCCTCCTTATAAAAATTCATCCTTGAATTTTCAAATTAAAAGAAAGTTATACAAGAAATCATCGAGGAAAAAGATAGGGGTACGTTGTTCACATCTTGGCTTCTGTCTCCCACATGTACTCTTCTGAGTTATTGTTCCTCCATAACACTTTGACCATTGGGATCCATTTCGAACGTAGCTGATGAACTTGAGAATCCACAATCGCTATTGGTTCTTCCTTGTACGTCAAATTTTTATTCACTTCTATACTCTAGTGCCGTAACATATGTGAAGGGTCTAAAATATACTTCCTTAACATCAAGATATAGAACACTGGATACACTTATGATAGATTCAGAGGCAAAGCCAAACGATATGCAACTATGTCAACTCTCTTCAGAATCTCAAATGGTCCAATATATATCGGTACTAATTTTTCTTTCTTGCCAAATCTCATTACACCCTTCATTAGGACACCTTTAGAAATACTTAATCCCCAACTTGAAACTCAACATCCTTGCAGTTCGAATCTGCATAACTCTTCTATCTACTAGCTGCGATTTCTAATCTCCTCCTGATCAAAGCAACTTTCTTTATTCCAACCAGGATAATCTCAGGTCTAGTAAGCTATCACTCTCCCACTTCATTCTAATATATAAGGGATCTACACTTCCTCCAATACAAAACCTCATACAGTGCCATTTCAATACTACTATGATAGCTATTATTGTAAGCAAACTCTACCAATGGTAGATGATCATCCCAACTACCTCCAAGATCCATCATACACATTCTCAATATATCCTCAAGTGTCTGGATCATCCTCTCAGTCTGACCATCTATATGTGTCATGACCCAAAACAGGGGCCATGACCGGCGCTAGGGAACGGGAATTCTTTCAAATCCGGAACCCGTAGCAAGCCTAAAAATAAAATAAACATGCAATAGTAATAACAATATATAATGCAGTGGAAATAAAAATCATAAATATCACAATATTATTTTCACCAACTGGATTTAAGTTAAATCTCATCTCATATATATAAATCTTTTAATACAAATCCAATTCAAGTATAATACAACATCTCACATAAATAAAATACATAAAATCCCACAATTAATTTACAACTACTGCAGTGTCTAGATTATAAAAATAAGACTCAAGTAAGCAGTTTACACAAAGAAGCCGGGGCGGAAGAAATCCGGCGTACAGGCCTGCTACTGAGGTCTGAAGATGTTGACTCTCCTGAAAAATAGTCAACGGAGGGGAGTCAGACCTCACTGAGTAAATTACTATAATAAATATACATGCATACTAAGTGACAATGCATACAGTCAACAGTATATATGTCTAATATGTATATATACAGGCAAATTCACACAGATGCAGTAAAAATCATTTTTATATATTTTATTGAAAATCACAGTTTATGAAGGATCAAATAGAACCCTATGATATCGAAACCTCAGACAGTGTTAGACAACACTCTAGCCATACAGGCTCACTTATTCCAAAATATTCACTTATTCCATTTAGACAGTAGACTGGCCCCGAGACACTAAGTCAACCGAGCTCCAGCAGTCTGACTGTCAGTGTGATTGGCCTCGAGACACTTGGTCAACCGAGCTCCAGTAATCACACCCAAATCACATCTCACACATCAAATGATCATATTCAATCAATATCCACAAATAGGTTAGTAATATAGCCTAAATGTTATAAGCGCACCAGTACGTACTCGGTCCTAGTGTTGCCCATTAGGTAGCACGTTCTATCGATATCCTTCATTTTAAATATAAAACATACATTCACAAATAAATGATGCATGAATTTAAATAAAATAACAATATAAACCATATATATACCGGAAATATACCAAAAGTAAACCAGGTATATTTTGAGTATATATATGTCAAATGAATCCAATCAAATTATAAATTAAGCTAGAAATATATTTAAAAATATTTTAAATATAATTTATTAACAAAACATGCATATAATTTAATATATACCAAAAATAAACCGGAAATAAACTAAGGATATACTTAAATACAAATCACATTATTTATGCATTTTAATCAAAATAAAACATATATTTCTAAAATCATGCACCCTAAGCATATATATATAAAATAGTAACTCACACTAATGCGCTCCATGAGATGGGTCCGACGGGCCTGGTCCACTAGGCCTCGGTCTCGGCGCAACTAGACAAACAATAAATAACCGACATTAGAATAAACCTAACAGAAAATCCTAGAATTCGATCTAGAGTATTAAACACAGAAACGGAATTAGGGATCGACCGGACATCACGTTTTACGAGAATTCTACTGAAAATTCGGCATAACCTCCCCTGTAAAACGGACATCTCTCTACTCAAAGAGTAGAGCTGACCCTGCAAAGAAACACACTTCGAAAAATAGGCACAGTAACTCATCCACAACCCCTCGGTCGGACTCCAAACTACAGTCTACCGACCGAGGTCCATAATCACAGAATAATTTTAGAAATACCAAAAATACCCTTATAACATAGAAATTCATTTTATAAGTAGAAATTACATAATTAACCTTAAAACACTGTAAAAACCGATAAAAACTCATTTTATTAGTAAAATCGTATATTATATTTATAATTGAAAATAATTCACGAAAAATGGTTTTAATTAGTTAAAAATACCAAATAATTTTGTAGAAATCATTTTTATACCTTAAATAACTATTAAAACCAATTAAATTACATTTTTAGCCAATTTAGGGTAAAATTACCAAAATACCCCTATATATATAAATATACTATAATTACTTCAAAAATTCACCAAAAATAGTATAATTATCCAAAATTAATTTTCTCTACATATTTATCAATAATATCAATAATTAAACTCAATTATCCAATTAATTTCAATTAAAGACACAATTAACCCTAATTTCCCAAAATTACATAAACTTAAATAATTCAAAATAAATACATAGAAATTCATAAAAATTCCAAATAAATTCCTATAATTCATTTCAACACCTATATTTATCATAAAACACAATTTTATAATTTAATTAATTAATTTCCGAAAATTAGAAAATAATATTAAAATATTCAAAAATACCCAAAAATCAAAATAATCTCCAAAAATTCCACAAAAATTCATACATGTAGATTAAGCTACTAGGATCAACATTTGTGAAGGAAGTTTTGATGAATCAATCAATTCAAAGCTCAAAAAAATCAAAAACCCTAATATGGCTGAAATTGAAAATTCGAAACCTAAGCAAAACAAGACCATTTCAGCTCAAACCAAAGCTAGAATTACTCTCACCGGAGCTCAAGGAGAAGAAAGAGACTGGCGGTGTCAAAAATGGTGGCCGGAATCGTCATGAACGACGGTTAGCTCGACTTTCGGCTTCTCTGGCCAAAAATGGCTTCCAAGCGCCGGAATCAGCTGCTACAGGCGGCGAAAGAGGCTAGGGAAGGTGGTGGCACACCGGAAGGCACACCAACGGCAAGGGAATGGCGTGACAGATGGCGGACGGCGGTGAGGAAGTGATCGGGGAAGAAGAGAGGGATCGGGGGCAAAAACATAATTTTCCAAAATATTTGATTTTTAATGTATTATATGTATATATATATATATACTTTATACTATATATTAAAATAATATTAAATTACACACATTAAATATACACCACACACATATAATTTAATATTTTAAAATTTAATATTAATTAAAAATAATTAAATAACAATAAAATAAATAAACAATAATAAAATATTATGGTAATATATTAAACCCTAATTAAATAAATAAGTACACATAGGCTTTATTTAGTATTTTAAAAAAATACATATGAGTTCATGCAAGTCCGAAAATATATTTAAAATAATTAATAATAAATTATTTACGTGACAATTTCCCCGAAAATGAAAGTCTCGGGAAAATTTTACGTAAAGCACTGTAAATAAGACATAATAATTAAAATAGGTTTTAAATACATATCAACTCGTAAAAATATCGTAATATATATACAAAAATTATTAACACTGCATATCCCGATACAGTGTAAAAATATTTAAAAACACGGGATATTACAATAGGAGGGTGAAAAGCAATACTGAAGTCAAGTCTAGTGCCCATAGCTTTTTATAACTTCTGCAAAAATTAAGAGGTGAACACAAAACCTCTATCAGATATAATGGACATAAGTACTCCATGTAGGCACACAATATGCTTAACATACAACTTCACTAACTTGGCTATAGAAAAAGTAACTTTAACTAGTAGGAAGTGAGCTAATTTGGTTAACCTATCCATAATTACCTAGATGGAATCATATCCATGCTTTAAACAAGGTAACCCTACCAGAAAATCCATAGTAACTCTTTCCTATTTCCACCCAAGAATAGGAAGAGGCTGAAGCTTCCTAAAAGGCTTGTGATGTTCAGCTTTCACCTATTGATAAGTCAAACACTTAGCAACAAAATCAGCTACATCCTTTTTTATACCATCCTACCAGTATAGATCCCTAATGGTATGGTGCATCTTTGTAACACTTGGATGTATGCTATAAGTTACAAAATGTGCTTCTTATAGGATCTCCTTTCTCAAATTACCCACATCAGGCACATATAGTCTTCCACTAATTCATAAAACACCTTTATCATCTAGTGTAAAATTAGTGAATTTTCCTACTCATTCTCCTCAAGCTCAACCAAAATATGATCTTGACTTTGAGCTCCCTTGATTCTGTCCCTCAGTACTATTCCAACCTTGAATTATGCCAATAATCCTCCTGATATGCTTATCTTTTTCATCAACCCTTGATCCACTAACTAGTGCAACTTTTGGATCAAAGGTCTCCTCTCCACACTAATGTGAGCAAGACTACCTGAGGATTTTCTACTCAAGGCACCTGATACTACATTAGCCTTGCCTAGATTATAAAGAATATCATAGTCATAATCCATCAAGAGTTCCAACTATGACCTCTGTTTTAAGTTCAAATCCCTATACTGAAAAATGTACTTTAGGCTCTTGTGATCTGTGAAGATGTCACAAGTTACTCCATACAAGTAGTGTCTCTAGATCTTAAGAGCAAAGATCATTATTGCCATCTCTAGGTCGAGAGTAGGATAATTCTATTCATGCTTCTTTAATTGCCTAGAAGCATATGTAACTACCCTACCATTCTGCATCAACACACAACCTAGACCAACTCTAGAGGCATCATAATAAATAGTGAACTTGTCTTTTCCATTCGACAAAGTCATCATTGGAGCTGTGGTCAACTTCTCCTTTAACAACTAAAAATTATTCTCACAAGCATCTGACCACTTAAACTTCATATACTTCTAAGTTAGGTTGGTCATAGGTGTTGCAAGCTCTTGAGAAATTTGAATGAATCTCCTATAATACCCAGCCAAACCTAGAAAACTCTAAATCTCAATCACTTTCATCGATCTAGGCCACTTAGATATTGCTTCCAATCTTCTGTAGATCTACCTAGATACCATCTTTAGTCACCACGTGACTAAGAAATGCTACACTCTCAGTCTAAAAAATCACACTTCAAGAATTTAGGAATAAAGTTGATATTCTCTCAGTATCTATAGTACTGTCCTTAAGTAATATACATGTATCATCAATGAAGACTACCATAAACTGATTCACATATGACCTAAATACCTTTATTCATTAAATTTATTAAAGTAGATGAGGCCATTAGTCAATCCAAAGACATCACTAGAAATTTGTAGTTTCCATATCTAGTACAAAATACCATTTTAGGAACATCAGATTCTTTGATTCAAAACTAATGATTACCTGATCTCAAATCAATCTTGGAAAACAACTGTACACCCTGAAGTTGATCAAACAATTCATCTATCCTCGGAAGAGGAAACTTATTCTTAATCGTCATCTTATTTAGTTCTTTGTAATCAATGCATAATCTGAGTGTACCATCCTTCTTTTTCATATATAGGACTAGTGTTTGTCACACCTCATCTCACTATCAAATAGCCCGAGATGGACATTTAAAACAAATGTCAAACAATTTGCTTAGTTTAATTAATTTTTAATAAAATATCCTCATAATTGCAAAAGGATTGAAAATTAATCTCTTATAAAAGTTTAGTGTTATACATATATTATATTTAGAGAATAAGAACCTTTAAAGTATTGATTTTTTTATTACAGTGAAGTACTATTCATGTATAGTAAAAATACATATTTATAAATAGTAAAATATTATTTATGAATAATAAGATACATACAAAATATTTAGAAAATATAAATGTTACATTTTTAAATATTACTTAACCACCAATGTTTTACACACTTATACAAACATTAAAATAAAATAAAAAAAAGAAAAGAAAAGACTACTTTAACGAGGATAGTTGGCCAACCTTATTTTGGACTTTTATTCATACTCACTCAACTCGGTTCACCAACTATCAAGCCCGGCTATCTGAAATCATTTATAAAATAGAGTAAAACGAGTATAAAAAATACTCAATGAATAAACGCTGTAAGTAGAAAATAGTTTAGCTAAATTAAATATAATAAACGTCTCAAATTAAAATACTAAAGCATTTAAATATCAAATTATCATTCACTCAAATTATCCAATTCAATCTCACTTTCAAACATATTCAAATCTCAGTCAATTGAAACATGTGCATTTGCAAATATTAATACAACTTTTCATTTGTATTAACCATCCCTTACCTCAAGCATCACAACTCGGCCATAACATACAGGCCATCACAAGCTCACTCTCTAGGCACACTTGAAGGCTAACCCTTTAACTACATTAGCATGGAACGACCCTTTTTCCTTCACCGTTCTGCAATCAAGTGCCCTGTTGTTTATTATGCAATAACAACCAACACAATCTCAAATGTGCATATATCACCTCAGCACATTCATACATCTCATATAGGGAGGTAATACACAAAACAAATACCCACGTCCATCAAATACATAGTCTAAAAACTTTCTATCACATTTGCTTTACAACAAGAGTATTCAAAATTAAAATAATCTCAGTATAGTTCAAAGAATTGAAATTAGATTGAGCATAAGCTCATTTTAATCACCAAGTAACCAAAAGGATCTCAATTTCAAATCATAAAGCAAAGGCATATAAAATTAACACATTTAATTCATATACTTGGAACCTTTAAACCTTAAACTTAAACATACGATTCAAGTAGCATGAGGCTAAATTGAAACCATTTAAATACCTCATTTTAGGTCTATAAAACAACATTAAGAAATATCATTTTATTGCTAAAATAAATAGATTTTAAAGGCTTGAACATCCACTCACCAAATAGCCTATAAACACCCAAATTCGGTTTACTGAAATTTGGTTAGTTTGCACCCCTGCGCTTCCTTTGCCTTTTCCAGTACCTAACACAAACAATTTCATTTATAAATCATCAATATAAAAATCTCATATACTGACCTAACCATGCAGCCCCCAAACTATATGCAAAATATGCAAATTAACTTAACTCTACAAACTAGCCTTATTAACTCTACAAGGGCTATTTTCAGGCCTATATTATAAAATTGTTCTGACCTTTAGGAGAAGAATTTTAACCTCAAAATTTAACCAAACTTAGGCATTTGTGTCTAGTATGTTAAATTAAAATTTTAATTTCTATTTAATAACCACAAATAGAATTATAAAGGTTTCATTACAAGCAGCTCCATTACTCAGATAGATTGAACAATAAAAAGTACAAGTCTATTAGACCATTATTCCATCATAATCAGCTCTGGATCAAAATTACAAAGTTTTAGAGAACTCTTTTAGTTTTTCTCAAAATCAAACCAAGCTTAATTTCAAGTTTTCTAGCTCAATATATATGAAAAGTATCTAGACTAGTTTTAAACTCATAAACTCTGTGAACCTGATTCACATAATTAAAATCACTGCTTTCAGAGCTGAATTTGAAAAATTTCTAGGACTTATAGAAAAAGGAATTTTGATCTAAAATTTTATCAGTCTTGAGATATATATGTCTATAATATTCCCATAAAAATTTCACACCAATTGGACAACTATAAAGTGAGATATAGGCATCTGAACACAACTAGGTCAATTTACACAATAGATTGAGTACTGAAATGTTCCTCTAATTTCACTATCATAGAGATTTAATTAGATCGAGCTCAAAGATAAAAAATTTTAGGAAATTCTTTCAAGATTCCATATATCACAAATAACACTTAATTTGGAGTTTTATAGATCAAGATATTATTGAATTATAGAGACTAATAAACCAGAAAATTATAAAACCCGAATTCTGTAACTTAAGAACCCTAAATTAAATCAACCAAATACTAAAATTACTTACCAAATCAATAACCAAAGTCTTCTAGGATGAATATTACATCCTTAATTATACTTTAGATCTTTAATTTTTCTTGGAAAATCACTCCTATAAGAGGAATTAATTCAGCCCTCTTTTCCCCTTTTCTCTTTTTCCCCTCTTTCTTTCTTTCTTTTAATGGCTGGTCTTCCTCTCAACATCCAAATAAATAAATTAAATAATATGTACAATACCCCTTTTGGTCCTTAATGAGATGCTTAAGTTACTAATAAATCCTCAAGCTTTCAATTATTCAATCATGGAGAATCATTTGCACAATTGTGTCTTTCTCTCTATAACTATAACTATAACTATAACTATAACTATAACTATATATATATATATATATATATATATATATATATATATATATATATGCTAACTTATACTCAAATTAAAATAAATATATATTATGTAAATGCAATGCATAATGAATGCAAGATATACCTAAAGTTAGAGTACGAATAAGACAATTCTCCCTACTTTAGGAAAATTTGTCCCTGAAATTTATACTAAAATAAATTAGGGTATTGATTTCTCATGTCTTCCTCTCGCTCCCATATAGCTTCCTCTCTCCCATGGTGTTTCCATAACACTTTCATTGAAGATATGATTTTATTTCTCAACATCTTGATTTCCCTAGCAACAATTGCAATTGGCTCTTCCTTATAAGATAAGTTTTCTTTTAATTATATGGGTTGGGCTTGCAAAAGGTGACTAGGATCACTTTTATACCTCCTCAACATTAACACATGGAAAACACTATAAATTTGAGATAATTATGGAGGTAAGGCCAACCTATAAGCTACTGGACCAATCCTCTCAATCATCTCATATGGACCAATATACATAGGGCTTAATTTCCCCCTTTTCCCAAACTGCAAGACTCCTTTCCAAGGTGAAATCTTTAGGAAGACCTTGTCACCCACTTTATATTCAATCGATTCCCTTTTTACGTCTACATAACTCTTCTATCTATCTTGGGCTTCCTTAAGTCGATTTCAAATTAACTTAATCTTCTCTGTTGTCATTTGCACAATTTTTAGACCAACTAATTGTCTTTCCCCAACTTCATCCTAAAAAACTAGAGTTCTACCCTTCCTACCATATAGTGCTTCATAGGGTGCCATTCCCAAACTAGAATGAAAGGTGTTATTATAGACAAATTCCATCAAAGATAGATGTTTATCCCAGCTACCCTATAATTCTATCATACAAGTTCGAAGCATGTCTTCTAATGTTTGAATTGTCCTTTCCGATTGGCCATCTGTTTGAGGATGAAAAGTTGTACTAAACCTTAACTTAGTACCCAAAGCATGCTGTAAACTTGGCCAAAATCTAGATGTAAACCTTGGATCTCAATATGATACAATAGAGAATGGAACACCATGTAATCTAATCACTTCTCTGCTGTAGACTTCAGCAAGTTTATCTAGTGAGTAGCTCACTTTAACATGAAAAAAATGAGTTGACTTGGTGAGTCAATCAACAATCACCCAAACTGCATCATGTCCTTATTGAGTCCTGGACAACCCAACCATAAAATCCATCGTGACATGCTCCCACTTCTACTCAGGAATAGGAAGAGGTTGCAATGTTGCCGTTGGATGTTAATGTTTAGCTTTCACTTGTTGGCAAACCAAACATCTAGCCACAAACTCTGTAATGTCTTTCTACATCCTTGACCACCAATAGTTGTCTTTTAAAGTATGGTACATTTTAGTACTTCCAGGATGCATAACATATGTTGAATTGTGAGCTTCCTCCATTATCTCTCTTTTCAAAACCTCTACATTAGGTACACATAATCTGCCCCCATATAATAAAGTACCACCCTCTAAAGTCATAAAGTCTTCCCTCTGGCCCTGTAGGACTTACTCTTTGATCTTTGCCATTTGTTAATCCTGACTTTGTGCCTTTTTAACTCTATTAATCAACACTGGTTAGATCCTTAAAGTAGCAAGCAATGCTCCTTTTTCACCCTGAGCTAACTCCATATCCAAAGCCCTCAATTCAAGTAATAATGGAATTCTCACAGAATGAATGTATGATAAGTTACCTAAGGACTTCTTACTAAGTGCATCTGCTACTACATTAGCTTTCCTGGCTGATATTCAATGGTAAAATCATAATCCTTTAGAAGCTCAATCATCTTCTTTGCCCCAAGTTCAATTCTTTCTGACTTAATATATACTTCAACCTCTTTATGATCTGTGAAAATCTGACACTTCCCACCATATAAATAATGTCTCCAAATCATTAAAGCAAAAATAATTGTTGCTAGCTCTCAGTCATGTGTAGGATAATTCAACTCATATGGCCTTAATTATCGAGAAGCATGGGCTACTGCCTTATCTTGTTGCATCAATACACAACCCAAGCCATTTCTAGATGCATCACTATACATAATATATTCTAGTCCCATCACTGGTAGTGTCAACACTAGTGCTGAAGTTAAACACGCCTTTAATTTATCAAAACTATCTTAGCATTCTTCATTCCAAACAAACTTTACATTCTTCCTTAGTAGTTTTGTTAAAGGTAAAGAAATGATAGAAAAGTTTTGTACAAATCTCCTATAACAGCCTGCCAACCCCAGAAAACTACGCACCTCGTGCATATTAGTTAGGTGGTTTCCAACTAAGAATTGCTTTAATCTTCTTAGGATCAGTATACACTCCCTCAGCTGAGATGAAATGCCCTAGAAACACCACTTTCTCTAACCCAAAATTCACACTGCTAAACTTAGCGTACAGTTGTTTATCTCTCAATGGTTATAATATAATCCTCAAATGCTTAGCATGCTCTTCCTTTGATCATGAATACACCAACATATCATCAATGAACACAATAACAAAGGTATCCAAATAAGGCTCAAATACTCTATTCATTAAATCTATAAATGCGGCAAGGAGCATTAGTTAACCTAAATGGCATCACTAGGAATTCATCATGCCCATATTGAGTTCTAAATGTTGTTTTAGGCATATCTGCTACTTTAATCTTCAGCTGGTGATACCCAGACCTTAAGTTAATCTTTGAGAATACTCTAGCTCCTTGTAGTTGATCAAACAAGTCATCAATCCATGGCAATGGATACTTATTATGCATAGTCACCTTATTCAACTCTTTGTAATCAATACATAATCTCATGGTACCATCCTTCTTATTCACAAATAGAACTGGTGCTCCCCAAGGTGATATACTAGGTATGATGTAGCCTTTATTAAGTCAATTCTTGCACTATAACTTTAATTATTTTAATTCTACTGGAGCCATTCTATATAGAGCTTGAGAAATAGGAGTTATCCCTAGCTACAAATCAATACTGAACTCAATCTCTCTATCAGGTGGCAAACCTGGATCTCTATCAGGTGGCAAACCTGGAAGATTCTTCTGGAAATACATCTGTAAACTCATTTACTATAAGTAGACTGTCAATCTTTTTGCCCCTCTTTTTCAATGTCAATAACATATGCCAAGAATGCTTCACACCCCTTTCTTATCATTTTTCTAGCTGTGAGCACTGAAACCATACTATAATGCTCTAAACCCTTTTCACCTCTAAACATGATTTTACTACCCATAGGAATTTGGAACTCTACTTTCTTCTTATATCAATCAATTATTGCCTGGTATTTTGTTAAGACATCCATACCAATAATCACATCAAACATTTGTAATGGCAATTGGTACTGAGTCTGCTTCTAATTTTTTGTAATAACCCGAGTTTTTAAATTATTTTATTTTAAAATAGGATATGCAGTGTTAATAATTTTAAAACAATAGTGATTATTTTATTATCTTGTGAATTATTATTATTATTAATTTTACGTTTAATTAAAAATTTTCTACATAATTTTTTTATATTGCGGTTTAATATTTTGAATAATATTATTTTAATAATGCTTAGATTGTAGTGGCATTAATACTTTAATATATTATTTTAATAAATTACATTATTTAATTGTATTTAATAAGTTTATATATATATATATATATTAATATATATATATATATATATATATATATATATATATATATATATATATAATATATATATATGGAGCTTCAAGGAAGTCGAATCCAAGCTCCTTTCAAGCTCTTCGTCGATCATTTGTGAGTTTTCTTTTATATTTATTTAGTGCTTTTAGGATTTTTCTATTTTTTTTAGGTTGATTTAAGTAAACTTCCTTAAAAAATGTTGATCCCTGGGTAGCTTGATCTTCATGAAATTTTTTTTTTTAATTTTTGGAATTTATTTGAATTTTGGTGAATTTTTTATTATTTTATTATTATTTATTGAATTTTAGTAAATTAATTAATTTAATTATGATTTGGTTAACTAGTGTTATTTATATGTTGATATTAATTTTAGGGTTGAGAAAATAATTTTTGAGAATATTATATAATTTTTAATAATATTTTTATATTATGTGTATATTGGAATATTTAAGTTAAATGTATATTTTTTTTGTTGAAAATAATGTTGAATTTTGTGTTTTAGATAATATTAGAATAATATATGTTGATAATATAATTTGATGATTTCATAGAATTTTTGAGAAATATTAATTATATTATGTATATTTTGAATTATTGGGGTAATTGTGCAATTTTGTGGAAAATTGTAGTTAATATTTATGTTTTAAATGATTTTAGATTTATTTAAGGTAACAAAATGATTTTTATAAATTATTTACTATTTTTAACTAATTAATACTAATTTTTGAAAATTATTTTCAAATAATATATTATTTACCAAAATTGGTGATTAAATGGGGTTTTTAATTACTTTTAATATATATTTATGCTATTTAAGCTATCTAAAATTATATAAAAGTGAATATTTTTTACTATTTTATATTGAATTATTGAGAAATTTGATTTTTAAATATTATATATTATTATTTGAGATTTTTATTTAATTATTGTGAAATAATTATATTGAGTGTTTTAATGTTTATATACTACTATATTTTGATATTTTGAGGACATATATAGAATATATTGATTTTAATATATTTATTATATTATATGTATTTTTGGTGAATTGTGAACTTTAGTTGAGAAATTATGCAATTCGGGGGTCCCAACTGAAGGTGTTGAGTATTCTGTGATTTAAAGTGTGTTTTCTTGCAGGACCGGCTCTACTTTTTTAGTAGAGAGATGTCCATTTTATAGAGGAAGTTCTATCGAATTTTTTGGTAGAATTCTCGTAAAACATGACATCGGGTCGCGATCTTAAAATTCTGCATGTCTGAGTTTCCAATCCTTCGTTAGAGTCTTCTTTTAGAAATTCTTATAATATTCAGTTAAATATATTCTGATTGTTGTTATTTATTTTATTTTTAGTTGCACTGAGACGGAGACCTATCGGATTGGACCCGTCTAGCCAATCTCAAGGAGTGCAAACTTGTGAGTTGTTATTTATATATATGTAATATCCCGTGTTTTTACATGTTTTTATACCTGTATCGGGATATGCAGTATTAATAATTTTGAATATGTCTATATATGATATTTTTATGAGTTGATATGTATTTTAAACCTATTTTAATTACTTGTATTATTCACAGTGTTTTACGTAAAATTTTTCCCGGGACTTGCATTTTCGGGGAAATTTTCACGTAAACAATGTATTATTAATTATTTTAAATGTATTTACGGACTTGCATGAACTCATACGTACTTTTAAATACTAAATAAAGCCTACGTGTGTGTATATTTATTTAATTAGGGGTTTAATACATAAAACCCTAATATTGTATTATTTATTTATTATTATTTAATTATTTTAATTTATTATTAAATTATTAAAATTTATTTTTTTTATTTATTATTATTTTATTAATATTTAATTATTTTATTTTATATTATTTTTTCTTTTTCTTTTTTTTCCTTTTTCTTTCTTTTTCTTTTTCTTTTTTCTTCCTTTTTCTTTCTTTTTCTTTTTCTTCTTCTTCTTCTTCTTTCTTCTATCGACGCCCGACCACCATCCCTCACCGTCTGCAACTCCGGCCACCTTACCGTCGGTGTGCCTCCCGGCTTGCCACCGCCATTCCCAGCCATCCTCCGCCGCCTCCAGCCCCTTTCCCCGGCGCCGTGCAGCTCCATTCTTCCTCTTTTGGCCGAAATCTTCCCTTCGTCGTTTCTCCCTCCTCCGGCCACCGTTTTCGACACCGCCGGTCTTCATCGACTCCTTGAGGTCCGGTGAGTGTTATTCTAGCTTTGGTTTGAGCTTAAAATGGTTTAGATTTGCTTAGGTTTTGATTTTTCTATTTCGGTCATATTAGGGTTTTCAATTTTTTTGAGCTTCGAATTGATTGATTCATGAAAACTCCCTTCACAAATGTTGATCCTAGTAGCTTAATCTACATGTATGAATTTTTGTAGAATTTTTGGAGATTTTTTGGATTTTTGGGGTATTTTTGAATATTTTAATATTATTTTCTAATTTTTTGGAAATTAATTATTTAAATTATGAAATTGGAGTTTATGGTTAAATTAGGTGTTGAAATGAATTATAGGAATTTATTTGGAATTTTTATGAATTATTAAGTATTTATTTTGAATTATTGAAGTTTATGTGAATTTGAGAAAATTAGGTTAAATGTGTTTTTATTTGAATTTAATTGGATAATTGAGTTTAATTATTGATATTATTGATAAATATGTTGAGGAAAATTAATTTTGGATAATTGTATAATTTTTGGTGAATTTTTGAAGTAATTTAGGTATATTTATATATATAGGGGTATTTTGGTAATTTTTACCCTAAATTGTCTAAAAATGTAATTTAATTGGTTTTAATAGTTATTTAAGGTATAAAAATGATTTCTACAAATTATTTGGTATTTTTAACTAATTAAAACTATTTTCGTGAATTATTTTCAATTATATATATTAATATACGGTTTTTCAAATAAAATAAGTTTTTATCGATTTTTACAGTATTTCAAGGTTAATTATGTAATTTCTACCTATAAAATATATTCTGTGATTTAAGGATATTTTTGGTATATCTGGAATTGTTCTGTGTTTGTGAACCCCGGTCGGTAGATTGTAGTCTGGAGTCCGACCGAGGGGTTGTGGTTGAGTGTTGAGTTTATTTTTCGAAGTGTGTTTCTTTGCAGGGTCGGCTCTACTCTTTTGAGTAGAGAGATGTCCGATTTACAGGGGAGGTTCTGCCGGATTTTCGGTAGAATTCTCGTAAAACGTGATATCCAGTCGAACCCTAAATTCTGTTTCCGTATTTAAATACTCTAGATCGAATTCTAGGATTTCTATTAGGGTTATTTTGATGTCGATTATTTATTTCTTGTTTAGTTACGCCGAGACCGAGGGCTAGTGGACCAGGCCTGTCGGACTTGTCTCGTGGAGCGCACTAGGTAAGTTACTGTACTATGTATACATGCTTAGGATGCATGATTTAGAAATATATGTTTTACTTTGATTAAATGCATAAATAATGTGATTTGTATTTAAGTATATTTTTGATTTATTTTTGGTATATAATAAATTATATACATGTTTTATTAATAAAATATATTTAAAATGTTTTTAAATATATTTTTAATTTAATTTGTGATTTGATTGGATTTATTTGACATATATATACTCGAAATATACCTGGTTTACGTTTGGTATATTTCCGGTATATATATGGTTTATATTGTTGTTTTATTTAAATTCATGCATCATTGATTTTTGTGAATGAATGATTTATTTATTAATGAAGGATATCGATAGAACGTGCTACCTAGTGGGCAGCACTAGGACCGAGTACGTACCGGTACGCCTATAGTATTTAGGCTATTATACTAACTTATTTGTGGATATTGATTTGATGTGATTATTGATATGTGTGAGATGTGGTTTTGGGGTGTGATTGCTGGAGCTCGGTTGACCAAGTGTCTCGGGGCCAATCACACTGGCAGTCAGACTACTGGAGCTCGGTTGACTTAGTGTCTCGGGGCCAGTCTACTGTCCAAATGGATTAAGTGGATATATTTGGATTTAGTGAGCCTGTATGGCTAGAGTGTTGTCTAACACTATTTTCTGAGGTTGCGATATTCTAGGGTTCTATGTGATCCTTCATAAAAGATGATTTTTAAATAAATATATAAAAAGGATTTTATTGCATCTGTGTGAATCTGCCTGTATATATATATACATATTAGATATGTATTATTGACTGTATGCATTATCATTTAGTGTGTATGTATATATATTATAGTAATTCACTCAGTGAGGTCTGACTCCCCCTCCGTTGACTATTTTTCAGGAGAGTCAACTTCCTCAGACCTCAGTAGCAGGTCGATACGCCGGATTTCTTCCGCCCCGGCTTCTTTATGTAAACTGTCTACTTGAGTCTTATTTATTTTATCTAGACACTGCAGTAGTTATGAATTAAAGTATTGGATTTCATGCATTTTATTTTTAAAAGAGATGTATTATATCGAAACTGGATTTGTACTAAAGAAATTATGTATCTATGAGATGAGATTTTTATTTAAATCCAGTGGTGAAAATGATATTGTGATATTTAAGATTTTTATTTCCGCTGCATATATATTATATGGTTATTGTTATTGCATGATTTATTTTATTTTTAGGCTTGCTACGGGTTCCGGATTCGAAAGAATTCCCGTTCCCTAGCGCCGGTCATGGCCCCTGTTTTGGGTCGTGACAATATACATCGTATTTAGGATGCATGTTTTAGAATATACATGTTTTAATATCTATTTGTTCATAAATTGTTTTATTAAATTTTTAGCATATGTTAGATATATTTTTAGTATATTTTTTATTTATTTAAAAAAAATGCATGTTTTATTTTTGATATATACTTCAAATGTTTTTAATATATTATTGGTTTATATTTGGCATATTTTATGATTGATTTCAAATTTATTTAACATATATATACTTGAAATATACTTAGTTTACTTTAGGTATATTTTTGGAATATATGGTGTATTTTGTTATTATGAATGTTATTATGTATTATTTATTTTCCCTTATGTATGTTAAATTTTAATCGAAGGATATCGATAGAACGTGCTACTAGTAGGCAGCACTAGGATCGTGTATATACCGGTGTGATAAATTTAGGGTTGAGTGAGAATCACTTGAGGTATTAATGATTTGATTGATTGATTTGAGATTGATGTGATTGAATATTGTGTGGTTACAGGAGCTCGGTTGACCTAGTGTCTTGGGGCAAATCACACTGACAGTAAGACTACTGGAGCTCGGTTGACTTAATGTCTCGGGGCCAGTCTACTGTCCATAATGGAATAAGTGAATTAATTTAGAATTAAGTGAGCCTGTATGGCTAGGGAGTTATTGTTGATTGAGGTTGCGATTAAATAGGGTTCTATTTGATCCTTTAATAAATAATGTTTTTAGCATTTATTATATAAAGTGTTTCAGCATCTGTGTGAAATGCTTGTATGTATATATATATATATATATATATATATATATATATATATATATATATATATATATATATATATATATATATATATATATATATATATATATATATATATATATATATATATATTATATACGGATGATTGATTGCATATGACATTAGGAGATGCATGTATATATAATATAACAGTTCACTGAGTGAGGTCTGACTCCCCTCAGTTGTTATTTTTATAGGAGACTCTTCTTCCTTAGACCTCAATAGTAGGCCCATCCGTCGGACTTCTTTAGCCGCGGCTATTTTTTGTAAATTTCTTAATTTTTATTATACTATAGAAAACTACAGTAGTAGTTGTACTTTGTATTTGTAGAATGTTGGTTGTAATTTCAAAGACCTTTCTCTTAATATTGTATAATATATTTTATTTTATTATATGATAGAAGTTATTATTATATTGGTTTAAGATTTTAATTATGGTGCATATTCTATTTAATTATTGCATGCTTTTTTTTAAGGCTCGCTATGGGTTCCAGATTCGAAAGAATTCCCACTCCCTAGCGCCGGTCATGACTCCCGGGTTAGGTCATAACAACCTCTCTGCTGGCTAGTAGAAGCTTGACTAAAGCCTCTAGCACTACCTCTGCCTCCTTTATCATGCCCCTGCTGGGCATTAATCTGAGAAGTACTTTGATACTGAGTTGGCAGTAGCTGGTAAGGAGCTGGCGGTAGCTACTAAGGAGCTGGAGCTACACTAGCAATAGACTGTTGTGGAAATTGCTGTTGTTGATAACCAAAATATAGGCATGGTCTGGTGAAATGCCCTGTCTATCCACATTAAAAACATGTTAGTGGTGTCATATAGTCGAGTCCCTGATGGACTCTACCACAAGTCTGGGAAGCACTAGCAACTAATCCCGAGTTGCAATAACCAGAACTCTAACCACTACTGCTGCTAGTTGCACACAACCTAAATCTCACTGGCCTGCAAGCTCCACTATGGCCATGTCTCCTACTATCATAGTATCTCAGCTGTTGCCTTTAACCTGTTGTACTAAGCTTCTCTACTGACTCTAGACCTAATTTGAAAAGTAGAGTATACAGTGCTCTAGAATCTTTCTGATTGTAGTCATCCCATCTGAAAAAAGTCTAGTATAGCTCCCAGCCTAACCAGTCTCAGCTCTATCTCCTTGACCAACTTGATCACGGACTCAAGAGTTAGGCTAAAAGTGGGCTTCCCAGCAAATGCAGACCCTAATTTGGTGACCTACATCATGACTGCAAAGTAAGTGTCCCTCATCAAATCCTTAACATACAGACTTAGGTTGAGAAACTCCCTAGAATACTCCTTGACAGATCTGTCTTCTTTGGTGATGCTGTCGATCTGAGTCTGTAGTTCATTTGTAGTTAAGGCAAAATCTCCTTATAAATCTCTCTCTAAATTATACACAAGTCATTGTCATCATATGCAGCTATGTCACTTGGACATACCAATCTAGGGCTGGTCCCTCAATAGACAACTCAACCATCACAATCCTTTAGTACTCAGTCTGAGCAGTCCAAGTACTAGTCTCGATAGTATGTAGGAAGTCCAATGGGTATGAAGTCCCATCAAAAGATATCCAACTAACTCTAGTGTAGAACAGGGCTGCCTCTAGGTTAAACATACCCTACTGATGCACAGGTTGTATCAGCAGCATAGTTGGAGGAATGACAGCAGCACCTTGCTGAACTCCTTGTGCAAAGGCATCATCCTCAAATTCATGCTCTATGGATTTCTCATCATGTATCACTTATTGTTTATAGCATCCTACCACTCCTCAAGGTCTACCTCTACCTCTGTGCCTCACTACTACATAAGGTCCTAAGCCTTATCCTAAAAAGACTCATCATTTGCAACCTCAACGACCGGTGGAGCGACATGTGCTCACCTCCTCATTATGAAAAGATAAAATGAACCAAGATTCAGATAAATGGATAATAACTAGATAAAAGCAGACACCCTAATGGTTACGCAGAATTCTCAAAGCAATGAAGATTTATCAAAGACATGATCAAACCTAATTTGCTGTAGTAGTTTCAAAGAAAACACAAGTCTAACAACCTAGGTCATACAACACTAAACCTGGGCTCTGATACTAACTTTGTCATGACTAAACTTAGGAGCCATGATTGGCGCTAGGGAACAAAAATTACTATAAACTTGAACCCGTAGTAAGCCTTAAAAAAACACGTGGAAATATAATATAAGAGTATCAAAGAATTTAAACTTAAACTAATATTAAAGGAATTCTCATAACATATATTAAAATATAACATACATAATTCTTCAAACACAAATCTTAGTTATAAAATAATGTTAAACATTATATCACTCGAATACTAGCTGTTAGAGTACAAATAAGAGTTTAGATATAAAAATTAAATTAAACACCCAGGGCTGAAGAAGACTGGTGAAGTGGTCTACTACTGAGGTCTAACGAAGTATAATGTCCTGAATAGTTTGCAACCTTGATGATATAATCAATAGCCAACTAGATACATACATACATACATATATATATATATATATATATATATATATATATATATATATATAATATATATATATATATATATATATATATATATATATATATATATATATATATACTGAGGTCTAACGAAGTATAATGTCCTGAATAGTTTGCAACCTTGATCATATAATCAACAGCCAACTATATATATATATATATATATATATATATATATATATATACATGCATTTCATACACATGCCAAAAATCACTTTTTTAATGCAATAATAAATATAGGAAAATCTTTAGCTGTAGGATCGAAGCAGAATCCTAAATAGTTTGCAACCTTGATCACATAATCAACAACCAACTAGCTTATCCATAACTCCAAATATTTATTTATCCAACTTAAAGTAGTAGACTGGCCCCGAGTACACTAGGTCAACTAAGAATCCACAGCCACCCTTTGCAATGACCATTAATCTTAATATTCAATTTCATAATCAAATTCTCAATCGAAAATCTACCGTTACTGTCATGCAATAGTCCTATATAGCCAATTAGGTGGCACATTCTACAACTATCCACCAAATCATACTTGTAATTATTAAAAATAATGAAATACATAATTTAAACATGGTAGCATCCATTTTCAAGGAAATATAGAAAATATAGACCAATTATATACTAAAACTTAGATATAAACATTTAATAAAATAAAGCATACTTATATTTACATTATTAAAATATAGGTGCTCACAAATATTTATTCTATGTGCAATGCATATATATAATGATAACTCACAGGTTGAGTGTGCTCCATGAGAGTGACCCGACTTACCTGGTCCTCAGGGCCTTGGTCTCAGTGCAGCTAAAGAAAATAATAATAATAATAATAATAATAATAATAATAATAATAATAATAATAATAATAATAATAATAATAATAATAATAATAATAATAATAATAATAATAATAATAATAATACTTATTACAAACAAAATTCCTACTTTAATAATTCTAGAATTCTAAGAATGACTCGAGCAAAATTTTAAAATTAGACTCGGACCGATTGTCACGTTTTATGAGAAATCTACCAAAAATTTGTCAGAGTTTCTCCTATAAAACAAATGTCTCTCTATTAAAAGTATAGCAGATCCTGTACAAAAAATTCACTTCTAAATAATCCACATCACCAAACCTCGGGTTGGGCCCTCGAACTACAAATATTGCCTAACCGAGAACCAATTCTAACAATAATTCCAAAAATAATAATAATTACTAATAAATCACAAAAATTATTAAAATTCAATTAAATACCAAAAATCAATTTTTTTACATAATAAAAGCATAAAAGATGTATAATTTTCCAAAATAAATATTAAAATCCAATTTACAATTAAATAATATTAATAAACCAATTATTCAAATTTTTAAAATTAATTAGCATAAATTACCAATTTTTATTTAAAACACTCAATTATATAATAAAAATACCTAAAAACTTATTTAAACTTAAAAATAATAATAATTAAAATTATTATTTGAATATATTTTCAAAAATTACCATTAATTAGCTAAAAAATAATAATTAATTTATAAAAATTATTTTAATGCCAATTATCATTCAAAAACTATCCAAAACTTATTAATTATCAATAGTTTCAATTAAAATATAAAAATTACTTATTTATATTAATTTATCCAAAATTTTATTTTTTTTACATAATCATTCAAAAATCCGTAATAAAAATTTAATACGTAATTTAAATAAATTTCCTTCATGAAACTTGCTCTAAATAATATATAGAATTTAATAAAATAAGAAAATTCCGGACCTAGGACTATGTGAGCAATAACTGAATCTGAAAATATGCATTTTTAAATAATTTCAAAAAATAAATAAAAATAATATTTGATTATATCTTTAGCTCAAATAACACCTAATCTAAATACCACAACTTCAAATAAAATTATTTTCAATAAGAAAAATCAAATTAAACATATTAACATAATATAAAATTGACTTTTCGGAATCCTTACCGGTCGATCCACTCAAAACTAACTATATATTATCAAAATTTGTAGTGTGATCTTCAAAATGAGCCCAAGCTCGATTGGTTTCCTCACTGGCGACTGGACTGCACTCTTCATATACAATGTTGTCTTTCATTGCTGCCGCTACTGCTGTTGCTCAGATTGTGATGGCCTAGCGCTGTAGATGGTGGCGGTCCGGTGAGTTGAGGTGGTGGCATGATGGTAGTTCTACAAAACACAAAGAAGAAGAAGAAGAAAATGATATAATATAATATAATATTTAAACTCCCAAATTAAATCTCTACCAACATATATAGAAGAAGAAGAAGAAGAATAAGAATAAGAAGAAGAGAGGAGGGAAAGAGAGGAAAAAAAATCATTTTTTTATACTTTTTTTAATAATAATACTAATAAAATATAATGATATAATATAATATAATATAATATAATATTTAAACTCCCAAATTAAATCTCTACCAACATATATAAGTATACAATTAAATAAATTACACAATTAATATTAATAATACTAATAATATAACAATAAAATTTAACTTAAATTTTTAATTTAATAATAATTATAAATTAATAATAAAAAAATAAACTTTCGAAATAAAATTTAATCTCATCAATAACAAAATGAAACAATTTATTAAAATAAATAATTAGAATAATAATAAAATTAAAATATTAAAATAATAATTAATAAAAATATTTATTAATACTGTATATCTCATAATTTAATTTTATAATTTATATGAAAATTTTGGGTCATAACATAAATAGTATTAAAATAATTTTTATAAATTATTTCCTATTTTTAGTTAATTATTAGTAATTTCGGGAAATATATTCGAATAAACAAATTTCTTTATTATTTTTAAGTTTAAATGAGTTATTGGCCATTTTTGTTATATATTTAAACAATTTAAATAATTATTTGTAATTTATGTTATTTAATTGCAAAAATTGAAGGATAGATTTTATTAATATAATTTAATTATAGATTTGAATTTTATTAGTTATTTAAGAAATAAATACCTTTTATGCTTTTATTATGTAAGCAAATTGATTGTGGTATTTGAATGAACTTTATGATTTTTGGTGAATTTTTGGCATTTACATTATTTTATTAATTATGGATTTTGTTGATTCTTGGTTGGGCAATAAATGTAATTCGGGACCCAACTTGAGAAGTTGAACTTTGTGGTTATTTGAAATGTGTTTGCATGCAGGATCAACTCTACTTTTAGTAGAGAGGTGTCTATTTTACAAAGGAGACTTTGTCGAATTTTTGGTAAAATTCTCAAAAAGCGTGACATCGAGTTGGTCCTAAATTTTGAGTTTTAGTCGAGTCATGTCCCAAATCAAGTCATTTTTTAGAAATTCTAGAAGTAGAAAATTAGGAGTTTAATTCTAATATTATTATTATTATTTTTCCTTAACTGTACCACGAGCTAGACCTATCGGACCGGGCCAGCTGAGCCAGGGTAGAGGAACGTACTCAAAATATGAGTTATTATTATATGTATGCATGGCATTTAGACATCATAGTTGCCATCCATATTTTTATAATGTGAATTTCATATATTAGTTGCATCAAATTTTGTTTAATTATTAATTTTTATTATCATTATCATATATGCACTTATATGAGATTTCATATATATATATATATATATTTAAATGCCAATTTTATGTTTAGAATTTAGATGCCTTTCACATTTATATGATTTTTTAAATTAATTATTTATGATAAATATTTTGGAGGATTATCGTAGAACGTGCCACCTAATGGGTCATATTAGGATTGTTGCGCAACAATACGCTAGATAATAGGCCATAAATTTTGATTAATTTTAAATATAGATATGATGATTATTATGAATGATGGGAAGGTAGTGTGACTATGGATCCTCAATTGAGCTGCATTGTACTCGAGGCCAATCATATCGGTAGTGGAACTATGGATTTTCAGTTGATCTTTTTTTATACTCAGTGCTAGTCTACTACCAAAAGTTGGACAAGAGATATATTTTTGGAGTTATGGAAAGCCTGTTGGCTATTGAAATACAGTGATCAAGGTTGTAAAAATTTTTTAGGGTTCTACTGCAATCCTCCACCTAAACCATTATGCATTAAATTTTTTTGAAGTAATTTGATTTTGAGCATCTTTATAAATTGCATGTATGCATTAAATAAATATAAATATATAATTATTATACTGATTCTTGAATGTATGTGTCTTTAGATTGCGTGCATATATATAATAATAATTCACTCAGTGAGGTCTAGCCTCCCTCAAATATTTTTTTAGGATTCTCTACTTTAGACCTCCATATTAGTTCTCTTCGCCGAATTCTTTCTTCACCGGCCAACTTATTTAAATATTGAACTATCATTTGTCTTGTATTTTATTAGACACTACAGTAGTAGTTCATTCTTGTTGTAGTATCAGATGTTGTTTTAGAATATAATTATATATTTGAATAATTGATTGAATATATTTTATTATATTATATGGAGATTTCTTTATATTATTTAAAGTGTTAAATTTTGAGGTATTTTTGTGGTATATTTTGTGTGAGTTTTATTTTAAGGTTTGTAGATAGTGGGGTTTAGTGTGCGTCCAAGATTTTAGCAACCGCGACACTGTTTTAGCTCAGGGCTTTAGAGAACACACTAACCACTATCATAAAGACATGGCGCGGAGATGAGGAGTCGCCACCCAGGGTAATAATTGGGACAAATCGAAAAGGTGGTACTCGATTCCCTAAAAGAAAGATAGCACCACAACCAGGAGATTCTGAATACGGAATACCAACTTCTTTCAGTCTTGTGTTAATTTATAATTACTTTATGGATTACTATCTTATTCTCTATTTATATGTAATTTCATATAAACTCTAAAAACAATCAACTCCAAGGCAAACTAGTCATGAAATGTACAAGTTTATAATGCATTCAATAAATCACATAATCCCTAAGTTAGTCTAATCTATATGGATTTTAAATAAATGAGCTAAAGTCTACATATTTTAAATTATAAGTGAACCTAAAGACCTAATTCCTTTTGATTTTAATGAACTTAAGTCTACTAATTTTAATTAAAAAAATGGGCCTAATTCTACAAATTATGGAATATTTAAATTAGTGGACCTAATTCTACATGTTTTAATTAAATAGTGATCTTAAATCTACAAATTATAAAAAAAAAGGCTTAAATTAAGTGGGCTAAGTCTAAATTAATTAAATTGAGTTACGTGGACCTATGTCTAATTAACTAAATGGGCCAAGGATATTTCTAACCTAAAATCTAATTAATTATAGACCTAAAAATATATTTTAATTAATTAAACCTAATTAATTATTAAGTGAAATGGGCTAAAATAATTACCTAAACTTAAATAAATAAAGTAAAGCCTAAAATGGGCTTAAGGCCCAAAACACATAAAAATAATAAATAAGCCCAAAAATAAATAAAAAACATAAAAAATAATTAAATAAGATCAAACAAATAATTAAATTAATCCTTACTAAAACCCTAATTTTATTATCAAGCAACCTAAATTAATCTACTTCCTCCATTGATTTTAAACAATTGCCTAATTGAAACCTAATTTTAATAACCAACTTAATCAAAATAAACATGCAACCACACACATAATTTCACTACTCCCACTATTGGGGCTATTACATTAATTCATAAAATAGTTAATAAAAAATAAAGCAATAAAACAAACCCTAGAAACTAAGTCTCCACAAAGCTTTATTCATGGTTTTCCATGGGCTTCTTATGAATTCATCCCTCCAACATGATTACCATATGTTTTTCTCCATAATCATCACACAAAAAATAAAATAAATGATTAATGAATAAAATATAATAATAACTCGAAAGAATAAAAATAATCAATAATATCAAAAAGAAATAAATAAAAAAATAGAATAAGAAGAAGAAGATGATACTTATGAGTGATTTGGGTAATCCTCAGATTTGTAATTCATTATTCTTGATAAGTCTTAAAATCTTCTTCTTCAAAAATTCTCCAAGGATCTTGAATTAATTAATAAACCAAAAGGAATTTTTGTAGAAAAACAACTCACCCCAAAGTTAAAAAAGCTCACACAAAACCAAAAGCTTTTAAAAATCTGTTTCTGCCTTCCTTTCTTTTTCTTTTTTTTCCTCCATGTCTTTCCTGGCTCCCATCCTTTTTTATATAGTGGAAAAAGAACTAAAAAACCTAGCTTCCTAACATGATTCTAATTCCTCAAAATATAAGATTAATACTTAAAATTATATTAAGGAATTTTAGAACAATTAGGAATGAGTTAAAAATCAATTAGGATTGAGTAAAAGACAAAAAATAGAGACGAAAGAACTCAATTCCAACCGGAATTATGTAATTCCGATTGGTACACAATTTTGATCGAAATTAGTGTAATTCCGATTGGAATTACATAATTCCAGTCGAAATTATAGAATTTCGACAGGTTTTTTTTAAAACATTTAATTACAAAAATAGCCATGGAAGAATTTAAGTTTTGCAATAAGGTCCTAAAAAATATTACAATTTCATCCTTGAAAACACTAAATCCTTCCCTCAAAAGATGCATTTAAACCCTTAGAATTTTAAAGCTTAAGTATTGAAGACTTATTCATAATATTTTCATCATTGGAGTCCTTTGTCGCATCCATAACACATCATCCCGAAATTGGGTGTCTACAAGGCTTGTTATGGGTTCTGGATTCATGCGAATTTTCTTTCTCTAACACCGGTCATGACTCTCGGGTTTGGGTCGTAACACAACCTAGAGTTAGGATATTACATATTGTAATGACCTGATATTTTAATAATATAAAATTATTTTGAGATATGTAGTGTTAATAAAATTTTAAATTTTATTTATATATTATCATTATTTATGAATATTATTTATTTATTTTACTCTAAATATTTTATTTACATAAAATAATTATTTGGAAGTTTATTATTTAAAAGTATTAAAGTCATTTCCATTGCTAATATTTTAGTAGTATTATTATTGTTGTTGTTGTTGTTGTTGTTGTTGTTGTTGTTGTTGTTGTTATTATTACTACTATTATTACTATTACTACTACTACTATTATTACTATTATTATTTTCATTATTATTGTGTGCATGTGTATAATGCATGTGCATTATTTTTATTGTTATTATTATTGTTATTTGTTATTATTATTATGATTATTGTTATTGTTATTTTATTAGGGTTATAATTATTATTATTGTTATTATCTTTATTATATTACATGTGTGCATGTGTTGTCTTATACATATGTATGTTTTTTTATTATTTTATTTATTTTATTAAGTTAATGTGTATATATATATAAGTGAAGATTTTTTTCGGTTTACTTTTTATTCTTCTTCCCCTAGTTTCTACGTGAACCACCACTGCCACCCACAACCCACACCATCGGAGCCACCATCTACACCACCATTTCCACCACCCATCACCACTGTCACCTTCTCTTCTTCCTTTAGCCATCGATGTCACTTGAAAGCTCGCCAGAGCACCGGAAATAGCAACAATAGTGTTGGAGCTCCATTTTTACCAGTGACGATTCCAATCATAAGAGTTCGCTGTTCAATCTTGCTCAACCCTCCTAGCTCCTATGAGTTCAATTCCAAGCTCTATTTGAGCTTAAACTCCCTTGTTTTTTAGTTATATCAAGTTTTAGTTATATGTCATTAGGGTTTTGAATTTTTATTTAATTTTTAGGTTTGATTCATGAAAGTTTGCTTTGTTAATGTTGTTGTAGGTAGCTCAATCGTCTCAAAAATATTTTTTGTATATTTTTTTTGAATTAATTTGAATAATGGATATTTTTGAATATTTTAATATTAAAAAATGGATTTTGATAATTATGTTATTTAATTATTTTGAATGGAAATTTGGTTAAATTAGTATTGTTAATTTAAGTTATTAATTTTGGTAGTAAGAAAAATATTTTTTAGAAATTTTGTATATTTTTTAATAATATATATTGTATTATGTATTTTTGGACTAATAAGTTAAAATATGTGTCTTTATTGAAATTATAGTTAAATAACATATTTTAAATAATTTTGGGATAATCAATGGTATTAAAATAATTTTTACAAATTATTTACTATTTTTAACTAATTAATACTAATTTTCAAAATTATATTTAAATAATAAATTATTTAATATTTTAGTGATTAAATGGGTTTTGAACTATTTTTATTATATATTTAAACTATTTGAGTAATTAAATGTGAATTTGACTATTCTATTTTGAATATTTGAAAAATTGGGATTTTATTAATATTATATAAATTATTTGAGATTTTTATTTAATTTATATGAAAATCATTATAATTAATGTTTTTTTATGTTTAAATGTATTATTGTGGTTATTTATTGGTGAATAAGGATTTTTAATGATTTTATTATATTAATATTTAATATTTATTTTTGTTGTGTATTGTGAATCTCGATTGGAATTTGAGTAGTTTGGGGTCCCAACCCGAGGTGTTAAGCTACTGTGATTTAGAAGTGCATTTTCTTGTAGGATCGGCTCTACTTTTTAGTAGAGAGATATCCATTTTACAGAGGAAGTTTTACCGATTTTTTTGGTAGAATTCTCGTAAAATGTGACGTCGAGTCGATCTTGAGTTTCTATGATTGATTGAGTTTGAATTCATAGATCGAGTATTCCTTTAGAATTCTTAGAAATATGAGTTGGAAATTATTCTGATTTGTTATGAATATTAATTTTCTAATTGCGCCGAGACTGAGGCTTATCGGACTAGCCCTATCGAGTTTGTCTTGAGGAGCACAAACCTGTGAATTATTATTGTATATATGCATTGCATATAGGAAGCATGAAAGTGAGCTTGCATATATTTCATTATATATTTAAACATGAATTATTTCATTAAATGATTTAGTATATGTTTGGTATACTTTTAGTATATTATTGGTATATTTCGATATATATGCAACATATATGGTTGTTATATTTTCAATATACACTTAGTATATTTTTGGTATATTGATGGTTATTGTGGTATATGTATGGTATATATATCAGGTATATTTTTAGTATACCTCTTTGGTATATTTCTGGTATATTTTTGGTATATTCTTTTATATTGTATGCCATTTTATTCTAATTGTACATTTTATTATTTTCCATAAATATACAGTTTTATTAAAGGATATCACTAAAACGTGCTATTTAGTGGGCTGCACTAGGACTATGTACGTACCGGTGTGATAGATCTTAGGATTGAATTTATAAAATCATGGTGAAATTTGATTGATTGATTTATTGAGAGTTTCAGTGATTGAGTAGTGTGATTGCGGGAGCTCGGTTGACCTAGTGTCTCGGGACCAATCACATTGACAGTAAGACTGCAGGAGCTCAGTTGACTAAATGTCTTGGGGCCAGTCTACTGTCCAAAATAGAATAAAAGAATTAACTTAGAACTAAGTAAGCTTGTGTGGCTAGTGAGATATTTTTGGTAGAGGTTATGAATATTTGGGGTTCTATTTGATCCTTCATTAAAAAAAAAACATTTTTCAACATTTATATATATATAAACAGATTTTTAGCAGTTGTGTGAAATGCCTATATATATTTATACATATACTGATGCTTGACTGTATATGACTTAGATTGCATGTATATATATTATAATAATTCACTTAGTGAGGTCTGACTCCCCTCAATATTTTTTTCAGGAGATTCCTCGTCGTCAGATCTTAGTAGTACACCTTTTCACTGGTCTTCTTCAGTCTCGGCTAGACTATGTAATTTTATTATATGAACTCTTATTGTATTTTAGAAAACTGTAGTAGTAGTGTATTATATCATCAGTAGAGTGTTATTTTGGATTTTGAGATTTCTATATCATAATATTGTATGAATATTTTATTATGATATGACATTTAAGTATTTATTTTTATATCGATTAAAATTTTAATTATGGCATATTTTTATTTATTTATTGCATGTATTTTTATTTTTAAGGATTGCTATGGGTTCTGGATTCTAAAGAATTCTCGTTCCCTAGCACCAGTCATGATTCTTAGTTTGGGTCGTAACACATATATACTAAACTCTAAAGTTATTAAGCTAAAAATTTGATAATTGTCCACATTTATAGTTGAATATTCACTGTAAAAGTTAATGTATCAATCCATTAAATATTGTAAGTTTTTTTTATTAAAATGAAATATTTACTATAGTTATTTAGTATTATTTTTTAACTAAAACACTATTATACATATTTCAATACTATTTAAATTCTAAAAGTATTTATATATTATGTATTTTTCTACCTTAAATCACTCAAAATATTTTTTCAAACCATTAAAAAAATTATTAAAATTACATTAATTACTTTATATATATATATATATATATATATATATATATATATATATATATATATATATACTATATATATATATATATATATATAATATATATTATATATATATATATATATATATATATATATATATATATATATATATATATATATATATATATATATATACACACACACACACACCAGGACTGCCCAAAAGATCTAAGGTGTCACGACCCAAAACAGGGGCCATGACCGGCGCTAGGGAACGGGAATTCTTTCGAATCCGGAACCCGTAGCAAGCCTAAAAATAAAATAAAATATACAATAATAATAACAACAATACTTAATACAGCGGAAATAGCATCATACTTATCAAAATAAAATCCATATCTCATATATAGATAAATCCTTTGATACAAGTTTCTATTCAAATTCTGAAAATACATAACTCACACAAATATAATACATAAAACCCATAAACTTATTTACAATTACTGCAGTGTCTAGATTATAAAAAAAATAAAACTCAAGTGAGCAGTTTGCATAAAGAAGCCGGGGCGGAAGAAATCCGGCGTACAGGCCTGCTACTGAGGTCTGAAGATGATGACTCTCCTGAAAAATAGTCAACAGAGGGGAGTCAGACCTCACTGAGTGAATTACTATAATATATATACATGCATACTAAATGACAATGCATACAGTCAATAGTATATATATAATAAGTATATATATACAAGCAAATACACGTAGATGTAATAAAATCATTTTATAAATTTTTACTGAAATTCACAGTTTATGAAGGATCAAATAGAACCTTAGAAAAACGCAGTCTCAAAACAGTGTTAGACAACACTCTAGCCATACAGGCTCACTTATATCCAAATATATATTCACTTGGTCCATTTAGACAGTAGACTGGCCCCGAGACACTAAGTCAATCGAGCTCCAGCAGTCTGACTGTCAGTGTGATTGGCCCCGAGACACTAGGTCAACCGAGCTCCAGCAATTACACCTCCAAACCATATCTCACACATCAAATAATCATATCCAATCAATATGCACAAATGGTTAGTAATATAGCCTAAATGCTATAAGCGTACCGATACGTACTCGGTCCTAGTGTTATCCACTAGGTAGCACGTTCTATTGATATCCTTCATTTTAAATATAAATCATACATTCATAAAAATAAATGATGCATGAATTTAAATAAAATAGCAACATAAACCATATATATACTAGAAATATACCAAAAATAAACCAGGTATATTTCAAATATATATACGTCAAATAAATCCAATATGATTACAAAATAAACTAAGAATATACCAAGAATATACATAAAACATTTTAAGAATAATTTATTACTAAAACATGCATATAATTTGAAAATATACCAAAATATACTGAATATAAACTAAAACTAAACTTAAATACCAAATGAATTATTTATGCATAATTAATCAAAATAACATACATTTTTAAATCATGCACCCTAAAGCATATATATATAAAGAATAACAACTCACACTTAGTGCGCTCCTCGAGATGGGTTCGACGGGGCCTGATCCATTAGGCCTCGGTCTCGACGCAACTAAACAAACAATAATAACAGACATCATAATAAACCTAATAGAAAATCCTAGAAACTCGATCTAGAATATTAGACATAGAATCAGAATTAGGGTTCGACCGGACATCACGTTTTACGAGAATTCTATCTAAAATTCGGCAAAACCTCCCTAATAAAACGGACATCTCTCTACTCAAAGAGTAGAGCCGGCCCTGCAAAGAAATACATTTCAAAAAATAAACATAGAAACATATCCACAACCCCTCGATCGGACTCCAAACTACAGTCTACCGACCGGGGTTCACAATTCACAGAATAATTATGAAAATACCAAAAATGCCCTTACATCATAGAAATACATTTAATAATTAGAAATTACGTAATAAACCCCTAAACACAGTAAAAACCGATAAAAACTCATTTTATTAGAAAAATTGTATATTATATATATAATTAAAAATAATTTACGAAAAATATTTTTAATTAGTTAAAAATACTAAATAATTTGTAGAAATCATTTTTATACGTTAAATAACTATTAAAACCAATTTAATTACATTTTTAGCCAACTTAGGGTAAAATTACCAAAATGCCCTTATATATATAAATATACTAAAATTACTCCAAAAATTTACCAAAAATAGTATAATTATCCAAAATAAATTTTCTCCACATATTTATCAATAATATCAATAATTAAACTCAATTAACTAATTAATTTCAATTAAAAACACAATTAACCTAATTTTCCAAAATTACATAAACTAATTAAATTCAAAATAAATACATAGAAATTCATAAAATTCCAAATAAGTTCCTATAATTCATTTTAACACCTATATTTATCATAAAACAAAATTTCATAATTTAATTAATTAATTTTCAAAAATTAGAAAATAATATTAAATATTCAAAAATACCCAAAAATCAAAATAATTTCCAAAAATTCCACAAAAATTCACACATGTAGATTAAGCTAAGGGGAACAATATTTGTTAAGGGATTTTTCATGAATCGATCAATTGAAGCCCCAAAAAAAATTGAGAAGCTATAATGGCCGAAATTGAAAAATTGAGAAAAACCATACCAAATCGAGTTTTAAGCTTAAACAAAGCTTGGAATCGTCTTCTATGGCTTCAGGGGAGTCCAACGACACTGGAAGCAAGGAATTTGGTGGCCGGAATCGCGAGGGAGGAAGAAAATGAAACTTTCGACTTTCCGGCGATAACAGAGATAAACGGCGTCGAAGAAGAGAAGGAAAGGTGGCGGAGCTGCTGGCGGTACACCGACGGCCTAAGAACGGAAGTAGCAGTGGTGAGGGTGACAGAAATCAATTGAGAAGAAGGGGAAGGGGAGAATGGCAAAAATGTAATTTTTGTTAACTTTATTTTTTTGTTAAATAATAAGTATATAGGTATATATGTATATATATTCACACTATACATTAAAATAATATAAACCCCCACACATTAAATATACACCACACACATATAATTTAATATTTTCTAATAATTTATACACTAAAAATAATTAAATAATATTAAAACTAATTAACAAATAATAAAATATTAGGGTAATTAATTAAACCCCAATTAAATAAATAAATACACATATATACGTTATTTAGTACTTTAAAAATATATATGAGTTAATGCAAGTCCGTAAAATTGTTTAAAATAATTAATATTAAATTATTTACGTATCAATTTTCCCGAAAATGCAAGTTCCGGGAAAATTTTACGTAAAGTGCTTGAAAATAATATAAAACAATTAAAAATCAATTTTAATTAAATAGCAACTCACGAAATATCATAAATATATAAAAAAAAATTATTAACACTGCATATCCCGATGTAGTATTAAATATTTAAAAATACGGGATATTACAGTCTTCCCCCCCTTACAAGAATTCGTCCTCGAATTCCAGAAAGAAAATGATCACAAAATCAAGAAGGGAAGAGATATGGGTAAAAAGCTCACATCTCAGCTTCAGTCTCCCACGTATGCTCCTCAACTCTGTTGCTACGCCACAAAACCTTGACCATCGGAATCTGCTTCGACCACAACTGTCGAATTTGATAATCAACGATCACCACAGTTTCTTCCACAAACATCAAATCTTCACTCACTTCTACACTGTCGGGCTGCAACACATGTGAAGGGTCTGAGATATACTTCCTCAGCATCGAGATATGAAATACTGGATGCACCTGTGACATATTCGGAGGCAAAGCCAACCAATATGCAACAGTGCCAACTCTCTCCAGAATCTCAAACGGTCCGATATATCTCGGTGTTAATTTACCCTTCCAGCCAAATCTCATCATACCCTTCATCGGAGATACCTTTAGAAAAATAAAATCTCCAACCTGAAACTCCACATCTCTGCGCCTAGGATCCACATAGCTCTTCTATCTGCTAACTGTGGTCTCTAATCTGCGCTTAATCACGGTGACCTTCTCTGCAGCATCCTGAACCATCTCAGGTCCAGTCAAAGCTCTCTCACCAATCTTATCCCAACTCAGAGGGGATCTACACTTCCTTCCGTACAACGCCTCGTATGGTGCCATACCAATACTGCTATGGTAGTTGTTATTATATGCAAACTCAACGAGTGGAAAATGATCATCCCAGCTACCTCCCAAATCCAGGACACACATCCTCAACATATCTTCCAATGTCTGGATCATCCTCTCAGACTGACCATCTGTCTGAGGATGAAAAGCAGTACTGAAGTCCAATCTAGTGCCCATCGCTTCCTGTAACTTCTGCCAAAAATGAGAGGTAAACACTGAACCTCTGTTTGACATAATGGACACAGGTACTCCATGAAGGCACACAATATGCTTCACATATAACTTCTCCAATCTAGCTATAGAATAAGTGGCTTTCACAGGCAAGAAATGTGCAGAATTTGTCAACCTGTCTACAATCACCCAGATCGAATCGTATCCATCCTTCGAACGAGGTAAACCTACCACAAAATCCATAGCTATCCTTTCCCACTTCCACTCGGGAATAGGAAGAGGCTGAAGCTTCCCAGAAGGCTTATGATGTTGAGCTTTCACTTGCTGACATGTCAGACACTTAGCAACATAATCAACGACATCCTTCTTCAATCCGTCCCACCAGTATAAATCTCTGATACTGTGGTACATCTTAGTGACACCCGGATGTACGCTATAGGCTGTAGAATGTGCTTCCTCTAGGATCTCTTCTCTCAAATCATCCACATCAGGAACACACAATCTACCATTGATCCATAACACACCGTCATCATCGAGTGTGAAATCAGTGAACTTCCCTACTCTGACATTCTCTACAAGCTCTTCTAGAATAGGATCTCAGCTCTGAGCTGCTTTAATCCTATCCCTCAGTACAAATCGCACTTTAAACTGAGCTAGCAGTCCACCAAACCTACTGATCTTCATCATCAGACCTTGATCCACCAACAGATGCAACTCCTGGATCAACGGTCTCCTCTCAACACTGATGTGAGCAAGACTGCCTGAGGACTTTCTACTTAAGGCATCTGCTACCACATTAGTCTTGCCCGGATGATATAGAATCTCACAGTCATAATCCTTTAACAATTCCAACCATCTCCTCTACCTCAGATTCAAATCTCTTTACTGGAAAATGTACTTAAGGCTCTTGTGATTAATAAATATCTCACAAGTCACCCCGTACAGATAATGTCTCCAAATTTTCAGAGCAAAGATCATTGCAGCCATTTCAAGGTCATGCGTGGGATAGTTCTGCTCATGCTTCTTCAACTGCCTCAAAGCATAGGCTATCACCCTTCCATTCTGCATCAACACACAACCAAGGCCAACTCTAAAGGCATCACAATAAATTGTGAACTTGTCCACACTATTAGGCAAAGCTAACACTGGGGCTGTGGTCAGTTTCTCCTTTAACAACTGAAAACTGTTGTCACAAGCTTCTGACCACTCAAATCTAACATTCTTCTGAGTCAAGCGAGTCATAGGGGCTGCAATTCTGGAAAAATCCTGCACAAACCGCCTAAAATACCCGGCTAAACCTAGAAAACTATGAATCTCAGTGACAGAAGTCTGTCTAGGCCACTCAGACACTGCCTCAATCTTCTGTGGATCAACCTGAATACCTTCTTTAGACACCACGTGTCCAAGAAAAGAAACACTCTCCATCCAGAAATCACACTTCGAGAATTCAGCATAAAGCTGGTGATCTCTCAGTGTCTGTAGTACAATCCTCAAATGATATACATGCTCCTCCATACTCCTAGAATAAATCAGTATATCATCAATGAAGACTACCACAAACTGATCCACATACTGTCTGAATACCCTATTCATCAGGTCCATAAAAGCTGTTGGTGCATTAGTTAAACCAAAAGACATCACCAAAAACTCATAATGGCCATATCGAGTGCGGAATGTCGTCTTAGGGACATCAGCTTTACTAATCCGCAGCTGATGATAACCCGACCTCAGATCAATCTTAAAAAAGAACTATGCACCCTGTAGCTAATCAAACAGGTCATCTATCCTCGGAAGAGGATACTTGTTCTTCACTATCACCTTGTTTAGCTCTCTATAATCAATGCACAGTCTCAGGGTACCATCCTTCTTCTTCACAAATAGGACTGGTGCACCCCAAGGGGAAACACTGGGTCTGATGAAACCCTTATCCAACAACTCTTGCAACTGCTCTTTCAACTCTACAGGAGCCATTCTGTATGGTGGCATAGATATAGGAGTAGTACCTGGAACCACATCAATACAGAACTCAATCTCCCTATGAGGTGGTAAACCTGGCAACTCCTCAGGAAAAACATCAGGAAACTCATAGGCAACAGGAACATCCGTGAGTGACAACTTCTCCACTGAAGTATCCCTGACTAATGCCAAATATCCCTGACATCCTTTCCTCAATAACTTCCTAGCCGTAATAGCAGAAATAAGATTTTGAGGTGCCGAACTCCTATCACCCACAAACTTAAAATCTTCTTCACCAGGAATTCTGAACATCACCTCTTTATTCCTGCAATCTACCATGGCATAGTGCTGAGATAACCAGTCCATTCCCAGAATAACATCAAACTCCATCACATCCAACAGGATCAAATCAGCGGGTAATTCTCTATCTCCCATGAGAACTGGACAACTAGATATAACAACATCGGTGTCCAAGGAATCGCTCAGAGGAGTGGCAACAGACAAAGGAAAAGCCATCCTCGAAGCTTGCCAATAAGATTTGGAAGCAAAAATGGGAGAAACAAACGAATGCGTGGCACCCGGATCAAACAAAACCCATGCATCCAGGTAACAAACAGAAACAATACCTGCCATGACTGCATTAGATGCCTGAGCATCCTGCTGAGTAGGGTGGAAAACTCTGGCCTGTCCTCGACCTCCCTGCTGACTGGTAGAAGCCTGGCCAACACCTCTAGCACCTCCTCTAGTACCTCTACCATGACTCTACTGTGGAACAAGCTGAGTGGAACTCTGATGCTGGGCTGGGGGTAACTGAAATGGCATGGGTGCAACACTAGCAATCGACTGCTGTAGAAATTACGAAATCCAACATGAAAACTCGAATATGGTGTAGTTTGCAATCCACTTGACTAAACTCCCAGCTGGTAATAATCAGGCATCGCTCCCTGCCTAACTAGCCTCAGCTCAATCTCCTTGGCTAACTCAATCACATATTCTAGAGTAAGGCCTGCTGTAGGCATACCAGCAAATGCTGAACCCAATTCGGTGACATAGGTAGTGACTACGAAATACTGGTCTCACATCAGATCCTCTACATATCTACCCAGCCGAAGAAACTCTCGGGTGTACTCCTCAACTGATCGATCACCACAAGAAATGCTGGTCAACCAGAGATGATAGCTCATACGAAGAGGCTCTGGATAGAATCTCCTCATAAACAGCTCTCGGAACTGAGCCCAGGTCATCATCATCATATAAGGCTGGATCATCTGAATAAACCAGTCTAAGGTTGGTCCCTCGACAAACAACTCGACGATCATAATCTGCTAGTACTTGGTGTGAGCAGTCCGAGTCTAGTCTCAATCACGTGCAAAAAATCTAACGGATCAGAAGTCCCATCAAAAGCAATCCTGCCAACTCGGGCATAGAACAAAGCTACCTCAGGGTCAGACATGCCCTGCTGATAGGCAAGCTGAACAGGCGGAACAACTGGAGGTATAGGAACATCAAACTCAGGCTCTACAGGCTCCTCATCCTGTAACTCTCTCTGCCTACGGCGACCTGCCGCTCCTCGAGGTCTACCTCTGCCATGACCTCTACGTCTAACTGGCTGCTCAGGAGGTAAAACCTCATCCTGAAAAAACTCATCATCCTCGGCCTCAACAACCTGTGGAGCGAAACGTGCTTACCTCCTCATTCTGAAAACACAACAGAATGATTCAGACAAAACAGACAATGGAGGAATAATGCAAAAAACTAAAGCAAGGAATACTTATCAAGACATACTCGAACCTAATTCACTGCAGTAGTTACCAAAAAAAAACCAAATTTAAAACTAGGGCCATGACTCACATAACTAAGCCCTGACACAAAACTCTGCTCTGATACCAACTTTGTCACGACCCAAAACAGGGGCCATGACCGACGCTAGGGAACGGGAATTCTTTTGAATCCGGAACCCGTAGCAAGCCTAAAGATAAAATAAAACATACAATAATAATAACAACAACACTTATTACAGTGGAAATAGCATCATACTTATCAAAATAAAATTCATATCTCTTATATAGATAAATCCTTTTATATAAGTTTCAGTTCAAATTCTTAAAATACATAACTCACACAAGTATAATACATAAAACCCACAAACTTATTTACAACTACTGCAGTGTCTAGATTATAAAAAAATAAAAATCAAGTGAGCAGTTTACATAGAGAAGCCGGGGGTGGAAGAAATCCGGCGTACAGGCCTGCTACTAAGGTCTGAAGACGATGACTCTCCTGAAAAATAGTCAATGGAGGGGAGTCAGACCTCACTGAGTGAATTACTATAATATATATACATGCATACTAAATGACAATGCATACAGTTAATAGTATATATATAATAAGTATATATATACAAGCAAATACACGCAGATGCAATAAAATCATTTTATAAATTTTTACTAAAATTCATAATTTATGAAGGATCAAATAGAACCCTAGAAAAATGCAACCTCAAAACAGTGTTAGATAACACTCTAGCCATATAGGCTCACTTATATCCAAATATATATGCACTTGGTCCATTTAGACAATAGACTGGGCCCGAGACACTAAGTCAACCAAGCTCCAGCAGTCTGACTGTCAGTGTGATTGGCCCCGAGACACTAGGTCAACCGAGCTCCAGCAATCACACCTCCAAACCATATCTCACACATCAAATAATCATATCCAATCAATATACACAAATGGTTAGTAATATAGCCTAAATGCTATAAGTGTACCGGTACGTACTCGGTCCTAGTGCTGCCCACTAGGTAGCACGTTCTATTGATATCCTTCATTTTAAATATAAATCATACATTCATAAAAATAAATGATGCATGAATTTAAATAAAATAGCAACATAAACCATATATATATATACTAGAAATACACCAAAAATAAACCAAGTATATTTCAAATATATATACGTTAAATAAATCCAATATGATTACAAAATAAACTAAGAATATACCAAGAATATACATAAAACATTTTAAGAATAATTTATTACTAAAACATGCATATAATTTGAAAATATACCAAAATATACCGAATATAAACTAAAACTAAACTTAAATACCAAATGAATTATTTATGCATAATTAATCAAAATAACATACATTTTTAAATCATGCACCCTAAAGCATATATATATAGAATAGTAACTCACACTTAGTGCGCTCCTCGAGATGGGTCCGACGGGCCTGGTCCACTAGGCATCGGTCTTGACGCAACTAAACAAACAATAATAACAGACATTAGAATAAACCTAACAGAAAATCCTAGAAACTCGATCTAGAATATTAGACACAGAATCAGAATTAGGGTTCGACCGGACATCATATTTTACGAGAATTCTACCAAAAATTCGGCAGAACCTCCCTTGTAAAATAGAAATATCTCTACTCAAAGAGTAGTGCCGGCCCTGCAAAGAAATACACTTAAAAAAAAACACAGAAACACATCCACAACCCCTCGATCGGACTCCAAACTACAGTCTACCGACCGGGGTTCACAATTCACAGAACAATTATGAAAATACCAAAAATGCCCTTACATCATAGAAATATATTTAATAATTAGAAATTATGTAATTAACCCCTAAACACAGTAAAAACCGATAAAAACTCATTTTATTAGAAAAATCGTATATTATATATGTAATTAAAAATAATTTACGAAAAATATTTTTAATTAGTTAAAAATACTAAATAATTTGTAGAAATCATTTTTATACCTTAAATAACTATTAAAACCAATTTAATTACATTTTTAGCCAACTTAGGATAAATTTACCAAAATGCCCTTATATATATAAATATACTAAAATTACTCCAAAAATTTACCAAAAATAGTATAATTATCCAAAATAAATTTTCTCCACATATTCATCAATAATATCAATAATTAAACTCAATTAACTAATTAATTTCTATTAAAAACACAATTAACCTAATTTTTCAAAATTACATAAACTAATTAAATTCAAAATAAATACATAGAAATTCATAAAAATTCCAAATAAATTCCTATAATTCATTTTAACACCTATATTTATCATAAAACAAAATTTCATAATTTAATTAATTAATTTTCAAAAATTAGAAAATAACATTAAAATATTCAAAAATACCCAAAAATCAAAATAATTTCCAAAAATTCCATAAAAATTCACACATGTATATTAAGCTAAGGGAAACAACATTTGTTAAGGGATTTTTCATGAATCGATGAATTAAAGCACAAAAAAAATCAAGAAGCTATAATGGCCGAAATTGAAAAATTGAGAAAAACCATACCAAATCGAGTTTTAAGCTTAAACAAAGCTTGGAATCGTCTTCTATGGCTTCAGGGGAGTCCAACGACACTGGAAGTAAGGAATTTGGTGGCCGAAATCACGAGGGAGGAAGAAAATGAAACTTTCGACTTTCCGGTGATAACAGAGACAAACGGCACCGGAGAAGAGAAGGAAAGGTGGCGGAGCTGCTGGCGGCACATCGACGGCCTAAGAACAGAAGTAGCAGCGGTGAGGGTGACGGAAATCGATCGGGAAGAAGGGGAAGGGGAGAATGGCAAAAATGTAATTTTTGTTAACTTTATTTTTTTGTTAAATATTAAGTATATAGGTATATATATATATATATATTCACACTATACATTAAAATAATATAAACCCCCACACATTAAATATAAACCACACACATATAATTTAATATTTTTTAATAATTTATACACTAAAAATAATTAAATAATATTAAAACTAATTAACAAATAATAAAATATTAGGGTAATTAATTAAACCCTAATTAAATAAATAAATACACATATATATGTTATTTAGTACTTTAAAAATATATATGAGTTAATGCAAGTCCGTAAAATTGTTTAAAATAATTAATATTAAATTATTTACGTATCAATTTTCCCGAAAATGTAAGTCCTGGGAAAATTTTACGTAAAGTGCTTGAAAATAATATAAAACAATTAAAAATCAATTTTAATTAAATAGCAACTCATGAAATATCATAAATATATACAAAAATTATTAACACTGCATATCCCGATGCAGTATTAAATATTTTAAAATACAGGATATTACATAAGGGTACTATAGCGAGAAAAGTCACAATAGTAAATGATGAATACAAAATGCAGAGATGATCATGGTGCACAGTCTCATGCTCCAGTCACCAGCTAGACATGGAGGTTACCGTACTAAAAATGCAAGCAGGTTTTCATAGAGTTTCTGATGTGTAGGATCCCAATTCCTTAGGCAAGCACAGAGCATACGTTCCGTTACTTAAATAACTGAAAGTGAAAATTGCAGAAAGTAAAAGAAAGCTTTAAAGAAAATAAATAGAAAACATCAAAACTTAAACTTACAAGAGTTCATTATAAAAAAAAGTTCTTTATATTCCAAGAAGAGGGAGATAAAATGCTTCAAATGTTCAGAATGCCAAGGTTTATAGAAATTTCTTTATATATATATATATATATATATATATATATATATATATATATATATATATATATATATATATACTTTATTACTAGAGAATTACAAATTTCTTAAGAAATCTTTCAGATAGTGGAGAGAAAGAAGGAGAGAGTCTCTAAAATTTTTCCTCGGAAAATTGTGTTTTTTCTAAGCAAGAGGAGGGTTCCTTATATAGACGACGAAGGCCTTATAACCATGTGAAGAACAAGACATGTGGGGTAGAGAGGAGAGTGAATTCTAGAAGGTATTAAGATAACTTGTCTAACTGTCTGCAAACTATCTTTCATGACCACAACCATGTGACTTGAAATAATTGTTGATTATTTTATCTTGATAGTGGAAAGTGGGTCCCCATCCTTAAGGGGGAACAGAGAGAAGTGGGATGGCAGCTGAAAGTGGAGCCGAGTATATGACATAACAGTCAAATTTTCCTGAAGGCTATCCAAGAAGGTCCTACTCAAGAGAAGAATAAGTTCTTGCCAAAAGAAAATATATTAAATTACTTTTTTTTACCCTAACTTTTGCATGGGCCACCTAATATAAGGTTTTCAACCCATCGGGCTTATAATTACTACTATAGACATATATTTACAAAGAAAATATTTACAAATAAAGAGATCCTATAAACTTTGGGCTTGTAGGCCTTTGGGCTTAATAAGAGAGAAAATCCCAAAATAATCATCCTCATTGTCATTACCTAAATCAACTATAGGTTCTAAATTTTCGAAGCTGCTGGATTGGGTTGCAGAGGAAGAGGCTTCAGACTAAAGGAGTTGCTGCACAACCTTGAAATATTCTTCTTTAGTTTTAGCAGCTGCAAGGAGGGCACTAGTATAGGACTTCTGAGCCAGAAAGGAAGACTGTGTGAAGTTCTGAGATTTAGAAGGTCCAAGGAAACCTTGCGGTTGGAGCCAAGAGGAGACAACAGATTTGGAAATCTTATCTATTTTATTATAAGAGTTCCACCATTTGACCTTGAATCTTCTCTGAAGAGCTATAGTATCATTGTTAGAATAAAAGTCAAGGTACCATTGAGTTACCTAAGGGATAAAGAATTTAGAGCAATAGAGGGTAAGGAAGGTGAATTTCTTTTTAAATTGGGAAGGTTTATAATAAGAGCAAAAAAGTTCAAAACCTTGATGAATTTCAGAGGGAAGAATATCAGGGATTGGTCCATAGTTATTCCATCATCTGGTGAACCATGTAGGAAACTCATAAATATTAGCATGATCATTTAGGAAGAATAGCCATGAATGGGTATTAAAATGGTTTTGGATAAGGAAGGTGTTAAACCATGCCTATTCATAATCCCAATATGAGTATGTATGGTAAAAGTCTAATTTTACTGAAAAGTTTACAGGGAAAGTTTTAGGTTTAAAGAGTTCTTGTCCCCAGGCAGAAGGGTGAAGGATTTTAAGAATTTTGCAGGTTGAGTAAGAAGGTTTAGGGTATCCTTTATGGTAGAAGTGTTTGAATTCTGCAGAACCAGTAACTTCTAAAATAGTTTGATAATATTGTTGGGGTTTTGAAAAATCCCAAGGTTTGAAAAACCAATTTGGAGGAAAATCATTTTGCATAGTAAAAAATGGGTCTTTATTAAAAAAATCCATTTTCTATAGTCAAAATATTTTGAATAGAATTCTTTATAAGAAAATCAGAAGAAGTTTTTGATTGTGTACAAACAACCTATAAACTACTTGGAGTAGCCATAACTTTTAAATCTTCTTAAGAAAGGGTGTTTTGAGAAGAAGAAGATTCACCTTTCTTAATTTTAGAAATGGGAAAGGGAGCCTTACCAAGTATACCTTTGTCTAAAGGGATAATTGCCTGGTTGGCTTCTAGAGCTGAAGGAAAAAGGATAAGAGTATTTTGGATAGCTTTAAAGAGTTTAGGGGTGTTGGAGATAAAATCAATCCATTGTTGTATTTGGGTTGCTTTATTAGAATCATTTGATTCTTCTTAGTTTACTATATCGAACCATGATTTTATGGGTTTAGAAGTGGAGGGAGGAGGAGGATCAGGCTTATCAGCCTTTTCTTTCTTTGTTTTTCTGGGCATCTTTATTTGTTTTGAAAAAATTCTCTGGTCAGAAAGTCTAGCAAAGAATTTGATTCTCCCTTTATATATTCTATATCAAAATAAAAAATACTAAGTATAGCTTTCCATCTTGCAAAAATTTGTTTGGAAGCAATATTTTGAACATCTTTTTGTAAAACATCTTTTGCAGATTTGTAATCAACACAAAGCAAGAATTTTTTTTTAGTAAATCAAATTGAAATTTCATGATGCACATGACAATGGAAAGAATTTCTTTTTTGATGGTAGAATAGTTTTTCTGAGTATCATTAGTGACCTGAAGTATACTGGACTATAACTTCTCTACTATCCTGAACTTGTTTGAGAATTCTCCCATATCTAAGATCATTAGCATCTGTTTCTACAATCTTAGGAAACTGGGATCAGCTAAGTGAAGATAGGGAATATTAAGGATAAATTTCTTTATGTATTGGACTGTTCTGGTATGTTCATCAGTCTAGGGAATAGGGTTCTTCTTTAGTCTATCATGCAAAGGTTTTGCTATCCTGTTTATATTGGGACAGAAATCTAACATATAATTTAGGCTTCCTAAGAACCTTTGAAGCTGGGTTTTGTTAAAAATCCTATCAGGGAATTTGTTTCCAAATTCTAAGGTTCTTTCTAGAGGGATAATGGTTCCACAACATATATAGTCTCCTAAGAATCTAACTCTAGTTTGGAAAAGAGATATCTTTTTCTCTGAAACAACAAGACCATTATTCTTAGTAGTGTGGAAAAAAGTATTAAGGTGCTTGAAGTGTTGATCAATAGACTTGGAGAATATAAGAACATTATTTATATAAACAATGCAGAATTCAGAATAAGGATTGAATATGTCATTCATTATTCTTTGAAATTCTGAAGGAGCATTCTTTAAACCAAATGCCATGACATTCCATTCATATTGACTAAATGGGATAGTAAATGTAGTTTTATAACGATGATCTTTATGAATTTGTATTTGCCAAAATCCTGATTTCATATCAAATTTTGAAAATACAAAAGCAGAATGAAGTTTTTTAGGAAGATCTTTTTTATTAGGAATAGGATACCTTATCCATTGGAGGGCTGTATTTAGAGGTTTATAATTTATGACAAGACTCGGAGTACCTCTTTCAATTTCAAAAGCTTTATTCATATAGAAAGCAACATAACTCCAAGGGGACCTGGATTTTGAGATCAATCCTTTGGACTCAAGGTTCTGGATTTCCCTTCTATAGTGTTGTTCCAATTCAGCATTCATTTGAATTGGCCTAGCCTTAGTAGGGATATTTTTCTCATCAAATCCTAGTACATAAGGCAGATTAACAATATGTCTTTTTCTATTCCAAAAAGCATTTGGTAAATCAGAAAAAATTTCATTTTTCATATAATCAAAAAGAGAAGAAATTTTATGCTTTAAAACATCAGACTTTAATTGTTGTTCAATTTTTTTAAAATGAACATTTTGCTTTAAATCATGCAGATCAGTTTCTTTTCCTTTAATCAAAAGATTTATTTCATTTTTATAAATGGAATGGGCTTTAACCATATTGAGATGTCTGGTTCTAGGTTTTTCAAGAAAAGCAAAAGATATGAAAATTTTATCATCTTTATAATCAATAGAATGGTGATTGACAAAATAAGGGGGTAATTAAGTTAATGAATGGTGTTCCTAAAATCATTATGTAATGCATGTTAGAAATAAGGAGAAAGGAAGTTTTTAATAAAAAATCATTATTTACAATACTGGCTTCTATTTTACCTTCAATGTTCATTTTTAACTGTTGGCAGAAGAAAGTGTTTTATTGGTTTTTTCTTGAAAACGTTTTGGGACAACATGAGTCTTTATACAATTTAAATCAGCTCTGGTATCAAATAAGGCTATAGTGTTAACATGAAAATCTTTATAAAAAACAATGGTAACCTTTATGATATATTTTCTTGAAGTGACTTTATTAAGAGCATAGAGGAAGTCTACTGGAACTTTGTCAAGGTTGGCTAAGGACTGAGGCTCTAGGTTCTTAGTTTCATCACTCTCACTAGAGTCTTCAACAAGTTTAGTGACAAGAAATTGGATTAGATCATAATCCTTTTGCTGTTTTTCTTTGAGTTGCTTTATATCTAACTTTATGGTTTTTATCTCTCCCTGAAGTTCCTGAATTTCTCCTATTGGTTTCTTTCGTATTTTTGTTCTTCCTAGGATGGTAGTCAGGTCATAAATACCTATACTAGTAGGAGGGAGCTCTAGAGTCTAAGGCTCAAGGTCTTTTTCTAAGGATTGCCTTAATTGTTCTACGTATTTCTTTTAAACATTAGGATCATTTATGTGCTGGATGACATCTAGAATTAAGGTTTGTTCTTTGGTTAGCATATTAATATACTTCCTTGAAGATACAGAGGAAGTATCTATATCAGAGGAAGAAGAGGATGCTATTTTTTCTGTCTATGGATTTTCCAAGAAATTTACAGAATTAGTTTCAGATTCAGACTTAGAAGTTTCTAAAAGAAGGGCAAAAAGCTTCTCTAAAGTCTTTTCTTCTAGATTTAATTCTTGAAGTTTCCTAGAGACATGACAGTACTTAGAGATATGACCAGTTTTGCCATATTTATAGTAGGTGACATCTTTAAGATTGGTTTTCTGAGGCTTAGAAGAAGAGACTTTATGTTTTGACGATTTCTTATGAGGCTTTTTGTAATAAGTTTCTTCAGATTCCTTTTTCTTAGAGAATTTCTTATATTTTTTGGAAAATCTCTTAGATGAAGGTTTCAAAGACTTCTTACTGTAATCACCTTTACAAGAAGTGTTCTGGGTATAACTATAGTCAAACTATTTACAGAAAGATCCTAATTCTTTTTTGGACTTCTTTATTTCCCATTTTAAATGCTTTTCGAGTTTTAAGTCCTGACAGATCTTAAGACCTTCTTTCTGGGTGGTACTGATAAGTTTACTATAGGAAAGCCTATCGTAGGGAATGATATGAGATCCTGTGGACTCTCTAATGGTATTCCTAACTCTTTCTCCTAAAAGGGTAGGGAGACCTACAAGGAATTTTTCTTTTCAAAAGGGCTGGTTAGAATCTTCCCTGACCATAACTCTAGTAAGAAAAGTCGATTTATAACATTAGAAATCACTCAGGTTTTTGCATCTGAGATTAGATAGGAGGTCAGCATTTTTATCTTTAAGATAAGAAGAATCTCTAATGAAATGGAGTGTTATAGTCAATATGATAGTAGAGACAACATCTTGAATAGGGTTTCCTGATTGATCTAGAATGGGTGTATTATCATCAATTTTCTGGAGAGCATAAATGACATTTAGTTGTTGGGGCTTAGTGAGATGAAAATCCCACCATCCTTTCAATTGTCCAGAAAATCCAGCTATAATAAGTTCAGTGACAGATCTATCAAAAGTTCCTATTTGGGCTTTGTAGGCATTAGAGGCTATAGTCATTTGTTGGAGAAGACTAAGAATCTGATATTCAAACATGCCATCAATGTTCCATTCATATATGGAGTTGGCACTGAACTTAGATTGGATAAGCATATTAGGCTGAGAACCTATTTCAAGTTTTGGCAATCTAGACTGAATATAAACAGGATTGGAAGAATAAGGGATGATAGGCCAATGAAGTTTAGCTATCTTAGGAGACTATTCATGAAAATCATCATCTTCAAAAGAGGTTTCTATATCTTTATTAAGAACACTAATACTTTGATTAATAGATTGGACAGAGTCAGGAATAACTTGACCCGGGGTTCCACTAGAAGAAAGACTGACTTTACTAAGCTGTTGTCTAACGGCTTTTAGAAATTCAGACCTATTACTTCTAATTTCTTATTGAGCACTAAAGGATATCTAAAAGGGTTTAAACATGGGATTTTTAAGTTTTTCAGAAGGAATAGAGATAGAAGGTTCCATAGACTTTTGGGATCTATTTTCTATCATAGACAACTGTTTACCTATGCTATTGAGGTGAGCATTGGTGTGAAGTTGTTTTGAACTATTATTTTTTTTAGGTTCTGAGAATCACTATCCTGAGGCTTTTTATAGGGGCTAGCATCAACAATGTCATTTCCTATGGAGATCTTTATTTGCCTAAGAGGAGGATGTTCAGACTCAATTTCCTGACTATTTGCTGTTTCCCAAACACTTTTCTTATTTTTAGTTATGATAGGATGAATTTTAAATGGATATGAAATATTATTTTCTAATGCGTATATTTTAAACCATTCAAAAAATAATATATTTACTTTATTCTTGTAAACAAAATGATAAAATTCTTTTTGAATACTTTCTCTTATATGTAGGAAATTTATAAAGAACCATATTCTTCTTTCCAAATTATAAGATGCATAAAAGCCTTTATGTAAAGATTCTTTATCAGCAAGAAATTCTTTATCTAAAACATTCAATTCATGTGCAATGTTTTCTGTTATAGCTGAAGCAATAGGAGAAGCAAGAGGAGAAGGGGATTTAGGTTCTGTTTGAGGGTCTATGTAGACTGGTCTAACCACATTGGTACTATAGTCTACATTTTTTAGTGTAGAGGAAGGGAGATCAGAGGTAGAATATCTAGCTGGGATGTTATATGGCAGGTTTATGATGGGAGGTATATTTGGATGTAAATCTACTTGGTCTGTGAAAGGCATATCTATAGTTCTCAGTAGGTTTTGTGGTAGTTCTCTGTGATACGAGAGATTTATTACAGAGGGTATTTGATATAATCTCCCCAGATTAATAGATTCTATTGATGAGGTATCTGAAAATCTAGAACTGGAGGTTGTAGATCTATCAAAACTGAGTTTCACTCTACCATCTTGGAATTGGGTGATATTTTTTATTTGGGTGTTTAAAGGTTCAGGTTCAGGTTTTTCTGGTTTTGGGTTTGCTACATTTTTCAAGATCCATTCTTGAGGAAGGGTTATTTGGTTCCATTGGATGGGTTTGGGGATAATGACATTTGCTTTAGTCATGTTTGTCTGAAGCAGAAGTGTTTCTCCCTTTTTTACTATGAAATTGGCTCTTAATGTTAAAAGTAGACATCATGGCTTTATAATGGACTTTAAAAATTAATGCAATTAGGATAGATCCATCGTCCATTTTATAATTACGGGTTTGGATTTATAAAATCAAAGACTTTAAAAGATTTATATCATTAAGAGAAACAGTGAAGTTTGGATAACAGTCAAACGATATAGGACCTTACAGAGATTGGATTCTATAGTTCCTAAGAGAGAGTCTTCAAAGTTCTTAAACCTTATATCTCTAAAAGCTGCAAGAACAGAAGTATTAAGACCTTCTCTGTTTAGGGGCTTAATGCCAACCTGAACAAGACCAATATGGATGTAACGAAAACCTTTAGCTTTATGTTTATCTAAAGAAGAGGAAGAAAGAAGCTTTAGCTCATTTTTTGCTTTATTAAGTTCTATATCTCTTTCTTCAATTTTAATAATATAATTAGACTTAAAAAGGTTCAATCTAGGAGTCTTATAGAGTGGACTCTTTTATTTACTATTTTTTTGTTTAAAATAATGTTTACTAGGTAGATTTTACACTAAGTCCTTTGGTCACATATGGTCCCAGTTGTTAGTCCCTAAAAGGCTGTAAATCCATTGGTTTAACTAGTGAGTTGTAAGTGTATACTCTATTCTATAATCCTTTTTCTGCCATGAATCCAATTTTTGGAAGAACAACTTCTTCTTCTTCTTCCTTTGCCTCCTATTCTGCTAAATTTCAAAAGAATATTGTTAGCAGTGATGAGATCACTATAAAAGACTTTGATAAATGCATAGATGACTTTAAGCTCACACAACACCATAAAGAACACATATATAAGACTCCTAGATTGAACCTTTTTAAGTCTAATTATATTATTAAAACTAAAGAAAGGGATATAAAACTTAATAAAGCAAAAAATGAGATAAAGCTTCTTTCTTCCTCTTCTCTAAATAAACATAAAGCTAAGGGTTTCCATTGCATCCATATTGGTCTTGTTCAAGTTGGCATTAAGCCCCTAAACAAAAAAGGTCTTAATACTTCTATTCTTATAGCTCTTAAAGATATGAGGTTTAAGAACTTTGAAGACTCTCTCTTAGGAACTATAGAATCCAGTCTCTGTAAAGGTCCTATATCGTTTAACTGTTATCCAAACTTCACTGTTTCTCTTAATGATATAAATCTTTTGCAGTCTTTGGTTTTACAGATCCAGACCCATAGTTATAAAATGGACGATGGATATATCCTAATTGCATTAATTTTTAAAGTCCATTATAAAGCCATGATGTCTGCTTTTAACACTAAGAAACGATTTTATAATAAAAAGGGAGAAACACTTCTGCTTCAGACAGACATGACTAAAGCAAATGTCATTATCCCCAAACCCATCCAATGGAACCAAATAACCTTTCCTCAGGAATGGATCTTGGAAAATGTAGCAAACCCAGAACCAGAAAAACCTAAACCTCAACCTCCAAATAACCAAATAAAAAATATCACCCAATTCTAAGATGGTAGAGTGAAACTCAATTTTGATAGATCTGCATCCTCCAGTTCTAGATTTTCAGATACCTCATCAACAGAATCTATTGATCTGGGGAGATTATCTCAAATACCCTCGGTAATAAATCTCCCATATCATAGAGAACTACCACAAAACCTACCGAGAACTATAAATATGCCTTTCACAGACCAAGTAGATTTACATCCAAATCTACCTCCTATCATAAACCTACCATATAACATCCCAGCTACATATTCTACCTCTAATCTCCCTTCTTCTACACTCAAAAACATAGACTATAGTACCAATGTGGCTAGAATAGTCTACACAGACCCTCAAACAGAAGCTAAATCCCCTTCTCCTCCTGCTTCTCCTATTGCTTCAGCTATAACAGAAAATATTACACATGAATTGAATGTTTTGGATAAAGAATTTCTTCCTGATAAAGAATCTTTACATAAAGACTTTTATGCATCTTATAATTTGGAAAGAAGAACATGGTTCTTTACAAATTTCCTACATATAAAAGAAAGTATTCAAAAAGAATTTTATGATTTTGTTTACAAGAATAAAATAAATATATTGTTTCTTGAATGGTTCTAAATATACACATCAAAAAATAATATTTCATATCAATTTAAAATTCTCCATCCTATCACAACTAAAAATAAGAAAAGTGTTTGGGAAACAGAAAATGGTCAAGAAATTGAGTCTGATCATCCTCCTCTTAGGCAAATAAAGATCTCTGTAGGAAATGACACTGTTGATGCTAGCCCCTATAAAAGGCCTTAGGATAGTGATTCTCAGAACCTAAAAAATATAATAGTTCAAAACAACTTCACCAATGCTCACCTCAATAGCATAAGTAAATAGTTGTCTAGGATGGAAAACAGATCCCAAAAGTCTATGGAACCTTCTGTCTCTGTTCCTTCTGAAAAACTGAAAACTCCCATGTTTAAACGCTTTTAGATATCCTCTAGTGCTCAATAAGAAATTAGAAGTAATAGGTCTGAATTTAAGGAAGCCGTTAGACAACAGCTTAGTAAAATCAGTCCTTCTTCTAATGGAACCCCGGGTTAAGTTATTCCCGACTCTGTTTAATCTATTAATCAAATTATTAGTGTTCTCAATAAAGATATAGAAACCTCTTCTAAAGATGATGATTTTTAGGAATAATCTCCTAAGATAGCTAAACTTCATTGGCCTATCATCCCTTATTCTTCCAATCTTGCTTATATTCAGTATAGATTGCCAGAACTTGAAATAGGTTCTCAGCCTAATATGCTTGTCCAATCTAAGTTCAGTGCCAAATCCATATATGAATGGAACATTGATGGCATGTTTGAATATTAGATTCTTAGTCTTCTCCAACAAATGACTATAGCCTCTAATGCCTATAAAGCCCAAACAAGAACTCCTGATAGATATGTCATTGAACTTATTATAGTTGGATTTTCTAGACAATTGAAAGGATGGTGGGATTTTCATCTCACTAAGCCCCAAAAAATAGATGTCCTTCATGCTATCCAGAAAAATGATGATAATACACCCATTCTAGATCAATCAGGAAACCCTATTCAAGATGTTGTCTCTACCCTCATATTGACTATAGCACTCCATTTCATTGGAGATTCTTCTCATCTTAAAGATAAAAATGTTGACCTCCTATCTAATCTTAGATGCAAAAACCTGAGTGATTTCCAATGGTATAAATCAACTTTTCTTACTAGAGTTATGCTCAAGGAAGATTCTAACCATCCCTTATAGAAAGAAAAATTCCTTGCAGGTCTCCCTACCCTTCTAGGAGAAAGAGTTAGGAATACCATTAGACAGTCCATAGGATCTCATAATCATTCCCTACGATAGGCTTACATATGGTGAACTTATCAGTACCACCCAGAAAAAAGGTCTTAAGATTTGTCAGGACTTAAAACTCCAAAAGCATTTAAAATGGGAAATAAAGAAGTCCAAAAAAGAATTAGGATCTTTCTGTAAACAATTTGACTATAGTTATACCCATTTCACTTCTTGTAAAGGTAATCCAGTAATTCTAAAAACACATATCATCATAACTAAAAAAATTATGGCAATAAAAAGTAAAGAAAATAAAAACAATGTGATACATTTTATTTTTAATTTATTCAGTTATTATTTTATTCCAATTATTTATTTAATCATTTTATTTTACATTCTGTATATTGTGTGGATTCACGACTAATATATATTAAATATTGAGGTTCAAAATTATTAAACTTAAAATTTGACAAGTCTTCATAATTCAGCATTCACTCCTAAAGATTTGTGTATCAAATTATTAAATTTCACAATCCTTTCCTATAAAAAAGACTCTTTTCTTATTTTAAAATATAAATGCTTTATTTTATATAAAACACACTAATTCTATTAAATTTAAAACACAACTTTTCTTTTCATAGAATATCATTTCTTTTATTTTAATTAAAACATCCCTCAAAATATTCAATTAAAAAAATATTTTTCTACTTAATGTAAAAAGTAAAAAATCTCTAAATTTTTTAATTTTTTTAATTTTTTATTTTTTTATTCAATTATTATTATTACTATGTATATTAAGAATATATTTGTACTCTTAGTAACAAATAATCAAAATAAAATAATTATAATAACTTTTTAAATTATAATTATATTTTATTAATTTTTAGTTTTTAATTATATATATATATATATATATATATATATATATAGTTTTAGAACTCAAAAGTTGATCTCCATACAGGTGAACTCACAAAAAATGTACAAAAGCTGAAACTATAACATATATAAATATACAGGGGATAGACAAAATTACAAAAAAGTCTGCATTCATTATTACATAAAAATTAGATAATTTAGTCATTTATTAATAAATGTAAAATTAAATTAATTAAAATATAATTTTAATTTGATAAAAAATCTATTTCCTATTTTAATTAGGTTAACTTATATTTCATCACTAACAAAAATTCTAATTTAATTGAAAAGTTTACTTTCTTTTCTAATTTGTAATGACCCTGTATTTTAAATTAAATAATATTATTTCGAGATATGCCATATTAATAATTTTAAATTTTTTTTCGTATATTGTTATTCTAAATTACTAATAATATTTACGTATTTTATTCTGAGGAATTATTTATGTAAAAATAAATTATTTTACTTGAGGTTATTATTATTATTATTATATTTTTTATTTAAATGGAGGGAAATTCAGTAATTTCACTATATATATATATATATATATATATATATACAAAAGTCAATTTTTGGGGTCAACATTTCTTCTCTCTACTTCTTCTTTTTCTTTTTCTTCTTCTTCATCTTCTTTCTGTCACTTTCAGCCACCATCAACCAGACCTCCCCACCCTCTGCCACTAGTCGTTGTTGACTCAAGAAGCTCCCAACTATCGTCTAATGCTACCAGCACCGCCTACCACCACCTGCATCGTCGAATTTCAATAGGAGGCTGAATCTTCAACTTTTCATCGCTGATGAAGATTTTGGCCACCATTTGACGTTGAACCGGTCACTTTTGAACCACCAAGCTCCAGTGAGTTCATTTCTAAGTTCCTTTTTAGCTCTAAACCTCTAGATTTTTAGATATCTCCAATTTTTAGTTTATGTGTTTTAGAGTTTTTGAATTTTTTAAACTTGATTTAGGTTGATTCATGAAAATTTGCTTAAGAAATGTTGTTTTTTATAGCTCAAACTTCTCAAATATATTTTTTGTAAATTTTTTTGAATTTATTTGAATTTTGGTTAATTTTTTATTATTTTAATATTAAATATTGAATTATTGATAATTATGTTAATTAATTAGTTTAATGAAAATATAGTTAAATTAGTGTTTATTATGTGAGATAATAATTTTAGAATATTTAAAATAATTTTTGGTGAATTTATATAATTTTTGGGAATATTAATTATATTATGTGTATTTTGATTTATTGAGTTAATTGTGTAATTTTGTGCAAATTATAGTTAAATAATATGTTTTAAATGGTTTTAGAATTATTTAGGGTATTAAAATGATTTTTATAAATTATTTACTATTTTTAACTAATTAATACTTATTTTTAAATATTATTTTCAAATAATATATTATTTACTAATTTGGTGAGTAAATGATTTTTTAATTACTTTTAATACATATTTAGGCTATTAAAGCTATTTGAATATATAAAAGTGAATTTTTCCTATTTTTAGTTGAATTTTTGAAAAAAAAATTGGATTCTTTAATAATATTATATTATTATTTGTGATTTTTATTTAATTATTGTGAAAATAATGGTATTTGGTGTTTTATTGTTTAAATATATTATATTTTGATATTTTGAGGATATTTATGGAATTTATTGATTTTTATTTTATTTATTATATTAATTGTATTTTTTGTGAATTGTGAACCTCAGTTAGGGAATTGTACAGTTCGGGGTCTCAACTGGAGTTGTTGAATTTTCTATGATAGAAGTGTGTTTTTCTTGTAGGATCGGCTCTACTTTTTAGTAGAGAGATGTCCATTTTACAAAGGAGCTTCTGCCAAATTTTTGGTAGAATTCTTGTAAAACATGACATCGGGTCGATCTTGAGTTTCCGTATTTTGTCTGAATGTCGTATTTTTAGATCGAGTCTCTATAGAAGTATAAGTTAGATTTATTTTAATTGTAATTATTATTTTATTTTTCTAGTTGCTCCAAAACCAAGGCCTATCAGACCGGGCTCGTCGAGCCAGTCTCGTGGAGTGCAACATTGTGAGTTATTATCTTATATATACATCGCATATAGGATGCATGATTTTGAATATTTATGTTTTTAATATGTGTTTATACATGAATTTTTTTATTAATTGTTTTAGTATATGTTTGGTATATTTTTAGTATATTTTTTGTATATTTCAATATTTATGCATGTTATATTTTCAATAAATACTTAGAATGTTTTTAGTATATTCTTGGTTTTCATTTGGTATATTTATGGTTGATTTTGGATTTATTTAGCATATATATACTTGAAATATACTTAGTATATTTTTGGTATATTTCTAGTACATATATGGTTATACTTAGTATATTTTTGGTATATTTCTGGTATATATATGGCTTATTTCATTATTATGAATGCCATTGGTCATTTAATTATACATTATTTATGTTCCATAAGTATGTTTAATTTTAATTAAAAGATATCAATAGAATGTGCTACCTAGTGGGCAGCACTAGGACCGTGTACGTACTGGTGTAATAGATTTAGGGTTGAGTTGTGAATCACTTGAGATGACTTTGATTTGATTGATTGATTTTAAGATTAATGTGATTAAGTAGTGTGGTTGTTGGAGCTCGTTTGACCTAGTGTCTCGAGGCTAATCACACTGATAATGAGACTACTGGAGCTCGGTTGACTTAGTATCTTGGGGCCAGTCTACTGTCCATAATAGAATAAGTGAATTAACTTGAAATTAAGTGAGCCTGTATGGCTAGAGAGATATTTTTAATTGAGGTCGTGATTAAATAGGCTATTTGATCCTTCACTAAAATAAATATTCTTCAGCGTTCATTATACATAAAAGTGATTTTAGCATCTGTGTGAAATGCTTGTATATATTTATTATATATACTGATAAGTGATTGCATATGACATTAAGAGGTGCATGTATATATAATATAATAACTCACTCAGTCAGGTCTGACTCCCCTCAATTATTATTTTTACAGCAGATTCTTCTTCCTCAAACCTCAGTAGTAGGCCCATCCGTTGGACTTCTTCAACCTCGTCTAGTCTATGTAAATTACTTATCTGACTTTTATTGTACTCTAGAAAATTGTAGTAGTATCAGTAGTAGTTGTACTTTGTATCTGTATAATGGTTTTAATGTTAGAGATCTTTCTCTGAATGTTATATGAAATATTTTATTTTATGATATGTTAGAAGTATTTAATTTTATATATCGATTTAAGAGATTTAATTATGGTGTATTTTTATTTATTTATTGCATGATTTTATTCTTTTAAGGTTTGCTACGGGTTCCAAATTTGAAAGAATTCCCATTCCTTAGTGCCGGTCATGACTCTCAGTTTGGGTCGTGACAAAGTTGGTGTTAGAGCAAAGTTTCTATTAGAGCCCTAGGTTTTCTGAGTTGTGTTTTCTTTATAACTACTGTAGTTTAATTAGGTTCGAGTATGTCTTTGATGAGTTTTCCTTGACTTAGTTTTTTGCGTAACCGCTAGCTTGTCTATTTTGTCTGAATATCTTTCTAGTTTATCTTTTCAAAATGAGGAGGCAAGCGTGTGTCGCTCCACCAGTCGTTGAGGCTAAGGATGATGAGTCTTTTCAAGATGAGTTTTTGCCTCCTAAACCGCCAGTAAAACGTAGAGGTCGAGGTAGAAGTAGACCTCGAGGAGCAGCAGGTCATTGTAGACAACGTGACCTATAGGATAAGAAACCTATAGAGCTTGAGTATGAGGATACTCTGATACCTCCAGTTGCATTGCCGATTCAGCCTGCCTATCAGCAGAGTATGTCTGACCCTGAGGCAATACTATTCTACATTAGAGTTGGTAGGATAGCTTTTGATGTGACATCATATCCGTTAGATTTCCTACACGCGATTGAGATGAGGACTCAAACTGCTCACACCGAGTACTACCAGATCATGATTGTCAAGTTGTCTATTGAGGGACCAGCCTTGGATTGGTTTATTCAGATGATTTAGCCATACATGATCATGATGACCTGGGCTCAGTTCAGAGAGTGATTTGTGAGGAAATTCTGCCCAGAGCCACTCCGTATGAGCTACAGACTTCGACTGAAGCGTATCACTAGGGGAGACAGTACTTTGCGATCACTACTTATGTCACTAGTCTAGGTTTTGCTTTTGCTGGGATGCCTATAGCAAGCCTTACTCTGGTGTCAGTGATAGAGTTGGCCAAGGAGATTAAGCTGAGGTTAGTCAGGCAAGGAGCTATGCATGATTACTACCAGTTGGGCACTCAGTTAGGAGGATTTTAGACTACTCCATATTCAACCTTTCATATAAGTTCAAGTAGTTAGCAGAGAGTGAATAGGAGTAGTAGACATGGCTATGGGGGACAGCATAGGCCGATCATATTTGGCTTAGGTGCTTCGAGTAGTAGTAGTGGTCGGAGGTCAAGGTCAGCATCCAGTGCCTACTAGACGAGTGGTAGAGTCCATCAGGGACCATGTTACATGGTGCCGCTGACTTGTTTTTGATGTGGACAGATGAGACACTTTGCTAGATCATGTCCCTATTTTGGTTATCAGTCATAGTAGATTCTGTAGCTTTTGCAGCAATTGATTATCAGTGCAGCATCAGTTCTTTTTCAGTTACCTCCAGCACAACACCTGAGTTCGACACAAATTGTTGCTCAACAAGGACGTGGTAGAGGTACTAGAGGAGGTGCCAGAGGTTTTGGCTAGGCTTCTACCAATCAGCAGGGAGGTCGAGGTCAGGCCAGGTTTTCCACCTCACTCAGCAGGATGCTTAGGCATCTAATGTCATTATGGTAGGTATTATTCCTGTTTGTTATCTGAATGGTTATGTTTTGTTTGATCCAGGTGCCACACATTCTTTTATATCTCCTATTTTTGCTTTGACGTCATACTAGCAAGCTTTGAGGATGGTTTTTCCTTTATCTATCGCCACTCCTCTAAATGATTCGTTAGACACCGATGTTGTTCTTTCTGGTTCTCTAGTTTTCATTAGAGGTAGAGAATTGTCAACAGAATTAGTGTTATTGGATGTGATGGAATTTGATGTGATTTTGGGTATGGATTGGTTGTCTCCGCACTATGCCGTTGTGGATTGTCAGAGTAAATAGGTGATTTTCAGAATTTCTAATGAAAAAGAGTTTAAGTTTGTGGGTAATAAGAGTTCTGCACCTCAAAATCTCATCTCCGCTATCACGGCTAGGAAGATGCTGAGGAAGGATTGTCAAGGATATTTAACATTAGTCAGGGACACTTCAATGGAGAACTTGTCATTCACAGATGTTCCTGTTGCCTATGAGTTTCTTAATGTTTTTCTGAGGAGTTGTCAGGTTTACCACCTCATAGAGAGATTCAGTTTTGTATAGATGTGGTTCCAAGCACTACTCCTATTTCAATGTCGCCCAACATAATGGCTTTTGTAGAGTTAAAAGTGTTGAAGGAGCAGTTGCAGGAATTGTTAAATAAGGGTTTTATCAAAACTAGTGTTTCTCCTTGGGGTGCACTAGTCCTATTTGTGAGGAAGAAGGATGGTAACTTGAGACTGTGCATAGACTACAAAGAGCTAAATAAGGTGACAGTGAAGAATAAGTATCCTCTCCCGAGGATAGATGATTTGTTTGATCAGCTTCAAGGTGCACAATTCTTTTCTAAGATTAATTTGAGGTCGGGTTATCATCAGTTATAGATCAGTGAAGTCGATGTTCCTAAAATGGCATTCCGCACTCGATATGGCCACTATGAGTTTCTGGTAAAGGTTGACTAATGCACCAGCTGCATTCATGGATATGATGAATATGGTATTACATGACTACGATGACTTAGGCACAGTTCAGAGCAAGGTTTATGAGGAGATTTTGCCTAGAGCCACTCCAAATGAGTTGTAGACTTCGGCTGATGAGCATCACTATAGGTGATAGATCTTTCAAGGACTACACTAAAGAGTTTCTTTGACTTGGCAAATATGCAGAGGATCTGATGTGAGTTCAGTATTTTATTATCATGGCATACATCACTGGTCTGGGTTATGCATTTATTGGGATGCCTACTACGGGCCTTACTCTGGGGTCAGTAATAGAGTTCAGATTAGTCAGGCAAGGAGCTATGCCTGATTACTATTAGTTGGCTATTCAGTTATGAGGATTTCAAACTACTCTTTATTTGACCTTTTAAATTGGTTTTAGTAGTCAATATAGAGGCTTAGTATAGCAGAGCCAGAGGCAACAGCAGAGAGCGCATAGGAGTAGCAGGCACGGCCATGTTGGACCTTATAGACCTATCAAATATAGGTCAAGTGCTTCTAGCAATAGTAGTGGTTGTAGTTCTAGATACGGCAGTATAGGATCAGCAGCTAGCGCCTGTCAGACTTGTGGTAAAGTCCATTAAAGACCCTATTATATAGCGCTGCTGACATGTTTTAGATGCAGATAGACAAGGCACTTTGCCAAATCATGCCCATATTCTAGTTTTCAGCCATAGCAGTTTCCGTAGCAGTCGATTGCTAGTTCAGCACCAGCTCCTTTTCAGTTGCCTCTAGCTCAACACTCACGTTTGACTCAGATTGTAGCCTAGAAAATTGGGTTTCGTGATACAAACGCAGTAAAAAAATTTAAAATTTATCACGTTCCCAAACCTAAATCCATGTAATTTGACTACTTGATTAAATCTAGAGTTTCAAGAATCTTACCAAAACGCAGAAGTGGCAAGATTTTCTAGAAGAATGAGAGGAGGTTCACACCGGTGACACCTTATCTCGAGCTTTTGCTTTGGTTGTTCAGATTTAAACGTCTCCAAAAGGATGCGTCCTCTATAGGTATCCACATAAAAAGTCATTCACAAAAATGAATTGGAGTATATTCTAACAACTTTTTTAATTGTCTCATAAATCAAGAGCAAAAGAAAAACTCTGTGTTTGTTTTCTAAAAAGAGAGAAAACAAATTTGGAGGCAAGAAAAACAAGTAAGTTAAACCTTAGAGAATATAACATATTTATAGACTCTAAATTAGGGTTTCACCTACCAATGACCTTTTGGTAATTTCCCATTTATTACATTCTGATTTTGTTTTAAAAACAAATAAAAAATAATATCATATTTATTTATTTAAAATAACATTTATCTTAAATAAATAAATAAAACACTTTAATTATTTATTTCCACAAAGTTTATTTTGGGCTTATTAAACCCATATTCATTTTGGGCTTGTTCTAAGTGTGTAACCATGTAGGTTCACATAACATTGGCAGTAGGCCTATATCTCTATTTAGGCCTACAAGTCATAAATGGCCTCTAGCAAGCCATTATGACTACCTAAGTCATGTGAAGTCAATAATCCGACATAACCTAATTACAGTGAATTTTATCATTCCTTTATCACATGATATCTTAATTAAACATAAGGCATAGAATGTCATTCTTATATAGTTCAATATTATGACTTGATTCTAAGTAGACTAAAAGTGATAACTCTTTATCAATTCATTTCAGCATGGCCATGCATTTTCCTTCATTCTATCTCATCAAGGGGCCTATAGATATCTTTCTCATATTAACGAGGGATAAATTCTTTATGAATCACTCATATTCCTCACATAACTAATTTTATATCCAACAACATCGTATTTAATCATTTGGTTTAAGACAATGTTAGAATGTGTCAAAACATAAAATAGCTATGTAGAAATCCATGATGATTTCAAGGTCAAAGGACTAAAATAAAATTACTGTGATGAGAAATACTTATGACAATAATCTATGTAGTATTCTCATATTGTGTTAATCCAGTACATGATCTCTCATTATGTTCCTATGAGTTGACTTAATATCTCATATTCATGATTAGTAAAACATAACCATCAATCAATATCATACTAGCCTTAATACTTTAATATTTATATAATGAATAAATGGCTAGGGATAATTAGAATATAACTCTTATTTTAATCTAAGGTTTTTACTATCAAGTCACATACTTGATGGCCTTAGTAAGAATTAACCATTCATATAATTATCATAAAATCCAATGATAATAAAATACATCTTTATTGATAAAATAAGAAAGTCAATACATAATCACAAATGATTGACCTAGTGCATCTCACTAACAATCTCCCACTTGCAGTAGGCCCAATCAACATTGTATCGAATACCCATGGACCTAGTATGACTCTCATGTTTAGGCTTTGGAAGAGGCTTAGTCAGTGGATCAGTAACATTATCATTTGTAGGTACTCTGCATATCTTGACGTCTCCTCTCTCAGTGATTTTTTGAATGAAATGATAATGCCTGAGTATGTGTTTGGATCTATGATGTGATATGGGCTCCTTAGCTTGGGCTATAGCTCCATTATTGTCACAATACAAGTTCACTGGATCTGATATATTAGGAACAACACCTAGTCTAGTTATAAACTTCTTAATCAAACAACCTCTTTAACTGCTTTTGAGGTAGCTATGTACTCAGCTTCTATTGTAGAATCAGCAACAGTGTCTTATTTGGAACTCCTCCAACTGACTACACCTCCATTCAAACAAAACACATATCCTGACTGTGAAAAAAAATCATCCTTGTTAGTTTAGAAGCTGGCATTTGTGTAACCATTTACAACTAGCTCATCTTCTTGACCACATATAGTAAAAATGCATCCTTAGTTCTTCTCAAGTACTTAAGGATATTTTTAACTGCTGTCCAATGACTTTCACCTAGGTCTGACTGGTATCTGCTCATTGTGCTTAAGGCATATGAAACATTAAGTCGAGTACACAACATTGCATACATGATAGATCCAATAGCATAAGCATATGGAATCTTACTCATGTGATTCATCTTGTGTCATAGGACACTGAGTCTTGTTGAGACTAATACCATATGACATTGGCAAGAATCCTCTCTTGGAATCTTGCATACTAAACTTGTTCAATACCTTATCAATATAAGTGCTTTGACTTAGGCCAATAAGCCTTTTAGATCTATCTCTATAGATCTTGATGCCTAATATATAAGCAGCTTCACCTAAGTCTTTCATTGAGAAACAATTCCTTAACCATGATTTAACATTTTGTAAAATAGGGATATCACTTCCAATGAGTAGTATGTCATCCACATACAGCACTAAAAACACAATAGCACTCCCACTAACTTTCTTGTATACACAAGGTTCATCTTCATTTTTAATGAAGCCAAATTCTTTGACTGCTTCATCAAAATGAAGATTCTAACTCCAAGATGCTTGCGTCAATCCATAAATGGATCTTTAAAGCTTGCATACATTTCTAGAATTCTCAGGACTGACAAAACCCTTTGGCTGTGTCATGTACACATCCTCAAGTAAGTTTCCATTAAGAAATGTTGTTTCGATGTCCATTTGCCATATCTCATAATCATAGTATGCAGCTATGGCAAGGAGAATTTAAATAAATTTTAGCATAGCCACTGGTGAAAAGGTTTCATCATAGTTTATACCATGTGTTTGTTTGAAACCTTTTGCAACCAGTTTTGCCTTAAAGATATGCACATTACTATCCATGTCGGTTTTCTTTTCTAAAACCCATTTGCACCTAATAGTTTTTAAACTATCATTTAGGTTAATTAAGTTCCATACTTGATTATCATACATGGATTGCATTTCTTATCTCATGGCTTTAAGCCATTTCTCAGAGTTAGGACTATTTATGGCCTCCTGATATGATGTGGGCTCATTTTGATCCATAATTAACACATCATTATCACCGGTTATAAGAAATCCATATCTTATGGGGATTTGACGTGTCTTACTAGACCTCCTTGGGCCTTCTAGTACTTGTTGATTCAGCTGCGGTTCCATATCAGGTACAACACTATTTTGTGGGCCTTGAATTTCTTCAAGTTGCACTGTGCTCCCATTGGTTCCTTTGGAAATAAGCTCTCTTTCCAAAAATACACCATTCCGAGACATAAACACTTTTTTCTTAGATGCATTATAGAATTAATATCATTTAGTTTCTTTAGGATGTCCCATAAAAAGGAATTTATCAGATTTGGGTGCTAGTTTATCTGAGATTTGACGCTTCATAAAAGCATCATATCCCTAAATCTTAAGAAAAGACAAACTGGGAGTTTTTCTAGTCCATGTCTCATATGGTGTCTTTTCAACTGCCTTCGATGGAACTCTATTCAAAATGAATGCAACAATTTCTAAAGCATATCCCCAAAAAGAGAGTGGAAGATCATATTGACTCATCATAGATTGAACCATATCCAATAGAGTTCGATTTCTACATTTAGACACACCATTCCATTCTGGTGTACCTGGAGGAGTCAATTATGAAACAATCCCACAATCTCTAAGATGATCTATAAATTCTTAGTTTAAATATTCACCACCTCGATCAGATCTTAGTGTTTTAATATTTTTACCAAGTTGATTTTGTACTTCATTCTTGAAAATTTTGAACTTTTCAAAAGATTCAAATTTATGTTTTATTAGATAGAGATAACCATATCTACTGAAATCATCTGTGAAAGTTATGAAGTACTGAAAACCTCCTCTAGCAGTTGAGCTTAATGGGTCCATATACATCCGAATGTATTAGGCCCAATAAGTCATTAGCCCTCTCACTCTGTCCAATAAAAGGTGTTTTAGTCATTTTTCCAAGTAAACAAGATTCACATGTATTAAATGATTCATAATCAAATGAATTTAAAAGCCCATTTTTGTGTAGCTTTGAAATTCATTTCTCATTTATATGGCCTAAACGACAATGCCAGAGATAGGTCGAGTTTAAATAATTAGATTTAGACTTCTTTGTATCAATGTTATAGATTGGCATTTCATTAGTGTCTTTAGCGTCTAAAACATAAAATCCACTAGTGCATGGAGCATATCCATAGAAAATGTTCTCCTGATAAATATTGCATTTATTATTCTTAATAATAAATTCAAACTCATTCTTGTCCAAACAAGAAATAGAAATAATATTCATATGCATAGTAAGTACATAATAATAATTTCTAAAGATAAAACAAGTCCACTAGGCAAAGGAAACTCATAAGTTCCTACAGCTAAAGCAGCAACTCTTGCTCCATTGCCAACTTATAGTTACACTTCGCCTCTTGCCAATGATCTACTCCTTTTTAAACCCTGCACATTTGTACAAATGTGAGATCCTGATCTAGTATCTAATACCCAAGAATTAGAATTAGAAGTAGATAGATTTAATTCTATAACATGAATACCTGAAGAGGTAGTCTCACCACCCTTTTTCTTCTTTAGATCATCCAAATAGAGCTTTTAATTTCTTTTCTAATGGGCTAGCTCATTACAAAAAAATCAAATTTCTTCCTTTGCTTTAGGTCCAGCTTTGGATTTAGGCTTGGGCTTTGACTTGGGCTTCTAAAAGCCTTTAAAGACCTTGCCCTTGCCCTTTCCAACCCTTTTCATCCCTTTTTCCTTATTGACATGAGAACATCCTTGGTGTTACTCTTGATGTTCTTTTCAGTAGTTTTCAACATCCTATGCAACTTTGAAACAGTCTTCTCCATACTATGCATATTAAAATTCATAATGCAGCTATCATAAGCTTCAGGCAAAGATTGAAGAATAATATCCATAGCCAGTTCTTATTCAATCTTGAGACCAAGTTTGTCCAAGTGATCAAGATGCCCTTCATCTTGAGAACTTGAGGACTGATAGAGCCACCAGTAGTCAGCTTATAGGAAAGCAATGCCCTGATGGTATTGAACCTTTCAATTCTGGCTTTCTCTTGGAACATTTCCTTGAGATGGCCTATCATAGTATAAGCCTCCATTTCCATCAGCTGCTTTTGTAGCTCAGACTCTATACATCCAAGCATAACATAAGTGACATCAGTAGAATCATTAAGATGCTTGTTATAAGCATCCCTTTATGCTCTAGGAGCATTGGCAACTGGGTCCTCAAGGATGGGTTGATCAAGGATGTATTCCTTTCTCTCATGCCTAAGAATAATTCTTAGGTTTCTATACTAGTCAAGAAAGTTAGTCCCATTGAGCTTATCCTTCTCAAGGATCAATCGCAGTGACATGGTAGGTATAGTGTTTGAAGTCATTATCTACAACAAATATATGCAAATTCCATTTGGTATTTTATTAAATATGTATGAGGCATAATTAAAAACTCCCACTAAATTTACTTAAATCAATAACCCTCTAAGTTAATTTACAAATTTTAGTAGGCCAAGATCCATATTTCACCATACTCTAAGTGAGCTTTGGCTCATGACCTAAAATATGGTTATTTAGGTAGACAACTCTTATCAATTACATCTTATGTAACTCTTAGATGGTATGGGATTTGACATCACATGTCATGGCTAAAAATCCCAAATAATGCCCTAGGTCCAAAACCATTTTGATAACCTAGTTAAGTCAAACCATATCAAACATTTGGATAGCACCATTATCCAACTTGCTTTGGCATGCCCATGTATAATAATCTAAGGCTTGAAAAGTGTTGAATTTATGGGAGGCATACAATGACTTAATATTAAATAAGGGTTCGTATTTATTTAATCTTATCTAGTTGTTGTTATATTATATCACATGGCATCACATGCATAATAACTAAAATAAATATGACATAGCATGGCCCAAATCTAATTTGATCTTCATAAGCCAATATGAAATTCAAAGGTCAAACCTAGATAACATTACAATTACAAATTAAGCCTCCAACTTGGATCTCCATCTTCTACCATGGATCTCCTTCTTTGGTTCCCACCTTGGATCTCCATCCTGGGCCTCTAACTTGAATTGCACCATGGGTCTTGATTTATATAAATTGTTGTAATTTATTCTACACTATTCTAATAAAATAAATACAACAAAATAAAAATGACCCACAGGTCGTTTTAAAATTATAACCTATAAAACAATTAAATCCAATCGCATTGGTCTAGGGGTCATGCTATGCACCATGCATTAAACAATAAAAATGTATAACATAACAATCTATTTAGTTAGCAACTCAAATTATTATGTTAAAAATAAAATAATGTGATAATTTTTTCAGGCTCAAAGGGCAGCACCCCTAGCGAGGTTCCAAGGGGCAGCGCCCCTGGTGGTTGCCCCAGGGGTTCAACGGTAAACACTTTACCTTAGCTCTTTGGTGAATTGCCTTTCAAATTTCTGAACGTTAATGAATTTTCGTAATCAATTTGTTCAAAAGCAAACAAAAATGCTCAATTAAAATAGCCACCTTGAAACCCTAATTTGTGTCAAGGAAGCAACTAACCAATTTTTGTAATCATATTACTGAATTAGCTGCTACCTAAAACAACATCATTTTCTGTAAACAACTTACAATCTAAAAAATCAATTCAAAATAGATCAAAAATAATTTTTTTTAAACAGACGCATCCATTAAGAAAACCCTAATTTCTGTAATCAAAATTACAACTTGAACGAATCTGTATAAAATAGATTCATTCTACATAATCTGTTTAACATTTTAGCAGATTGCCCCTTAACACAAAATCTGCATAATCATAAAATTTCTATTTCAGATTTAATCAAAAATGATTTTCTTGATCAAAATAGAAAATGATTTTCCTAATTAAAACATAAAACAAATATGTTGTTTCAATTAATCATATTAATCAAAACAAAATACATAACAGATATAAATCTTTAAGTGATTAGGTTTTCGAAAACAGAATTTCTGTTTCATTAAATCACATTAATAAAACATTATACTTAATTCATTTTTCATAAAAACATCATACATAATTTGTTTTCAGTAAAACAAGATACTGAATTCATTTTTCATGAAACAACATTCTGAATTCATAAAATCAAAAACTACCTTTAGTTTAATCATATTAAACCATCATAAATGTTAATCGAATTAATGTTTAATTCTATTTTCAAATAGATTACTAAGAATTTTCATAAAACAAATCAAAACCCTTTTTTGATAATTTTAAAAACCCTTTTCAAAAACAAATCATAAACCCTAATATATATCACATATACATAGAATCAATTAATTGAATTACAAGTGGCTCTGATACCACTATTAGGTTTCGTGATACAAATACAGCAAAAAATTAAAAATTTATCACGTTCCTAAACCTGGATCCATGTAATTCGACTACTTGATTAAATCTAGGGTTCCAAGAATCTTACCAAAATGCAGAAGTGGCAAGATTTTCTAGAAGGATGAGAGGAGGTTCACACCGGTGACACCTTACCTCGAGCTTTTGCTTTGGTTGTTCGGATTTAGATGTCTCCAAAAGGATGCATCCTCTATAGGTATCCACATGAACAGTCCTTCATAAAAATGAATTGGAGTGTGTGCTAGCAACTTTCTTGATTATCTCACAAATCAAGAATAAAAGAAAAACTCTGTGTTTGTTTTCTAAGAAGAGAGAAAACGAATTTGGAGGCAAGAAAAATAAGTGAGTTAAACCTTAGAGAATATAACATATTAATAGACTCCAAATTAAGTTTCACCTACCAATGACCTTTTGGTAATTTCCCATTTATTATATTTTTATTTTGTTTTAAAAACAAATTAGAAATAATATCTTATTTATTTATTTAAAATAACATTTATCTTAAATAAATAAATAAAACACTTTAATTATTTATTTCCATAGAGTTTATTTTGGGCTTATTAAACCTATATTCGTTTTGGGCTTGTTCTAAGTGTATGACCTTGTAGGTTCACATAACATTGGCAGTGGACCTAAATCTCTATTTAGGCCTACAAGTCATAAGTGGCCTCTAGCAAGACATTATGACTACCCAATTCATGTGAAGTCAATAATCTGATATAACCTAATTACAGTGAATATTATCATCCTTTTATCACATGATATCTAAGGCATAGAATTTCATCCTTATATAGTTCAATATTATGACTTGATTCCAAGTAGACTGAAAGTGATAACTCTTTATCAATTCATTTCAGCATGGCTATGCATTTTCCTTCAGTCTATCTCATCAAGGGGCCTATAAATATCTTTCTCATATTAATAAGGGATAAATTCCTTCTGAATCACTCACATTCCTCACATAACTAATTTCATATCCAACAACATCCTATTTAATTGTCCAATTAAAGACAATGTTAGAATGTGTCAAAACATAAAATAGCTATGTAGAAATCCATGATGATTTCAAGGTCAAAGGACCAAAATAAAATTACTGTGATGGGAAATACTTATGACAATAATCTATGTAGTATTCTCATAGTGGGTCAATCTAGTATATGATCTCTCATCATGTACCTATGAGTTGACTTAATATCTCATATTCATGATTAGTAAAACATAACCATCAATCAACATCATACTAGCCTTAATACTTTAATATTTATATAATGAATAAATGGCTAAGGATAATTAGAATAAAACTCTTATTTTAATCTAAGATTTTTACTATCAAGTCACATACTTGATGGCCTTAGTAAGAATTAATCATTCATATAATTATCATAAAATCAAATGATAATGAAATACCTCTTTATTAATAAAATAAGAAAGTCAATACATAATCATAAATGATTGACCTAGTGCATATCACTAACATAGCAGGGGCATGGTAGAGGTATTAGAGGAGGTGCCAGACGTTTTGGCTAGACTTCTGCCAGTCAGTAAGGAGGTCGAGGTTAGGCCAAGGTTTTCCACCTCACTTAATAGGATGCTCAGGCATCTAATGCCATCGTTGCAGGTCTTATTCTTATTTGTTACTTGGATGCTTGGGTTTTGTTTGATCCAGGTGCCACACATTCCTTCATATCCCCTATTTTTGCTTTAAAATCGTATTGGCAAGCTTCAAGGATGGCTTTTCCTTTGTCTATCTCCACTCCTCTAAGCAATTTATTGGACACCGATGTTGTTCTTTTTAGTTGTCCAGTGTTTATAAGAGGTAGAGAATTGCCAGCAGAATTTGTGTTATTAGATATGATAGAGTTTAATGTGATTTTGGGTATGGATTGGTTGTCTTAGCACTATGCCATTGTGGATTGTCAAAGTAAAGAGGTGATTTTCAAAATTCCTGATGAATAAGAGTTTAACTTTATGGGTGATAAGAGTTCTGCACCTCAGAATCTCATTTCCGCTATCACGGCTAAGAAGATGCTGAAGAAGGGTTGTTAGGGATATTTGGCATTAGTCAGGGACACTTAAGTGGAGAAGTTATCACTCACAGATGTTTCTTTTGCCTATGAGTTTCCTGATGAGTTGCTAGGTTTACCACCTTACAGAGAGATTGAGTTTTGTATAGATTTGGTTCCAGGCACTACTCTTATATCAATGCTGCTCTATAGAATGGCTCCTATAGAGTTGAAAGAGTAGAAGGAGCAGTTTTAGGAATTACTAAATAAGGGTTTCATCAGACCCAGTGTTTCTCCTTAGAGTGCACTAGTCTTGTTTGTGTGGAAAAAGGATGGTACCCTAAGACTGTGTATAGATTACAGAGAGCTTAACAAGGTGATAGTAAAGAACAAGTATCCTCTCCCAAGGATAAATGATTTGTTTGATCAACTTCAAGCTGTATAGTTCTTTTTTAAAATTAATTTGAGGTCGGGTTATCATCAGTTGCAGATCAGTGAAGCCGATGTTCCTAAAATGGAATTTCGCACTTGATATGGCCACTATGAGTTTCTAATAATGTCATTTGGGTTTACTAATACACCAGCTACTTTTATGGATCTGATGAACAGGGTATTTAGACCATTTATGGATTAGTTTGTGGTAGTCTTCATTGATGATATATTGGTGTATTCAAAGAGTAAGGAGGAGCACGTATATCACTTTAGGACTGTACTACAAACACTGAGAGAACATCAGCTTTATGCTAAATTTTCAAAGTGTGATTTCTAGTAGGAAAGTGTTGCATTCCTTAGACACATGGTGTCTAAAGATGGTATTCAAGCTGATCCATAGAACATTGAGGCAGTATCTGAGTGGCCTAGATTGACGACAGTCATCGAGATTCATAGTTTTTTGGGTTTATATGGGTATTATAAGAGATTTGTGCAGGATTTTTCTAGAATTGTAGCTCCTATGACTCGCTTAACTCAGAAGAATGTGAAGTTTGAGTGGTCAGAAGCTTGTGAGAACATTTTCCAGTTACTAAAGGAGAAGTTGACCACAACTCCAGTTTTAGCTTTGCCTAAGGGAGTAGATAAATTCACTATGTATTGTGATACCTCTAGAGTTGGCCTAGGTTGTGTGTTAATGCAAAATGGTAGGGTGATAGCTTATGCTTCAAGGCAGTTGAAGAACCAAGAACAAAATTATCCAACTCACGACCTAGGGATGGCTGTAGTGATCTTTGCTCTCAAGATTTGGAGACATTATCTGTACGAGGTGACTTGTGACATTTTCACAAATCATAAGAGCCTTAAGTACATTTTTCAGTAGAGAGATATTGTAGACAGCTGGATTTAGTGTGCAACTAAGATTTTAGCAACCACGACACTGATTAGGCTCAGGGCCTTAAGGGAACACACTACTATGTCATAAAGTCATAACATGGAGAAGAGGAGTCACCACCCAGGGTAATAATTGGGACAATTTGATTGGTGGTACTCAATTCTGTAAAAGAAAGTTAGTACACAACTAAGAGATTCTGGGAACGAAATACTAACTTCTCTTAGTCTCATGTTTATTTAGAATAATTTTATAAATGATTATTTCATCCTCTAATTACATGCAATTTTATTTAAACCCTATTTGACATCCATCTAACCCTAGGCATCTAGTCAATAAAATTACACATAAAAAATGCACTCAAGATCGCATTGTCCCTAAGTCTAAACTATGTTAATTTTATTAAAAAGTTAGCTAGATTTACATTTTATTTACAAGTGAGAAAGGGACTAAAGGTGGGCTTACATTTTTATTAATTAATGAGCCTAGATCTATTTTTTTTACTTTGTCTAAAAATGGGCATAAGTCTATTTAATTTTAAAGGAAAGTTAAATTAATGGGCCTAAGTCTAACTTGATTTTATTTTAAGTGAAATGTAGGCCTAGGTCTATTTATTTTAAAAGAAATAAAATTAAATGGGTTGAGCTAAGTCTAAACAAGTTTTAATTAACTAAGTGGGTCTAAAATCTAATTAACCTAATGGGTCTAAATTAATTTTAATTATTTAAAGTCCTAAACCATTTTTTAAGCCTATTTAAAGTGAGTTGGACCTAAGCATGGGCTTAAGGCCCAAATAATATAAAAACCCAAAAATACAACCCAAAAAAGATAAAACATAAAAAAAAGGATCAAATAAACATTTTAGTGATTTTCTAGAAACCCTAAATCAATTACATGCAAACCCTAAATTAAGTTACTACCACCATTGATTTTTACCCAATTGAACGTAATTACTAATTGATTTTAAATGCAGAAAATTAAATCTTTCACTATTCCCACTACTGGGGCTATTATAAACTACGTACAAAAATTAAAATTAAACAATTATACACCCATGAATTAAAATAAGTACACATGATACCAAAATGCAAAATAAAGATAAAAAATCCTAAGTTCTACTAGAAAACAACACAGGTTCTTCCATGGCATTCCATGGACCTTATATTCGTCTAAACACAAGCAGTACCCTCCTTAATCTATATTCACATATCAAAACAAAAACACATAAATAATTAGATTAGTAGTGAAATTGAATAATCAAAATAATAACAAGATAAAAATCATAAAAAGAAAAGAATAGAAAAGAATGGAATAGAAAAGAACACTGATGATTTAGATGCTTTACAAATACTTTGAGATAGCCCCTCAGATTGGATTATCACCGTTAAAATTGACCCGGTATTGATTTGATTCTGGACTGGGATTTGATTGCGCTCAAAGACACTGACAATGTCCAAAATTAAGGTTTTGAAACACAAGGGTGTTCTTTGCATCTAGATTTTTAAGGTTTTCTTATGCAATAATGTTTTTTTGCGTAACTCTCTTCTCTCTTTCATTGTCTCTCTGTTTTTTTCTTTCTCTCATCTTTTTTTTCTCAGTCTATGTATGTGTGAGTTTCTCTCAATTCGTCTGTTTATGCGAGTCTAGAGCCCCTCCTACACGTATATAGACTCTTTGCTTTTTAAAGCAAAGTCTATATGCATACTAACTTCCCAAATTTGCAGGAATGGTCTCATCTCTTTAAAACAAATAGATAGATTTTTTATTTTTGAAAGCTATTTATGCATTTTGAACGCGTTGAAATTTTCATCTGATAATAATAATAATAAAATTAAATTTTCAACCAATCAAAACACTGAAAAAATTGACAAAAAATGAAAAAAATACATGAAAATTTTGAAAAAATGGGACTTTTACGCGTCGGCATTGTGCAATGCCGATTGGCATTGTATAATGCTGATCAGCATTATACAAGGTCGATCGGCATTACACAAATTTCGATCCATAAAAGACCCTTAAAAAATTTACTTCTTTATAATCAAATCCTAAAAAATATTGTAATTGAGTCCCTAGAGTCCATAAGATTGACAACCGAGTTCAATTTTTGAATAAATTTCATCATACGGGCTTACGTCATAATTGTGCACAATTGCATCCCGAAATTGGGTGGTTACAGATATGAATATAAGGCATAGGAGATAGTTAGGACTCTTGAAGGACTATGATTGTGAGATTCTTTATGATCCAAGCAAGGCTAATGTTGTAGCAGATGCCTTGAGTAGGAAGTCCTCAAGTAGTCTTGCTCACATCATCGTGGAAAGGAGAGCGTTGATCTAAGAATTGCACCAGTTAAAGAATCAAGGTCTGATGATGGAGATAAGTATATCTGGTAGACTGTTAGCTTAGTTCAGAGTTTGATCTATGCTAAGAAATAAGATTAAGGCAACTCAAGGCTGAGATCCTATTTTAGTTGAGCTTGCAATGAATATTCGTACAAGGAAGTTCATTGACTTCACACTTGATGAGGATGGTGTCTTGTGGATTAATGGTAGGTTGTGCATTCCTAATATGGATAATTTGAGAGAAGAGATCCTTGAGGAAGCACATTCTACAGCCTACAGCGTACATCCAGGTGTCACTAAGATGTACCATAATATCATAGACATGTACTGGTGGGATGGACTGAAGAAAGATGTAGCTTATTTTGTTTCTAAGTGTTTGACATGTCAGCAAGTGAAAGCTAAACATCAAAAGCCTTCTGGGAAGCTTCAGACACTTCCTATTCCTAAGTCAAAATGGAAGAGAATTGTTATGGATTTTGTGGTTAGGTTACCTCGTTCTAAGGATGGATATGATTCCATCTGGGTGATTATGGACAGGTTGACCAAGTTTGCTCATTTCTTGCTTATGAAAGCTACTTATTCTATAACTAAATTAGTGAAGGTGTATGTTAAGCATATTGTGTGCCTTCACCAAGTACCTATGTCCATTGTATCTAATAGAGGTTCAGTGTTTACCTCTCGATTTTGGCAGAAGTTATAGGAAGCAATGGGCACCAGGCTTAACTTCAGTACTACTTTTCACCCTCAGACAGATGGTCAGTCTGAGATGATGATCCAGGCACTGGAAGATATGTTGAGGATGTGTGTATTGGATCTGGGAGGTAGTTGGGATGATCATTTGCCGCTTATAAAGTTTGCATATAATAACAGCTACCATAGCATGGGAGGGCACCGTATAAGGCTTTGTACAAAAGAAAGTGTAGATCCCCTCTAAGTTGGGATGATATTGGAGAGAGGGCATTGACTAGACCTGAGATGGTTTAGGATGCTGCTGAGAAGGTTGTTATGATTAAAAAGAGATTAGAGACAGTAGTTAGCAGACAGATGAGCTATGCGGATTTAAGATGTAGAGATGTAGAATTCTAGGTTGGAGACTATATGTTTTTGAAGGTGTCTCTTATAAGTATGATGAGATTTGGCAAGAAGGGGAAACTAGCACCGAGATATATTAGACCATTCAAGATTCTAGAGAGAGTGGGCATGGTTGCATATCGATTAGCTTTGACTCCGAGATTGTCTTAAGTGCATCTAGTGTTCCATATCTTGATGTTGAGGAAGTATATTTCAGACCCTTCACACGTGTTACAGCCTGATAGTGTGGAAGTGAATAAAGATCTGATGTATGAGGAGGAACCTATTGCGATTGTAGACTATCAAGTTCATCAGTTGCGTTCAAAGCAGATTCCAATGGTCAAGGTGTTATGGTGAAGCAACAATGTGGAGGAGCACACTTGGGAGACTGAAGCATAAATGTGAGCTTCTTATCCTTATCTCTTTCCTCAATGATTCTTGTTTCTGTTCCTTTCTTTGAATTCGAAGACGAATTCTTATAAGGAGAAGAGATTGTAATGACCCTATATTTTAAATAATATAAAATTATTTTGAGATATGCAGTGTTAATAATTTTAAATTTTATTTATATATTATTATTGTTATTTGTGAATATTATTTATTTATTTTATTCTAAGAAATTTGTTTTACGTAAAATGATTTATTTTAAGGGTTTTATTACTTAAATGTATTAAAGTTAATAATAATATTATTATTATTGTTATTGTTATTAATATTATTATTATTATTGTTATTAATATTAATATTAATATTAATTTTATTATTGTTAATATTATTATTATTATTATTATTATTAATTTTAATTAAAGGGCATTTTAGTCCTTTCATAAAAAATAGAAAAGTCAAAAGTAAAATCGAGTCAACCGCTTTCTTTCTTTCCTTCTTCTTCTTCTTCTCTCGATCAGCCACCCATATCCACGTTGGACCACCAGCCACCGCCACCACTCACCACCATCAACTCCTCCCTTCCTCCTCCACCTCCTCGTTGCCTTCAGCTCGCCTGATCGACGTCAGAGTGCCGAAAATGAAGCTTGGCTGAGAGTGAGCTTCAACATCGCCGATGAGGATTCTGGCCACTATAAGACATCACACCGATCTCTTTTGAACACTCTTGCTCTGGTGAGTCCATTTCCAAGCTCCGTTTGAGCTCAAATCCTTTCAATTTTTAGTTTATGTGTTTTAGGGGTTTTTATTTTTTTGAACTTGATAATGTTTGATTCATGAAATCTTGCTTAAGAAATGTTGTTTGTGGTAGCTTTCACTTCTTAAAAATATTTTTTTGAATTAATTTAAATTTTGGGTAATTTTTTATTATTTTAATATTAAATACTGAATTTTTGATAATTATGTTAATTAAATAGTTTTAATGAGAATTTAGTTAAATTAGTGTTAGTAATTTGACTTAATAATTTTAGAATTTTTAAAATAATTTTTAGTGAACTTATATAATTTTTGAGAATATTATTTGTATTACGTAAATTTTAAATTAATGAGTTAATTACATAATTATGTGTTTTAGATGATTTTAGAATTATATAGGGTATTAAAATGATTTTTATATATTAATTACGATTTTTAACTAATTAATACTAATTTTTTAAAATTATATCAAATAACATATTATTTACTATTTTGGTGATTAAATGGATTTTTAATTACTTTTAATATATATTTAAGCTATTTGAATATATAAAAGTGAATTTTTACTATTTTATGTTGAATTATTGAAAAAAATGGATTTGTATTAATATTATATTATTATTTGAGATTTTATTTAATTATTGTGAAAATAATTGTATTTAGTGTTTTAATGTTTAAATATATTATATTTTGGTATTTTGTGGATATTTTTGGAATTTAATGATTTTTAATATATTTATTATTTTATTTATATTTTTGGTGAATTATGAACCTCGGTTGGAAAATTGCGCAATTCGGGATCCCAACCCAAGGTGTTGAGCCTTGTGTTTTAGAAATGTGTTCTTTTTGTAGGATCGGCTCTACTTTTTAGTAAAGAGATGTCCATTTTACAGAGGAGGTTTTGCCAAATTTTTGGTAGAATTCTTATAAAACGTGACATCGGGTCGATCCTAAATTTCTGTATTTGTTGAGTTTTGTCTTCCTAAATTGAGTCTGTTTTAAAAGTATAAGTTAGGAAATTATTCTGATTTGTTATTATTATTTATTTTCTAGCTGCACCGAGACCGAGGCCTATCGGACTAAGCCCGTCGAGGCAGTCTCGAGGAGCACAAACTTATGAGTTATTATTTTATATATACATTGCATGTAGATACATGATTATGAGTTTTCATGTGTTAGCATGAATTATTTTATTAAATGAATAAGTATATTTTTGGTATACTTTTGGTATATTTTTAGTATATTTGATATATATGTGACAAATATGCTTAATTTTTTTTTAGTATATATTTGGTATATATGTATCATATATATTCGGTATATTTATGGTTGATTTTGGATTATATGTAACATAAATACCTGAAATATATTTAGTATATTTTTGGTATATTTCTGGTATATTTTCTGTTATGAATGTCATTTATGTTTAATTATGCAATTAATTATTTTCCATAAATATACAATTTTATTCGAATGATATAAATAGAACGTGCTACCTAGTGGGTTGTACTAGGACTGTGTACGTACCGGTTCGTTAGACTTTAGGGTCTATATTGTAAGAATTATTTGAGGTGAATTGATTATTGTGAATGTTGAGTATTCAGTGAGTGAATAGTGTGGTTGCTAGAGCTCGGTTGACCTAGTGTTTTAGGGCCAATCACACTGACAGTAAGACTATGGGAGCTCGATTGACTTAATGTCTCAAGGCCAGTCTAATGTCCAAAATGGAATAAGATAATTTATTTGGAATTAAGTAAGCCTGCATGGCTAGTGAGATATTTGTTTGAGGTTGCAATTGTTTTAGGGTTCTATTTAATCCTTCACTTAAATAAATGTTTTCTACATTCAATATATATATGAAAGTGGATTTTAGCATCTGTGTGAAATGCGTGTATATATATATACATATATATACACACACACTGATGTCTGACTATATATGAATTAGATTGCATGTATATATATTATAATAATTCAATTAGTGAAGTCTGACTCCCCTTAATATTTTTTCAGGAGATTCCTTGTCTTCAGACCTTAGTAGTAGACCCCTACACCGGACTTCTTCAGCCTCAATTAGATTATTTAAATTATTTAATTAAACTTTTATTGTATTATAGAAAACTACAGTAGTAGTGCTTTGTATTAGTAGAATGTTATTTTATTGTAAGAGACCTTTCTCTGAATATTGTATGGAAACATTATATTTTATGATATGACATTTAAGTATTTATTTTTATATCGATTTAAATTTTAAATTTTGGTGTATTTTTATTTTTTATTGTATGCTTTTATTTTTCTAAGGTTTGCAATGAGTTCCGGATTCAAAAGATTTCCCATTTCCTAGCGTCAATCATGACTCCTGGTTTAAGTTGTGACAAGCCTATCCTTACCTTTTTCCTCGATGAATTTCTATTTTCTGTTCTTTTATTTGAAAATTTGAGAATAAATTTTTGTAAGGGGGGAAGATTGTTATTACTCGATATTTATAAATCATTAAATTTATTTTGAGATATGCAGTGTTAATAAATATTTTAAATTTTATATATTATGATTATTTTGTGTAATTTAATTAAATTCTAGTGTTGTTAATTATTTTATTTTATTATGGTATTAATATTAAATCGAGATTTAAAAGTTTAATTTAGTGTTATATATTATTGTTTCTTTATTTATTTAATAATATAATTATTGTTATTATTTGTGAATAGTATTAATTTATTTTAAATATTTTAATATATAGTGGTGGATTTAATTTGAAAGTGACTACTTAACTCAAAATATTATTATCACTATTATTATATTTTATATATGTTTAATATTTTGTCTTTTTCTTAATTTTTTTTAAAAAAGGCAAAAGCATTAATTTTTTGGGTTTTCTTCTTCTTCTCTCCCTTCTTTTTCTATTTCCTTTCTTTTCTTTTTTCTTCTTTTTCTTCTTCTTCTTCCCGATTTGCAGCGCCACCACCAACCACCACTACCTCACCAGCACCACCTCTCCTCTTCCCTTCCCTTCCCTTCCCTTCTGCCATAGTCAGCAAGCCTCCTCCTCCCTGTTGCCGTTGAATAGCAGCAACATAACAATAGAAGTAATAGCGATTCTGGCAACAATTCCAGTGGAGAGAGCTCGCTGTTTCGGGCTCATTTGACTCCTCTTGGTCCGAGCAAGCTAAATCCTTGGTTTTTTTAAGCTTAGAACATCTAGTAATTGATATATACTCAAGTTTTAGTTTAGGTCTATTTAGGTTTTTTTTTTTTTGAGTTTGTTATAATTTGATTCTTGCTTATTTCCTTTAGAAATGTTATTGTGTGCATAAAAAGCTACCTATGTCACGACCCAAAACAGGAGTCATGACCGGCGCTAGGGAACGGGAATTCTTTCGAATCCGGAACCCGTAGCAAGCCTAAAAATAAAATAAATCATGCAATAACAATAACCATATAATATATATGCAGCGGAAATAAAAATCTTAAATATCACAATATCATTTTCATCACTGGATTTAAATAAAAATCTCATCGCATAGATACATAATCTATAATACAAATCCAGTTTCAATATAATACATCTCTTTAAAATAAAATACATGAAATCCAATACTTTAATTCACGACTACTGCAGTGTCTAGATAAAATAAATAAGACTCAAGTAAACAATTTACATAAAGAAGCCGGGGCGGAAGAAATCCGGCGTATCGACCTGCTACTGAGGTCTGAGGAAGTTGACTCTCCTGAAAAATAGTCAACGGAGGGGAGTCAGACCTCACTGAGTGAATTACTATATAATATATATACATACACACTAAATGATAATGCATACAGTCAATAATACATATCTAATATGTATATATATACAGGCAAATTCACACAGATGCAGTAAAATCATTTTATATATATTTATTTGAAAATCATCTTTTATGAAGGATTATATAGAACCCTAAGATATCGCAACCTCAGAAAATAGTGTTAAACAACACTCTGGCCATACAGGCTCACTTATTCCAAATATATCCACTTAATCCATTTGGACAGTAGACTGGCCCCGAGACACTAAGTCAACCGAGCTCCAACAGTCTGACTGCCAGTGTGATTGGCCCCGAGACACTTGGTCAACCGAGCTCCAGCAATCACACCCAAACCACATCTCACATATCAATAATCATAATCAAATCAATATCCACAAATAGTTAGTAATATAGCCTAAAGCTATAGGCGTACCGGTACGTACTCGGTCCTAGTGCTGCCCACTAGGTAGCACGTTCTATTGATATCCTTCATTAATAAATAACAAAACATACATTCACAAAATAAATGATGCATGAATTTAAATAAATCAACAATATAAACCATATATATACCGGAAATATACCAAACATAAACCAGGTATATTTTGAGTATATATATGTCAAATAAATCCAATCAAATCATGAATTAAACTAAAAATATATTTAAAAAAATTTTAAATATATTTTATTAACAAAACATGTATATAATTTATTATATACCAAAAATATACCAAAAATATACTTGAATATAAATCACATTATTTATGCATATTCAGTCAAAATAAAACATGCATTTTCTAAATCATGCATCCTAAGCATATATATATAATAGAGTAACTCACCTAATGCGCTCCACGAGACAAGTCCGACGGGCCTGGACCACTAGCCCTCGGTCTCGGCGCAACTAAACAAGAAATAAGTAATCGACATCAGAATAACCCTAACAGAAATCCTAGAATTCAATCTAGAGTATTAAAATACGGAAACAGAATTAGGGTTCGACTGGACATCACGTTTTACGAGAATTCTACCGAAAATTTGGCAGAACCTCCCCTGTAAAACGGACATCTCTCTACTTAAAAGAGTAGAGCCGACCCTGCAAAGAAACACACTTCGAAATACAAGCTCAACACAATCAAAATCCCATGGTCGGACTCCAAACTACAGTCCACCGACCGGGGTCCACAAACACAGAATAATTCCAGATATACCGAAAATATCCTTAAATCACAGAAATACATTTTATAGGTAAAAATTACATAATTAACCTTGAAACACTATAAAAACCGATTAAAACTCATTTTATTAGAAAAACCGTATATTATATATATAATTGAAAATAATTTACGAAAAATAGTTTTAATTAGTTAAAAATACCAAATATTTTGTAGAAATCATTTTTATACCTTAAATAAATATTAAAACCAATTGAATTACATTTTTAGACAATTTAGGGTAAAATTACCAAAATACCCCTATATATATAAATATACTTAAATTACTTCAAAAATTCACCAAAAATCATACAATTATCCAAAATTAATTTTCTTAACATATTTATCAATAATATCAATATTTAAACTCAATTAACCAATTAATTTCAAATAAAAACACATTTAACCTAATTTTCCCAAAATTACATAAACTTCAATAATTCAAAATAAATACTTAGAAATTCATAAAAATTCCAAATAAATTCCTATAATTCATTTCAACACCTAATTTAACCATAAACTCCAATTTCATAATTTAAATAATTAATTTCCGAAAATTAGAAAATAATATTAAAATATTCAAAAATACCCAAAAATCCAACCAATCTCCAAAAATTCTACAAAAATTCATACATGAAGATTAAGCTACTAGGAACAACATTTGTGAAGGAAGTTTCCATGAATCATCCAATTCGAAGCTCAAAAAAATCGAAAACCCTAATAGGCCGAAATTGACAAATCGAAAACTAAGCAATTCTAGACCATTTTAGCTCAAACCAAAGCTAGAATCACACTCACCGGAGCTCAAGGAGAAGAAAGAGACCGGCGGTGTCGAAAACGGTGGCCGGAAGAGGGAGAAACGGCGGAGGGTCAAGTTTCGGCCAAAAATGGAAAACTAGCTCGCCGGCGCCGGGGAAGGGAGCTGCTGGCGGCGGGGAACGGCTGGAGGCGACGGTGGCAAGCCGAGAGGCACACCGACGGTGAAGGAACGGCAATTGCAGCGGTGAGGGAGGGGTGATCGGCGTCGGGCGCGGGAAGGAGAAGGAGAAGGAGTCGGGGGCAAATGTGTAATTTGGCAAATTTTTTTGATTTTTAATGTATATATGTATATATATATATACTTTATACTATATATTAAAATAATATTAAATCACACACATCAAATATACACCACACACATAAAAATATTAATATTTTAATAATTTATACCAAATAAAATTAATTAAATAACAATTAAAACAATTAAATACTTAATAAAATATTAGGGTAATAATAAACCCTAATTAAATAAATATACACACACAGGTTTTATTTAATAATTTAAAAATATGTATGAATTCATGCAAACCCGTAAATACATTTAAAATAATTAATAATACATTGTTTATGTGGAAATTTCCCCGAAAATGCAAGTCCCGGGAAAATTTTACGTAAAACATTGTATATAAAACACAGTAATTAAAATAGGTCTAAAATACATATCAACTCGTAAAAATATCGTAATATATACAAAAATTATTAACACTGCATATCCCGGTACAGTGTAAAAATATTTTAAAAACACGCGATATTACAACCTATATATATATTTGTTTGATTTTTCTGAATTATTTAAATTTTTGTGTTTTGTTTTCCAACGAGTCACTATTCCAGTGACCCTCACTAGAAAATTTTTATATTTTTAGAAAGTTATTTAAATTATTTGGATCTTGGTTTGTGATGGAAATTTGGTGAAATCGATTTTAGATTTTTAATTATGAATTTATTTAGTTTATGTATAAAATTGTATTTTTAAAAAATAAGGTGAATTTTATTAATTATATGAATTTTATTGAAAATAATGCTAATTAGTATATTTAATATAAATATTAAGCTTTAGAAGTGAGAAAATAATTTTTATGAATTATTTACTATTTTTAGCTAATTAATAATAATTTTTGAAATTATATTTAAATAATAGCTTATATATTAGCTATTCTTATTATATAATTGAGTACTTTAAATAATTAATTGAACTTGATGCTATTTAATTTCGAGTATTTGAAAAATGAAATTTTTACTAATATTATTTAATGTTATTTGAGATTTTATTTGTAATATTTTGAATTTTTACTATTAATTAAATCAAATTATGGACTTTTGAGTTCAATATTATTTTTAATTAGTTTATTTGAAATAAATATTTATATATATATAGTCAATAATTATACATATATACTAGTATATGTATAATTATTTCAAATAATTATACATACATACATATATATATATATATATATATATATATATATATATATATATATAGAGAGAGAGAGAGAGAGAGAGAGAGAGAGAGAGAGAGAGAGAGAATGTGACTTTAGACAATAAGCAGGCCATTCTTCTTCTTCTTCTTCTTTTCATTTTCATGGTTTCTCTTTCCTTCTCTACCAAATCACGCCTTCGCCTAACCAAACCCACTCTGGCCACGAGCTACCACCATGGACCAACCCAAGCAATGACCAAACCACCTCTAGTGTCACACCCGTATCATAATTCTAAGTAAATTTATATTCATTATATGTTGCATTTACATATATATTGATTAAATTTAAGTAGAAGTTAGTATATATATTTAAGGTAGTGTTTCGAGTTGAGCCATGAATTATACATGATTAAAGAGCGAGAATTTTTGAATTTTAGTGACATTCAAAATAAATAAAATATTGAGAATAATAAGGATATGAGGTTAAATTGAAGTAAATTATAAGAATTTTAATGTTAGCAAAAGATGAGAACTCAAATTGAAACAATGATTGGCCTAGATTGAAACATTTAGAAATTTGAGGTTTTATAAGTAACAAAACCATTTCATTAAGTGTCTAAATGGATATTTTAAATGATAATTTATCCAAATTGGGGCTGCATGCTAACCAATTCGCGGCTTAGGTGCAGCCAATAATAAATTAAAGAAAAAAAAAGAATATCACTTAGAAAAAGAGAGAGAGAGAGAGAGAGGAGAACTAGAAAACTACTTGATTCTTCTAGGAAGCTGATCTTTTTCAAGTTGAATCAAGAGGTGTAAAGAAATTCCAAGCCATTAATTATCTTCTCTAAAGCTTTATTGATTGAATTGGTAAGTAATTTTTTAAGTGTTTTGGTTGATTTAATTTGGGTGCTTAAGTTGCAGATTTCGGGTTCTTAAGGTATGGTTTATCAATCTCTATAATTCAATTATATCTTGAGTTAGAAAAATCCAAATTGAGTTTTCTTTGATGATCTAGAAACTATAAAGAGTTATCTAAACTTTTTCTCTTTGACCTCTAGCTGATTCAGTCTATAAGCTATAATAATAAGAGAGAACATTTTATTGCTCAATCTGCCAGTTTCTTTGAGCTGGTTATAATTCGTTATATATAACTCTATTTGTGGGTGTCCAATTGGTGTCAAAATTTTATAGCATGTTTTAGACATATACATCTAAGACTGATTAACATTTTAGCTCAAAATTCATTTTCTATAAGTTTTAGAAATTTTTCAAATTCAGCTCTGAAAGCAGTGATTTTGATTATGTGAATCAGGTTTACAAAGTTTATAAGTTAAAACTAGTCTAGATACTTTTCATATATCTTGAGCTAGAAAACTCAAAATTAAGCTTGGTTTGATTCTAAGAAAACTTAAAGGAGTCCTCTAAAGCTTTTTAGATTTGATCCAGAGATGATTATGACTAAATAGTGGCCAAACAGACCTGTACTTTTTATTACTCAATCTATCTGAGTACTTAAGTTGCTTGTGCTCTGACCTTTATAATTTTATTTGTGGTTATTAGATGGAAGTGAAATTTTTATTGAAGGCACTAGAAATAACAAACTATATTTAGTTAAAATTCATTTTCTACAGGTCAGAGTGATTTTTCTAATTTAGGCCTGAAAATAACCCTTATAGAGTTAATAAGGCTAGTTTGTAGAGTTAACTTAATTTGCATATTTTACACATAGTTTGGGGGCTGCATGGTTAGCTTAGTATATGAGATTGTTATGTTGATAATTTATAAATGAAATTGCTTATGTTAGGTACTGGAAAAGCAAAGGAAGTACAGGTGTAAATTAAGCAAATTCAGTGAACCAGATTTATGCTTTTATAGGTTGTTTGGTTAGTAGATGTTCAAACCCTTAAACTCTTTTTATAATAGTGAAAAAATGAGATTTTTAGTGATTTTTATGAATATGAAATGATGTATAAGAATGGTTTCAATTTAGCTTAGTTACTACTTGGATTAGTTGAAGTATTGAAGCTTTAAAACAATAATGTTTTCTCGTTCCCAAGCTATTTATGTTGCTACTTTGTGCTTTTGTTTACAATATGATTTCAGATTCATTTTTAGATACTTTTTTTATTTAATTAAGTTTGTAATCAGCCTAATTTCTTTATTTTGGATTATAAGGAGGTGTTTTGATTTTGAATACATTGTTGAACAATAAATGTGATAGAAATGCTTTGACTATTTACTTGATGATTTGAATAAGTTATAATCAGATTGGTTTTATTCCTTTGAATTTTGATGAGAAGTGATTTGATTTTTAATACTATGATGAGCTATAAATATGATAAAATGGTTTTGATAAAGTTTGGAGGAAATGATATTTGTTTATGTATAACCTCCCGCTATGAGATGAACAAATGTGCTGAGGTGATATAAGCACAATTGAGATTATGTTGGTTGTTATTGCGAAATAAACAACAGGGTACTTGATTGCAGGACGATGAAGGAAGAAGGGTAGTTCTATGCCAATGTAGTTGAAAGGTTAGCCTTCAAGTATGCCTAAAGAGTGAGTTTGTGATGGCTTATATGTTATGGTCGAGTTGTGATGCTTGATATAGGGATGGTTAATACAAATGAAATGTTGTATTGATATTTGCAAAGGCACATATTTCAATTAACTAAGCTTTGAATATGTTTGAAAGCAAGATTGAATTGGATATTTTGAATATATTATAATTTCGTTATTTATGCTTTAGTATTTTAATTTGAGATGCTTATTATATTTAATTTAACTAAACTATTTTTTTTTTTGCTTATAGCATCTATTCATTCAGTATTTTTTGTACTCATTTTACTCTATTTTATAAACGTTTTTAGATAGCATGATTTGATAGTTGGTGGATAGAGTTAAGTGAGTGTGAATATAAGTTTTAGAATAAGGTTGGCCAACATCCTCATTAGTGTATCCTTGTTCCTTTATTTCTTAAGATTGTTGTATAAGTGTTGTAAAACATTGGTGGATAAGCCATATTTAAAAATGTAATATTTATATTATCCAATCACTATGTATGTATTTTACTATTCATAAAAAGTATTTCACTATTTATAAATATGTACTTTACTATTCATAATAGTATTTCACTATTAAAAAATACATATTATTTTAAAAGTTCTTATTCTCTAAATGTAATGTATGTACAATACTATACTTTTATAAGAGATTAATTTTGAATCCTATTGTAAATATAAGGATATTATAATAAAAAATTTAATTAAATTGAGCAATATATTTGGTGAATGGTTTTAAATGTCCATCTTGGGCTATATGAGATGAGTTGTGACAATTTTGGTATCAGAGCTTTGTTAAATGGTCCTTTAAACTATGCTTTTGTTGTAGTTTGATGAAATTCTAAAAATATTTTTGTTATATTTATAGAATGCCACCAAGAAAGAACCATGATAGGCCACATCGATGTAATATCCCGTGTTTTTAAAATAGTTTTACACAGTACCGGGATATGCAGTGTTAATGATTTCTGTATTTTATATGATATTTTTTTACGAGTTGATATGTATTTTAGACCTATTTTAATTACTGTGTTTTATTTACAGTGTTTTACGTAAAATTTTCCCGGGACTTGTATTTTCGGGGAAATTTTCACGTAAACAATGTATTATTAATTATTTTAAATATATTTCCGGACTTGCATGAACTCATACGTATTTTTAAATTATTAAATAAAGTCTGTGTGTGTATATTTCATTAATTAGGGTTTATTATTTCCCTAATATTTTATTAGGTATTTATTTGTTTTATTGTTATTTAATTAATTTTATTTAGTATAAATTATTAAAATATTAATATTTTTATGTGGGTGGTGTATATTTGATGTGTGTAATTTAATATTATTTTAATATATAGTATAAAGTATATACATACACATATATTTGTCAAAAATCAAAAAGTTTGGAAAATTACAAAACTGCCCCCGACTTCTTCTTCTTCCTCCCGATTCTTCCCTTCTCCGTTTCTGATCGCTGCCGTGCCGTTCCTTCACCGTGGGTGTGCCGTCCGGTGTGCCACCGTCTTCCCCGACCAATTTCGCCGCCTGAGGAGGCCGTTTCCGGCGTCTACAGATCGATTTTGGCCAGAGAAGCCGAAAATCGATCCACCGTCGATCACGCAGATTCCGGCCACCGTTTTCGACACCGCCGGTCTTCATCGACTCCTTGAGGTCCGGTGAGTGTGATTCTAGCTTTGGTTTGAGCTGAATTGGTCTAGAATTGGTTAGGTTTTGATTTTTCTATTTCGGCCTATTAGGGTTTTTTATTTTTTTTGAGCTTCGAATTGATTGATTCATGAAAATTCCCTTCACAAATGTTGATCCTAGTAGCTTAATCTACATGTATGAATTTTTGTAGAATTTTTGGAGATTGTTTGGATTTTTGGGTATTTTTGAATATTTTAATATTATTTTCTAATTTTCGGAAATTAATTATTTAAATTATGAAATTGGAGTTTATGGTTAAATTGAGTGTTGAAATGAATTATAGGAATTTATTTGGAATTTTTATAAATTATTAAGTATTTATTTTGAATTATTAAAGTTTATGTGAATTTGAGAAAATTAGGTTAAATGTGTTTTTATTTGAAATTAATTGGATAATTGGGTTTAATTATTAATATTATTGATAAATATGTTGAGAAAATTAATTTTGGATAATTGTATGATTTTTGGTGAATTTTTGAAGTAATTTAGGTATATTTATATATATAGGGTTATTTTGGTAATTTTACCCTAAATTGTCTAAAAATGTAATTTAATTGGTTTTAATAGTTGTTTAAGGTATAAAAATGATTTCTACAAATTATTTGGTATTTTTAACTAATTAAAACTATTTTTTCGTGAATTATTTTCAATTATATATAATATATACGATTTTACTAATAAAATGAGTTTTTACCGGTTTTTACAGTATTTCAAGGTTAATTACGTAATTTCTACCTATAAAATGTATTTCTGTGATTTAAGGATATTTTTGGTATTTCAGTATTATTCTGTGTTGTGGACCCCGATCGGTAGATTGTAGTTTGGAGTCCGACCGAGGGGTTATGGTTGAGTGTTGAGTTTATTTTCGAAGTGTGTTTCTTTGCAGGGTCAGTTCTACTCTTTTGAGTAGAGAGATGTCCGTTTTACAGGGGAGATTCTGCCGGATTTTCGGTAGAATTCTCGTAAAACGTGATATCCAGTCGAACCCTAAATTCTGATTCTGTGTTTAATACTCTAGATTGAATTCTAGGATTTCTGTTAGGGTTATTCTGATGTCGATTAATTATTTCTTGTTTAGTTGCGCCGAGACCGAGGGCTAGTGGTCCAGGCCCGTCGGACCTGTCTCGTGGAGCGCACTAGGTGAGTTACTGTACTATATATACATGCTTAAGATGCATGATTTAGAAATATATGTTTTACTTTGATTAAAATGCATAAATAATGTGATTTGTATTTAAGTATATTTTTGGTTTATTTTTGGTATATAATAAATTATATACATGTTTTATTAATAAAATATATTTAAAATGTTTTTAAATATATTTTTAATTTAATTTGTGATTTGATTGGATTCATTTGACATATATATACTCGAAATATACCTGGTTTACTTTTGGTATATTTCCGGTATATATATGGTTTATATTGTTGATTTATTTAAATTCATGCATCATGTATTTGTGAATGAATGTTTTATTATTTATTAAGGAATGATATCAATAAAACGTGCTACCTAGTGGGCAGCACTAGGACCGAGTACGTACCGGTACGCCTATAGTATTTAGGTTATTATACTAACTTATTTGTGGATATTGATTTGATGTGATTATTGATATGTGTGAGATGTGGTTTGGGGTGTGATTGCTGGAGCTCGGTTGACCAAGTGTCTCGGGGCCAATCACACTGGCAGTCAGACTGCTGGAGCTCGGTTGACTTAGTGTCTCGGGGCCAGTCTACTGTCCAAATGGATTAAGTGGATATAATTGGATTCAGTGAGCCTGTATGGCTAGAGTGTTGTATAACACTATTATTCTGAGGTTGCGATATTGTAGGGTTCTATGTGATCCTTCATAAAAAATGATTTTCAAATAAATATATAAAAAGGATTTTATTGCATCTGTGTGAATCTGCCTGTATATATATATACATATTAGATATGTATTATTGACTGTATGCATTATCATTTAGTGTGTATGTATATATATTATAGTAATTCACTCAGTGAGGTCTGACTCCCCTCCGTTGACTATTTTTCAGGAGAGTCAACTTCCTCAGACCTCAGTAGCAGGTCGATACGCCGGATTTCTTCCGCCCCGGCTTCTTTATGTAAATTGTCTACTTGAGTCTTATTTATTTTATCTAGACACTGCAGTAGTTGTGAATTAAAGTATTGGATTTTATGTATTTTATTTTAAAGAGATGTATTATATTGAAACTGGATTTGTACTAAAAAGATTATGTATCTATGAGATGAGATTTTTATTTAAATCCAGTGATGAAAATGATATTGTGATATTTAAGATTTTTATTTCCGCTGCATATATATTATATGATTATTGTTATTGCATGATTTATTTTATTTTTAGGCTTGCTACGGGTTCCGGATTCGAAGGAATTCCCGTTCCCTAGCGCCGGTCATGGCCCCTGTTTTGGGTCGTGACAAAGTTGGTATCAGAGCGGAGTTCTGTGTCAGGGCTTAGTTATTTGAGTTGTGGCCCTAGTTTTTGAGTTGTGTTTTCTTTGGTAACTACTGCAGTGTATTAGGTTCGAGTATGTCTTGATAAGTATTCCTTGCTTTAGTTTTCAACGTTATTCCTCTGTTGTCTGTTTTGTTTGAATTTTTCCATTTGTTCTTTTCAGTATGAGGAGGCGAGCGCGTGTCGCTCCACCGGTCGTTGAGGCCGAGGATGATGAGTCTTTTCAGGACGAGGTTTTACCTCCTGAGCTGCCAGTTAGACGTAGAGGTCGTGGCAGAGGTAGACCTCGAGGAGCGACAGGTCGCCGTAGGTAGAGAGAGTTACAGGACGAGGAGCCTGTAGAGCCTGAATTTGATATTCCTGTTCCTCCTGTTGTTCAGCCTGTTCAGCCTGCCTATCAGCAGGGTATGTCTGACCCTGAGGCAGCTTTGTTCTATGCCCCGAGTTGGCAGGATTGCTTTTGATGGTACTTCTGATCCTTTAGATTTTCTGCATGCGATTGAGACTAGGACTCGGACTGCTCATACCGAGTACCAGCGGATCATGATCGTTGAGTTGTCTGTTGAGGGACCAGCCTTAGATTGGTTTATTCAGATGATCCAGCCCTTTATGATGACGATGACATGGGCTAAATTTCGAGAGCGGTTTATGAGGAGATTCTGTCCAGAGCCTCTTCGTTTGAGCTATCGTCTTCGATTGACCAGTATTTCTCGTGGAGATCGATCAGTAGAGGAGTATACCCGAGAGTTTCCTTCGTCTGGGTAGATATGCTGAGGATCTGATGCGAGATCAATATTTTGCAGTTACTACGTACGTTACTGGTTTGGGTTCTGCTTTTGCTGGTATGCCTACAGCAGGTCTTACTCTGGAGTCTATGATCGAGTTGGCTAAGGAGATTGAGCTGAGGTTAGTTAGGCAGGGAGCGATGCCTGATTACTACCAGCTAGGAGTTCAGTCGAGTGGATTGCAGGCTACTCCATATTCGAGTTTTCATGTTGGATCGAGTAGTCAGCAGCGAGGTTCGACTCAGCAGAGTCAGAGACAGCAGCAGCGAGTGCATCGGAGCAGTAGACATGGCCGTGGAGGTCAGCGTAGATCGTTCAGATTTGGGTCAGGTGCTTCGAGCAGCAGCAGTGGTCATAGTTCTGGATCAGCGGCCAGTGTTTGCCAGACTTGCGGTAGAGTCCATCAGGGATCGTGTTATCTGACACCGCTGACATGTTTCAGATGCGGGCAGACAGGACATTTTGCCAGATCGTGTCCTTATTCTGGGTATCAGCAGCAGCAGATTCCGCGATTCCCACAGCAGTCGATTGCTAGTGCTACACCCGTGCCATTTCAGTTACCACCAGCCCAGCATCAGAGTTCTACTCAGTTTGTTCCACAGCAGAGTCATGGTAGAGGTACTAGAGGAGGTGCCAGAGGTGTTGGCCAGGCTTCTACCAGTCAGCAGGGAGGTCGAGGTCAGGCGAGAGTCTTCCATCTGACTCAGCAGGATGCTCAGGCATCTAATGCAGTCGTGGCAGGTATTGTTTTTGTTTGTTACCTGGATGCATTGGTTTTGTTTGATCCGGGTGCCACGCATTCATTTGTTTCTCCTGTTTTTGCTTCTAAATCTTGTTGGCAAGCTTCGAGGATGGCTTTTCCTTTGCCTGTTGCCACTCCTCTGAGCGATTCCTTGGACACCGATATTGTTCTTTCTGGTTGTCCAGTTCTCGTGGGAGATAGAGAATTACCCGCTGATTTGATTTTGTTGGATGTGATGGAATTTGATGTTATTCTGGGAATGGATTGGTTGTCTCAGCACTTCACCGTGGTAGATTGCAGGAATAAGGAGGTGACTTTTAGAATTCCTGGTGAAGAAGATTTTAAGTTTGTTGGTGATAGGAGTTCAGCACCTCAGAATCTTATTTCTGTTATTACGGCTAGGAAGTTGTTGAGGAAAGGTTGTCATGGATATTTGGCATTGGTCAGGGATACGTCAGTGGAGAAGTTGTCACTCACAGATGTTCCTGTTGCTTGTGAGTTTCCTGATGTTTTTCCCGAGGAGTTGCCAGGTTTACCACCTCATAGAGAGATTGAGTTCTGTATAGATGTGGTTCCAGGTACTACTCCTATATCTATGCCACCCTATGTATGGCTCCTGCAGAGTTGAGAGAGTTGAAGGAGCAGTTGCAAGAGTTGTTGGATAAAGGTTTTATTAGACCTAGTGTTTCTCCTTGGGGTGCACCAGTCCTGTTTGTGAAGAAGAAGGATGGTACCCTGAGACTGTGCATTGACTACAGAGAGCTGAATAAGGTGACAGTGAAGAATAAGTATCCTCTCCCGAGGATTGATGACTTGTTTGACCAGCTACAGGGTGCACAATTCTTTTCTAAGGTTGATTTGAGTTCGGGTTATCATCAGCTGTGGATTAGTGAAGCTGATATTCCTAAGACAGCGTTCCGCACTAGATATGGCCATTATGAGTTTCTGGTGATGTCTTTTGGTTTGACTAATGCACCAGTAGCTTTTATGGATTTGATGAATAGGGTATTCAGACCATATGTGGATCAGTTTGTAGCAGTCTTCATTGATGATATACTGGTATATTCGAGGAGTATGGAAGAGCATGTATATCATTTGAGGATTGTACTACAGACACTGAGAGATCATCAGCTTTATGCTAAATTCTCGAAGTGTGATTTCTGGATGGAGAGTGTTTCTTTTCTTGGACACGTAGTGTCTAAAGAAGGTATTCAGGTTGATCCACAGAAGGTTGAGGCAGTATCTGAATGGCCTAGACCTACTTCTGTTACGGAGATTCGGAGTTTTCTGGGTTTAGCCGGGTATTATAGGCGGTTTGTGCAGGATTTTTCCAGGATAGCAGCCCCTATGACTCGCTTGACTCAGAAGAATGTTAGATTCGAGTGGTCAGAAGCTTATGAGAATAGTTTTCAGTTGTTGAAGGAGAAGTTGACCACAGCGCCAGTATTAGCTTTGCCTAATAGTGTGGATAAGTTCACAGTTTACTGTGATGCCTCTAGAATTGGTCTTGGTTGTGTGTTGATGCAGAATGGAAGGGTGATAGCCTATGCTTCGAGGCAGTTGAAGAAGCATGAGCAGAACTATCCTACACATGACTTGGAGATGGCTGCAGTGATCTTTGCTTTGAAGATTTGGAGACATTATTTGTACGGGTGACTTGTGAGATATTTACTGATCACAAGAGCCTTAAGTACATTTTTCAGCAGAGAGATCTGAATTTGAGGCAGAGAAGATGGTTGGAATTGTTGAAGGATTATGATTGTGAGATTCTTTACCATCCGGGTAAAGCTAATGTGGTAGCAGATGCCTTGAGTAGGAAGTCCTAAGGTAGTCTTGCTCACATCGGTGTTGAGAGAAGACCATTGATCCAAGAGTTGCATTTGATGGTGGATCAAGGTCTGATGATGAAGATCAGTAGATCAGGTGGACTGCTAGCTCAGTTTAAAGTACGATCTGTACTGAGGGATAGGATTAAAGCAGCTCAGAGCCGAGATCCTATTCTGGAAGAGCTTGCAGAGAATGTCAGAGCAGGGAAGTTCACTGATTTCACACCTTGATGATGATGGTGTGTTGTGGATCAGTGGTAGATTGTGTGTTCCTGATGTGGATGATTTGAGAGAAGAGATTCTAGAGGAAGCACATTCTACAGCTTACAGCGTTCATCCGGGTGTTACCAAGATGTACCACAGTATTAGAGATTTATACTGGTGGGATGGATTGAAGAAGGATGTCGCTGATTATGTTGCTAAGTGTTTGACGTGTCAGCAAGTGAAAGCCGAACATCAGAAGCCTTCTGGGAAGCTTCAGCCTCTTCCTATTCCCGAGTGGAAGTGGGAAAGGATAGCTATGGATTTTGTGGTCGGTTTACCTCGTTCGAAGGATGGATACGACTCCATCTGGGTGATTGTAGACAGATTGACGAAGTCTGCACATTTCTTGCCTGTGAAAGCCACTTATTCAGTTGCTAGATTGGCGAAGTTGTATGTGAAGCATATTGTGTGCCTTCATGGAGTACCTGTGTCCATTGTGTCAGATAGAGGTTCAATGTTTACTTCTCGTTTCTGGCAGAAGTTGCAGGAAGCGATGGGCACTAGGTTGGATTTCAGTACTGCTTTTCATCCTCAGACAGATGGTCAGTCTGAGAGGACGATCCAGACACTGGAAGATATGTTGAGGATGTGTGTCTTGGATTTGGGAGGTAGCTGGGATGATCATTTGTCGCTTGTTGAGTTTGCATATAATAACAGCTACCATAGCAGTATTGGTATGGCACCGTATGAGGCATTGTATGGAAGGAAGTGTAGATCCCCTTTGAGTTGGGATGAGATTGGTGAGAGAGCATTGACTGGACCTGAGATGGTTCAGGATGCTGCAGAGAAGGTCGCCGTGATTAAGCGGAGATTAGAGACCGCAGTTAGCCGACAAAAGAGTTATGCGGACCCTAGGCGCAGAGATATGGAGTTTCAGGTTGGAGATTTCATTTTTCTGAAGGTATCTCCGATGAAGGGTGTGATGAGATTTGGCAGGAAGGGTAAGTTAGCACCGAGATACATTGGACCGTTTGAGATTCTGGAAAGAATTGGCACTGTTGCATATCGGTTGGATTTGCCTCCGAGTATGTCACAAGTGCATCCAGTATTTCATATCTCGATGTTGAGGAAGTATATCTCAGATCCTTCACACGTGCTGCAGCCCGACAGTGTAGAAGTGAGTGAAGATTTGACGTTTGTGGAAGAACCTGTGGCGATCGTTGATTTTCAAGTTCGACAGTTGCGATCGAAGCAGATTCCGATGGTCAAGGTTCTGTGGCGCAGCGATAGAGTTGAAGAGCATACGTGGGAGACTGAAGCTGAGATGCGAGCTTCTTACCCGTATCTCTTCCCTTCTTGATCTTGTTTTTCTGGAATTCGGGGACGAATTCTTGTAAGGGGGGGAGACTGTAATATCCCGTGTTTTTCAAATAGTTTTACACAGTACCGGGATATGCAGTGTTAATGATTTCTGTATTTTATATGATATTTTTTTACGAGTTGATATGTATTTTAGACCTATTTTAATTACTGTGTTTTATTTACAGTGTTTTACGTAAAATTTTCCCGGGACTTGTATTTTCGAGGAAATTTTCACGTAAACAATGTATTATTAATTATTTTAAATATATTTCCGGACTTGCATGAACTCATACGTATTTTTAAATTATTAAATAAAGCCTGTGTGTGTATATTTCTTTAATTAGGGTTTATTATTTCCCTAATATTTTATTAGGTATTTATTTGTTTTATTGTTATTTAATTAATTTTATTTAGTATAAATTATTAAAATATTAATATTTTTATGTGGGTGGTGTATATTTGATGTGTGTAATTTAATATTATTTTAATATATAGTATAAAGTATATACATATACATATATTTGTCAAAAATCAAAAAGTTTGGAAAATTACAAAACTGCCCCCCGACTTCTTCTTCTTCCTCCCAATTCTTCCCTTCTCCGTTTCCGGTCGCTGCCGTGCCGTTCCTTCACCGTGGGTGTGCCGTCCGGTGTGCCACCGTCTTCCCCGACCAATTTCGCCGCCTAAAGAGGCCGTTTCCGGCGTCTGGAGATCGATTTTGGGCCAGAGAAGCCGAAAATCGATCCACCGTCGATCACGCAGATTCCGGCCACCGTTTTCGACACCGCCGGTCTTCATCGACTCCTTGAGGTCCGGTGAGTGTGATTCTAGCTTTGGTTTGAGCTGAATTGGTCTAGAATTGGTTAGGTTTTGATTTTTCTATTTCGGCCTATTAGGGTTTTTTATTTTTTTTGAGCTTCGAATTGATTGATTCATGAAAATTCCCTTCACAAATGTTGATCCTAGTAGCTTAATCTACATGTATGAATTTTTGTAGAATTTTTGGAGATTGTTTGGATTTTTGGGTATTTTTGAATATTTTAATATTATTTTCTAATTTTCGGAAATTAATTATTTAAATTATGAAATTGGAGTTTATGGTTAAATTGAGTGTTGAAATGAATTATAGGAATTTATTTGGAATTTTTATAAATTATTAAGTATTTATTTTGAATTATTAAAGTTTATGTGAATTTGAGAAAATTAGGTTAAATGTGTTTTTATTTGAAATTAATTGGATAATTGGGTTTAATTATTAATATTATTGATAAATATGTTGAGAAAATTAATTTTGGATAATTGTATGATTTTTGGTGAATTTTTGAAGTAATTTAGGTATATTTATATATATAGGGTTATTTTGGTAATTTTACCCTAAATTGTCTAAAAATGTAATTTAATTGGTTTTAATAGTTGTTTAAGGTATAAAAATGATTTCTACAAATTATTTGGTATTTTTAACTAATTAAAACTATTTTTTCGTGAATTATTTTCAATTATATATAATATATACGATTTTACTAATAAAATGAGTTTTTACCGGTTTTTACAGTATTTCAAGGTTAATTACGTAATTTCTACCTATAAAATGTATTTCTGTGATTTAAGGATATTTTTGGTATTTCAGTATTATTCTGTGTTGTGGACCCCGATCGGTAGATTGTAGTTTGGAGTCCGACCGAGGGGTTATGGTTGAGTGTTGAGTTTATTTTCGAAGTGTGTTTCTTTGCAGGGTCAGTTCTACTCTTTTTGAGTAGAGAGATGTCCGTTTTACAGGGGAGGTTCTGCCGGATTTTCGGTAGAATTCTCGTAAAACGTGATATCCAGTCGAACCCTAAATTCTGATTCTGTGTTTAATACTCTAGATTGAATTCTAGGATTTCTGTTAGGGTTATTCTGATGTCGATTAATTATTTCTTGTTTAGTTGCGCCGAGACCGAGGGCTAGTGGTCCAGGCCCGTCGGACCTGTCTCGTGGAGCGCATTAGGTGAGTTACTGTACTATATATACATGCTTAGGATGCATGATTTAGAAATATATGTTTTACTTTGATTAAAATGCATAAATAATGTGTTTTGTATTTAAGTATATTTTTGGTTTATTTTTGGTATATAATAAATTATATACATGTTTTATTAATAAAATATATTTAAAATGTTTTTAAATATATTTTTAATTTAATTTGTGATTTGATTGGATTCATTTGACATATATATACTCGAAATATACCTGGTTTACTTTTGGTATATTTCCGGTATATATATGGTTTATATTGTTGATTTATTTAAATCATGCATCATGTATTTGTGAATGAATGTTTTATTATTTATTAAGGAAGGATATCAATAAAACGTGCTACCTAGTGGGCAGCACTAGGACCGAGTACATACCGGTACGCCTATAGTATTTAGGTTATTATACTAACTTATTTGTGGATATTGATTTGATGTGATTATTGATATGTGTGAGATGTGGTTTGGGGTGTGATTGCTGGAGCTCGGTTGACCAAGTGTCTCGGGGCCAATCACACTGGCAGTCAGACTGCTGGAGCTCGGTTGACTTAGTGTCTCGGGGCCAGTCTACTGTCCAAATGGATTAAGTGGATATAATTGGATTCAGTGAGCCTGTATGGCTAGAGTGTTGTATAACACTATTATTCTGAGGTTGCGATATTGTAGGGTTCTATGTGATCCTTCATAAAAGATGATTTTCAAATAAATATATAAAAAGGATTTTATTGCATCTGTGTGAATCTGCCTGTATATATATATACATATTAGATATGTATTATTGACTGTATGCATTATCATTTAGTGTGTATGTATATATATTATAGTAATTCACTCAGTGAGGTCTGACTCCCCTCCGTTGACTATTTTTCAGGAGAGTCAACTTCCTCAGACCTCAGTAGCAGGTCGATACGCCGGATTTCTTCCGCCCCGGCTTCTTTATGTAAATTGTCTACTTGAGTCTTATTTATTTTATCTAGACACTGCAGTAGTTGTGAATTAAAGTATTGGATTTTATGTATTTTATTTTAAAGAGATGTATTATATTGAAACTGGATTTGTACTAAAAAGATTATGTATCTATGAGATGAGATTTTTATTTAAATCCAATGATGAAAATGATATTGTGATATTTAAGATTTTTATTTCCGCTGCATATATATTATATGATTATTGTTATTGCATGATTTATTTTATTTTTAGGCTTGCTACGGGTTCCGGATTCGAAAGAATTCCCGTTCCCTAACGCCGGTCATGGCCCCTGTTTTGGGTCGTGACAATCGAAGAGGGAGAGTTGGCCAACGAGATAGTGACGGGGTAGAGTGTAGGGGTAGTGCTAATCCTGAGATAAAGTCTGAGACTAAGACCCCTATTGTTAAGCAACCTCCACCTCTCCAATCCCTTGTTGTACTTGTATTATAGCTTGATTGAAGGTAGAATTTTTGGGGCTGGATTGAGAAAGCAATAGAGAAAAAGAAGTTGAGAGAGGAAATAGAGCAAGAGGGCAATCAAAGGCTCTATTTGGGCAAGGAGGCAAAAAAATTTAGTAAGAGAACTCATCCTTGGGAGTGAGGCTGGATCAACTTCATACGTCTACAAGAAGTCCAATATTTCCTAGATAATATGAAGGCCTTAAAGGCTAAATTAAATGAAGTATAAAACATGAAAATTGTTAATTTATATGTTAATGAAGTGCCTGAAATAGGATTTTGCAATTAGACTTGTATAACTTGAGAAATTCTAAAATGAAAGTGACATGCTCAAGCTATTTTTATGAAGAACACAGCTTTAGATTCAAAATTTCACCATTAATTGTACAAAGCTTATATTGTGTTCATTTTTTTATATGTTTTAGCCATTTGTGTCTAGATTTTTTTTTAAATCAAGTAATTTAGAATTGTGTGGTAAGAGTTATTCACTCTCAAGTCAAGCAAGGCCAAGCTGTCTAATAAGAAAGAAACATGCATAAATGTTAGGCTTACATATATAGAACATATCCTAATTACATAATAAGCATGAAAACTCATTGTAGGTATATTCTTGATCAAATATATGTTATATTTAGGATCTCAAAGGATTGGCAAAGCTCGAGGAGGTGATACAAGTTGTCTGTAGAGTGATTGACAATAAAAAGGAAAATATAAGTATCGATTGAATTCTTAGGTGAAATTGTGTGATTAATATGGGTGTGAACATGTGATAGTTTGATTGAGAATGTGTATTCTATGAGATTTTGAGGTGAATTTCTTTTTGGTTTTAGCTACCACTACTTTCCATTTGATTTTATATATATATATATATATATATATATATATATATATAAATTATTTGGCTAATATGGTGGATGTATCTAAAGCTAGTCTACGAGTAATGGATGCTCCAATAGTAAAGCAATTTGCAAATGTATTTCTAAAAGATCTACTAGGTTTACCTCCACATCAAGAGACTGACTTTGAGATAGGAACTATATCAAGGGTAACACTATAATCAATTGCACCATATCAAATGGCATCCTTATATCAAACCTTAAGTTTGATTGATTATAAGGTATTTGTAGAATGAGAATGAAAAAAACGGTATAAAGATTGTTTATCATACAGAATTTGGTAATAAGGATACGAGATCTTAATATGATTATGGTTTAAAATCTGTGATTGATAATGAGTCTATGGAATGATGATCATGTTAGAGATGAAATTTGTATTTTAATAGAGTTGAATTTGATTTATTCTATCTGGTATACATGGATAATTTGCAGTGAAGGTTGAAGTGCTAGTAGGAATAACTTATAGAAATATATAAAATAAGAAAAATATTTATAAATAGAATAATATTTGAGAAATTGATGATTTGAGGATTTAAAATCAAAATATGATTATAGTTGATAAATTTTGTAGACGGTAATGGAAAAATAAGAACTTCCTGCTTATAGTGAGTTGAATTTTTATTTAATAAAACACCATGTTAATTTATTTCATTTAAGAATAAAGTTAAGCTACAATAAATAATATTGTCAACTAGAAGTAGTTTATCCAAATTTCATTTATGAGAATTATGTATGGGTTTATGTACTAAGAGAGTATGTATTTCATCAAGAGAAAAATGGATGTATGAAAGGTGGATAAGAAATGAAGAACACTAGGAAGCTTGAACTTATCACATGGTGTCATCAAATGCTAATAAGATAGTGAACAAATATGAGTTAATGTTACTTGTTTTTCAATAATCAAATCCTAATAAGATGGTAAACAAATAAGGACTACATAGTTAGGATTAGTATGTATCGTGAGATAAAATGATTTCCATAATTAAAGTGGTTTAGAAGAATATACCTATGAAAGGAAGATATGAGATGATATTACCTAACATTAATGACCCCCATTATAGGATAAGTGTAGTGAGAATGCATCGAATTTCGATGACAAAATTCATTTTAAGGGGGGAGAATTGTCACACCCGTATTGTAATTCTAAGTACATTTGTATTCATTATATGTTGAATTTATATATATATTGATTAAATTTAAGTAGAAGTTAGTATATATAGTTAAGGTAGTGTTTTGGGTTGAGCCATGAATTATACATGATTAAAGAGTGAAAATTTTTGAATTTTAATGGTATTCAAAATAAATAAAATATTGAGAATAATAAGGATATGAGGTTAAATTGAAGTAAAGGATAAGAATATTAATGTTAGCAAAAGATGAGAACTCAAATTGAAACAATGATTGGCCTAGATTGAAACATTTGGAAATTTGAGGTTTTATAAGTAACAAAACCATTTCATTAAGTGTATAAATGGATATTTTAGATGATGATTTATCCAAATTGGGGCTGAATCCTAACCAATTCATGGCTTAGGTGCAACCAATGATAAATAAATAAAAAGAAGAAAGAAGATCACTTAGAAAAAAAAAAAAGAGAGAGAGAGATAGGAGAACTAGAAAACTACTTGATTCTTCTAGGAAGCTGATCTTTTTTAAGTTGAATAAAGAGTTGTAAAGAAATTCCAAGCCATTAATCATCTTCTCTAAATATTTATTGGTTTAATTGGTAAGTAATTTTAAGTGCTTTGGTTGATTTAATTTGGGGTTCTTAAGTTGCAGATTTTGAGTTCTTAAGATATGGTTTATCAGTCTCTGTAATTCAATCATATATTGAGCTAGAAAGATCCAAATTCAGTTTTCTTTGATGATATAGAAACTATAAAGATTTATCTAAAACTTTTTATCTTTAACCTCAAGCTGATTCAGTCTTTAAGCTAGACTAATAAAAGATAACATTTTATTGCTCAATCTGCCAGTTTCTTTGAGCTGGTTATAATTCGTTATATATAACTCTATTTGTGGATTTCAAATTGGTGTTAAATTTTTATAGAATTTTTTAGACATATACATATAAGACTAATTAAAATTTCAGCTCAAAATTCATTTTCTATAAGTCCCAGAAATTTTTCAAAGTCAGCTCTGACAGCAGTGATTTTGATTATGTGAATCAAGTTTCTAGAGTTTATGAGTTATAACTAGTCTAGATAATTTTCATATATTTTGAGCTAGAAAAATCAAAATTAAGCTTGTTTTGATTATAAGAAAACTTAAAGGAGTCCTCTAAAGCTTTGTAGTTTTGATCCAGAGATGATTATGACTGAATAGTGACCTAACAGACCTGTACTTTTTATTGCTCAATCTATCTGAGTAATTGAGATGCTTGTGCTCTGACCTTTATAATTTCATTTGTGTTTATTGGTTGGAAGTGAAATTTTTATTAAAGGTACTAGACACAACAAACTATATCTGATTAAAATTCATTTTCTACAGGTCAAAGTGATTTTTCTAATTTAGGCTTGAAAACAGCCCTTATAGAGTTAATAAGGCTAGTTTGTAGAGTTAAATTAATTTACATATTTTGCACATATTTTGGGGGTTGCATGGTTAGCTTATTATATGAGATTGTTATATTGATAATTTATAAATGAAATTGCTCATGTTAGGTACTGGAAAAGCAAAGGAAATGCATGTGCAAATTAAGCAAATTTGGTGAATCGAATTTGTGCTTTTATAAGCTGTTTGGTGAGTAGATGTTCAAGCCCTCAAACTCTTTTTATAATAGTGAGAAATTGAGATTTTTAGTGATTTTTATGAATATGAAATGATGTATAAAAATGCTTTCAATTTAGCTTGGTTACTACTTGGATTATTTGAAGTATTGAAGCTTTAAAACGATAATGTTTTCTATTTCACAAGCTATTTATGCTGCTACTTTATGCTTTTGTTTACAATATGCTTTCAGATTCATTTTTAGATACTTTTTTTATTCAATTAAGTTTGTAATCAACTTGATTTCCTTATTTTGGATTTTAGAGTCTGAGACTAAGACCCCCTATTGTTGAGCAACCTTCACCTCTCCAATCCCTTGTTGTACTTGTATTGCAGCTTGATTGAAGGTAGAATTTTAGGGGTTGGGTTGAGAAAGCAATAGATAAAGAGAAGCTGAGAGAGGAAATAGAGCAAGAGGGCAAGTCAAAGGCTCTAGGTTGGGTAGGGAGGCAAAAAAAATTTAGTAAGAACTCATCCTTAGGAGTGAGGCTGGATCTACTTGCTACGTCAATAATTAGTCCAATCTTTCCTATATAATATAAGGGCCTTATAGGCTAAATTAAATGAAGTATAAAACATGAAAGTTGTTAATTTATATGTTAATGAAGTGCCTGAAATAGGATTTTTCAGTTAGACTTGTATAACTTGAGAAATTATAAAATGAAAGTGACATGCTCAAGCTATTTTTATGAAGAACACAGCTCTACATTCAAAATTTCACCATTAATTGTACAAAGCTTATATTATGATCATTTTTTGATATGTTTTAGCCATGTTTGTCTAGTTTTGAAAAAAAAATAAAGTAATTTGGAATTATGTGGTGAGAGTTATTCACTCTTAAGTCAAGCAAGGCTAAGCTGTCTAATAAAAAATAAACATGCATAAATGTTAGGCTTACATATATAAAACATATCCTAATTACATAATAAGCATGAAAACTCATTGTAGGTATATTATTGATCAAATATATGTCATATTTAGAATCTCAAAGCATTGGCAAAGCTCGAGGAGGTGATATAAGTTGTCTATAGAGTGATTGACAATAAAAAGGTAAATATAAGTATCGATTGAATTCTTGGGTGAAATTGTGTGATTGATATGGGTGTGAACATGTGATAGTTTGATTGAGAATGTGTATTCTATAAGATTTTAAGGTGAATTGCTTTTTGGTTTTAGCTACCACTACTTTCCATTTGATTTTTAAATATATATATATATATATATATATATATATATACTAACTAATGTGGTAGATGTATCTAAAGTTGGTCTAGGAGTAATGGATGCTCCAATAGTAAAGGAATTTGCAAATGTATTTCTAGAAGATCTACTGGGTTTACCTCCACATCGAGAGACTGACTTTGAGATAGAAACTATATCAGGGGTAACACTATAATCAATTGCGCCATATTATATGGCATCCTTATATCAAACCTTAAGTTTGATTGATTATAAGGTATTTATAGAATGAGAATGAAAGAACGATATAAAGATTGTTTATCTTATAGAATTTGGCAATAAGGATACGAGATCTTAATATGATTATGGTTTAAAATCTATTATTGATAATGAGTATATGGAGTGATGATCATGTTAGAGATAAAATTTGTATTTTAATAGAGTTGAATTTGATTTATTCTATCTTGCATACATGGATTATTTGCAATGAAGGTTGAAGTGCTAATAGGAATAACTTATAGAAATATAGTTTATAAAATAAGAAAAATATTTATAAATAGAATAATATTTGAGAAATTGATGATTTGAGGATTTAAAATCAAAATATGGTTATAGTTGATAAATTTTGTAAACAGTAATGGAAAAATAAGAACTTCCTGCTTGTAGTGAGTTGAATTTTTATTTAATAAAGCACCATGTTAATTTATTTCATTTAAGAATAAAGTTAAACTATAATAAATAATGTTGTCAACTAGAAGTAGTTTATCCAAATATCATTTATGAGAATTATGTATAGGTTTATGTACTAAGAGAGTGTGTATTTTATCAAGAGAAAAATGAATGTATGAAAGGTGGATAGGAAATGAAGTACACTAGGAAGCTTGAACTTATCACATAGTGTAATTAAATGCTAATAAGCTGATGAACAAATATGAGTTAATGTTACTTGCTGGTACCAAATGATAAAATGACTGTTATGTATTAGTAAGTATAAAAGTAATAGATTATATGAGATATATGCATAATAGAATGGTAGTTGCATAGACAAGCATGATGAATAGGAAATAAAATTTGAGATACAAATATATATTTGGAGTTGTTTAGCTAAAGAAAAGTAAAGGTATAGTCTTAAAAGGCTGAATAGAGGATTTAATTGATTAATCTTATGGAATGATAACGTAGTTTAAAGGGTGTTAGTCATCCTAAGGGAGGAATTATTGTAAAGAAAAAATTATTATGCAAGAAGTGTATAATAAAATTGATAAATTTCATAGGAAGGTAAAATTTAAGGAAAGCAAAAGAGAAATGGGTGAAAATTCTACTTAGTGGTGTAACATTTGATTTATTACATTCTAAGATATATGAATGAATTGTGATAAAAGAAAAGATGTTGATAGAAATGATTTATAAGAATATAACTTGTGAGTACATAAGTAATATTTAAAGGTTGATTATTCTTGGAGATATTATGATTGAGAATTTAAGGCTAGTTATGAATATATAGTTGATAAACATTGAAGACAATATCGAGTCTACTTTAAACTCCACATTTATTAGTCGATGGAATTATATATGTTTAATGCTATAGTAAAATTTTCTTTTATAATATAGGAGTTGAAACTTAATTTAACAAAAAAAAAAGAATGAGATCGAGTTAAAAGTCATATTATAAAATGTCATTTTGAAAGTTTATATGATGTTTCAAAGGTATTCCACTTTGAAGGAAATAGAAATTATGTGGACAATAGTTGATGATTTAATATATTATCGGGTGATACTATTGATGTATTATATAGCTAATGTTCTTGGACATATTGCATGGTGTAGAGTTAAAAATTTGGCTTATTTTGGGGTAGGAATCTGCAAAGCTATAATTAGTTTATTGATAAAGTTCATGTTGATAACCATGGTGAAGACTTCAGAATTGCAGACGATGTCAAATCTCATAAGGAAAAAGTTCTAGAAGTTATTCTTATAAATGTAGTAATAATTGTTTATATTACTTTAAGGAGTTATATAACATGTAGCATGTATGAATGTGTATAAGGACTACATAGTTAGGATCAATATGTATCGTGGGATAAAATGACTTCCATAATTAAAATGGTTTAGAAGAATCAACCTATGAAAGGAAGATATGAGATGATATTAACTAACATTGGTGATCCCCATTATAAGATAAGTGTAATGAGAATGCATCGAATTTCGAGGACAAAATTCTTTTTAGGGGGAGAATTGTCACACTCGTATCCTAATTCTAAGTACATTTGTATTCATTATATGTTGCATTTACATATATATTAATTAAATTTAAGTAGAAGTTAGTATATATAGTTAAGGTAGAGTTTAAGGTTGAGCCATTAATTATACATGATTAAAGAGCGAGAATTTTTTAATTTTAGTGACATTCAGAATAAATAAAATATTGAGAATAATAAGGATATGAGGTTAAATTGAAGAAAAGGATAAGAATTTTAATGTTAGCAAAAGATGAGAACTCAAATTGAAATAATGATTGGCCTAGATTGAAACATTTGGAAATTTGAGGTTTTATAGGTAATAAAACCATTTCATTAAGTGTCTAAATGGATATTTTAAATGATGATTTATCCAAATTGGGGCTGCATCCTAACCAATCGTGGCTTAGGTGTAGCCAATAATAAATTAAAAAAAAAAAGAAAGAATATCACTTAGAAAAAAGAGAGAGAGAGAGAGGGGAGAACTAGAAAACTACTTAATTCTTCTAGGAAGCTGATCTTTTCAAGTTGAATCTAGAGGTCTAAAGCAATTCCAAGCCATTAATAATCTTTTCTAAAGCTTTATTGATTGAATTGGTAGGTAATTTTAAGTGTTTTGGTTGATTTAATTTGGGGTTCTTAAGTTGCAGATTTCGGGTTCTTAAGGTATGGTTTATTGGTCTCTATAATTCAATCATATGTTGAGATATAAATATCCAAATTGAGTGTTCTTTGATGATCTAGAAACTATAAATAGTTATCTAAAACTTTTTCTCTTTGACCTCTAGCTGATTCAGTCTATAAGCTAGACTAATAAAAGAGAACATTTTATTGCTCAATCTGCCAGTTTCTTTGAGCTAGTTATAATTCATTATATATAACTCTATTTATGGGTGTCCAATTGGTGTTAAATTTTTATAGCATGTTTTAGACATATACATCTAAGACTGATTAAAATTTCAGCACAAAATTAATTTTCTATAAGTCCCAAAAAATTTTCAAAGTCAGCTTTGAAAGCAGTGATTTTGATTATGTGAATCAGGTTTACAGTGTTTATGAGTTAAAACTTGTCGAGATACTTTTCATATATCTTGAACTAGAAAACTCAAAATTAAGCTTGGTTTGATTCTAAGAAAACTTAAAGGAGTCCTCTAAAGCTTTGTAGTTTTGATCCAGAGATGATTATGACTGAATAGTGGCCTAACAGACTTGTACTCTTTATTGCTCAATCTATTTAAGTAATTGAGATGCTTATGCTCTAACCTTTATAATTTCATTTGTGGTTATTGGTTGGAAGTCAAATTTTTATCAAAGGTACTAGACACAACAAACTATATCTAGTTAAAATTCATTTTCTACATGTCATAGTGATTTTTCTAATTTAGGCCTAAAAACTGCCCTTATAGAGTTAATAAGGCTAGTTTGTAGAGTTAACTTAATTTGCATATTCTGCACATAGTTTGGGGGCTGCATGGTTAGCTTAGTATATGAGATTGTTATATTAATAATTTATAAATGAAATTACTTATGTTAGGTACTAGAAAAGCAAAGGATGTGCAGGTACAAATTAAGCAAATTCGGTGAATCGGATTTGTGCTTTTATAGGCTGTTTGGTGAGTAGATGTTCAAGCCCTTAAACTCTTTTTATAATAGAGAGAAATTGAGATTTTTAGTGATTTTTATGAATATGAAATGACGTATAAAAATGGTTTCAATTTAGCTTGGTTACTACTTGGGTTATTTGAAGTATTGAAGCTTTAAAACGATAATGTTTTCTATTTCACAAGCTATTTATGTTGCTACTTTGTGCTTTTGTTTACAATATGATTTCAGATTCATTTTTAGATACTTTTTTTATTTAATTAAGTTTGTAATCAGCCTGATTTCCTTATTTTGGATTATAAGGAGGTGTTTTGATTTTGAATACATTGTTGAACAACAAATGTGATAGAAATGCTTTGACTATTTACTTGATGATTTGAATAAGTTATAATTAGATTGGTTTTACTCCTTTGAATTTTAATGAGAAATTATTTGTTAAATGTGATAGAATGGTTTTGATAAAGTTTAGAGGAAATGATATTTGTTTCTGTATTACCTCCCGCTATGAGATGAACAAATGTGCTGAGGTGATATAAGCACATTTGAGATTTTGTTGGTTGTTATTGCGTAATAAACAACAGGGTACTTGATTACAGGACGGTGAAGGAAGAAAGGTTGTTCCATGCTAATGTAGTTGAAGGGTTAGCCTTCAAGTGTGCCTAGAGAGTGAGTTTGTGGTGGCCTGTATGTTATGGCTGAGTTGTGATGCTTGATATAGGGATGGTTAATACAAATAAAATGTTGTATTGATATTTGCAAAGGCACATGTTTCAATTGACTAAGCTTTGAATATGTTTGAAAGCAAGATTGAATTGGATATTTTGAATATATTATAATTTGGTTATTTATGCTTTAGTATTTTAATTTGAGATGTTTATTATATTTAATTTAACTAAACTTTTTTTTTTTTGCTTGTAACATCTATTCATTGAGTATTTTTTGTACTCATTTTACTCTGTTTTATAAACGTTTTCAAATAGCAGAGTTTGATAGTTTGTGGATAGAGTTAAGTGAGTGTGAATAGAAGTTTTAGAATAAGGTTGGCCAACATCCTCGTTAGAGTAGCCTTGGTCCTTTATTTCTTAAGATTGTTGTATAAGTGTTATAAAATATTTATGGATAAGCCATATTTAAAAATGTAATATTTATATTATCCAATCATTATATACGTATTTTACTATTTATAAAGAGTATTTCACTATTTATAAATATGGACTTTACTATTCATAATAGTTTTTCACTATTAAAAAATACATATTGCTTTAAAAGTTCTTATTCTCTAAATGTAATGTATGTACAATACTAAACTTTTATAAGAGATTAATTTTCAATCCTATTGCAAATATAAGGATATTATAATAAAAAAATTAATTAAACTGAGCAATTTATTTGGTGAATGGTTTTAAATGTCCATCTCGGGCTATATGAGATGAGGTGCGACATCTAGCTAACTGGACCGCGTCCCTTCCTCTTTTCAATCAGTCTCTCTCTCTGGACTATCAAAAAATTTTCAGTCACGTTTCCGACGAGTTTTGATCAAGTACTTGGTACCTACGCGTTCCTCTCCTTCCAAGCTTCTCAAATCTATCCTCGGTTCGTCGATCCACCACCCAGATCGTTAGATATTGAGGTAAATATAATTTGTAGTTTTGTTAGTTCTTGTTAATTTTTGGTCAATTGGTTGAGAATTAGGATATTTTGTAGTTAGATGAAGTGTTGTGGAGGTCAAATGATATACAATGGTTATTTTTATATAATTTTTGGATTTTATTTTTAATTAAGGAAATTTTTGGTTCTAGTTGCTATTTTGAGCCCGGGGTATTTTGATATTTTTAATAAATACTATATACTATTTGGAGTAATGTTTGTTAAGAAAATTTTCTAAAATTAGTTATAGATTATTTATTATAATTTTTTTAGTATTAGGCGAAAATTTGAATTTTAGAGGAAATTGAGTTTAATTTGATTTTTAATATATTTGAAGTAAACTGGCATGTGTAATGATGATTTTAATTATTATAAAGCATAGAATAATTTTTAAGAATTATTTTTAATTTTTTAGCTAATATGGTTATTTTCAAAAAATAATAGAATTATACATTTAATTGCTATTTTTTAAGTTTAAATGGATTTATATTGATTTTAATATATGCATTTGAAGATTTTCGGTAATTATTCATAATTTATGTTAAATTGGTATTTTAGTATTTTTTATTAATATTAGATTAATTATTTTTAGAAATAATATAAACGTATATAAATATTTAGTTTTTAATTAATTTTATGATTTATTGATCTTTTTGGATAATTATTGTATTATTTTAAAAAAAAATTGTGATTTGTTGATTCTCGGTTGGGCATTTGTGTAGTCTGGAGGCCCAACCTGAGATGTGAGTTGCGAAATTATTAATAGTGGTTTTCCCCCTTGCAGGATTGACTCTACGTGGATAGAGGGATGACATCAACAGTTCTAATTATTAATTCATTAGACCGATGTCTTAGGCTAGAATTCTTTCTTAGTAATCTAGAATATAGAATTTGGTTCTAATCCCTATTATATTCATTCTTTTAGCCGCGCCGCCAACCAAGACATCAAGTTAAGGTCATGCACGACTGCACAGAGGAGCACATTCTACTTGTGAGTTAATCTTATAAAATATCTATTGTGCATATTTAAAAAAAATAGAATATTAATATAATATCATATATGGATTTGATTAAGTCATAAATGTTGCTATGCATGATTTAAATAATAATTATTATTGAAATTATGATAGAAAAATGCATTAGCTCTTTGATTATTTTATTTCATTTTATTATATAATTTTATGCACATTTTGGAAATTGGTAGAACATACCACCTGGTGGGTATCACCAGGACTGAGTGTACACCAATAGTGATCGAGATTATGGCCATTGTATGAGATATGTAATTATGAGCCCTAGTCAAGCTTGCTCTTTGGGTTGGTTAATATTTATTGGTTGGACCTTGGTCGAGCTTGCTCTCTGGGCGCCAATAAATATTTTTGGGTTTAAGAAATTGACTGTGGCTGGACCTTAGTAGAAGCTTTGCTCTCTAGGAATGATAGTCATTTGGATATTAGAGAGCTGAAAGTCTAGTAGAACTGATGTTTAGGGTTCTAACATAATTTCCATTAAAAGATTTATATTAAATATTTTTATTGAGTGTCATTTTATACAAGCATCCTATAATAACCCTAGTTTTTAAATTATTTTAATATATAGTGAGATATGCTATATTAATAAATTACAAAGTTACACTTAAAATATTCTATTATTTGTGATTGTTAATTATTATTTTTATGTTAAACTAACTATTTTACGTAAATTTGTACTTAGAAGTTAATATATTTATATTAGGGTTTATATCATTTGTTATTTTGAAAGGAATTATTTTAATAATATTATTTTAAGTACTATATTATTTGATTGATTTACTTAATTTTTAATATTATTTTATTATTTAATTATTCCATAAATATTATTTATTTTATCATTATTATTATTATTTTTCAAGGTTATTTCATGTATTATAGTTATATATTATAATTAGGGTTGTGTTTATTATTGCATGTGGGTGTTTATATGTGTGAGAATCTATATATATATATATATAAAATTTTACATTATAACTATATATTATAATATAATATAACTTTATGTTTAAAATGTAATAATGTATAGTTTAATATATATTATAATATATAGTTATAATATATATATATATATATATATATATATATATATATATATATATATATATATATATATATATATATATATATATATATATATATATATATATATATATAAACACGTAGCTTCATTCTCCCTTTCTTCCTCACGCATGCTTGACCCCTACCCTCACTATACCTCCCCGTTCTTCAAGTCGAACCACCTCTCGCCGCCACAAGTTGCAGCCAAAGCCAACCTCTTCCTCCCCAAAATTGTCTGACCACCAGAAGCTCGCAGGATCGCCTAAAGTTGCAACAACAGCAGAGAGAAGCTTCTCGCCGTCGATCACTTTTCTGACCACCAAACCGAGCCATTCTGGTGCCGTTCGACTCCTGGAGATCTAAGGAGGTCGAATCCTAGCTTGGTTCAATTTAAATCTTCCTCATTTATGAGTTTTGATGATTTTTAATTTTTGAACATTAGGGTTTTCTAATTTTTTTTAGGTTGATCTTGAATGATTCACACAATCCACCTTAAGAAAAGTTGTTCCTAGTAGCTTAATCTATATGAATATATTTTGTTTCAATTTTTTGAATTTATTTTAATTTTTGTGAATTTTTGAATATTTTATTATTATTTATTTAATTTTAGTAAATTGATTTATTTAATTATAAAATTGGTTGATTTGGTGTTATTATGAGTTTATATTAATTTTAGAGTAAAGAAATAATTTTTGGGATTTTTATATAATTTTTAATAATATTTATAGTTTATGTAAATATTGGATTATTGGGTTAAATTAGTATTTTTGTTAAAATTATTGGTTAAATAGGTGTTTTAGTTAATATTAGTATTATATATGTTCGTAAAATAATTTTAATGATTTTTATAGAATTTTTGGGAAATATTAGTTATAATATGTATCTTTTGAATTATTAGGGTAATTGTGTAATTTTGTAATAATTATAGTTAAATATTATATTTTAGTTGGTTTTATAGTTATTTAAGGTATTAAAATGACTTTTATAAATTATTTACTATTTTTAACTAATTAATACTAATTTTTGAAAATTGTTTTCAAATAATATATTATATATTATTTTGGTAATAAAATGGGTTTTTATAACTTTTTGTTATATATTTGGGTTAATTAAGTTATTTGGATTTATAAAATGAATTATTATTATTATTATTTGTGTAATTATTGGAAAATTGGATTTTTAATAATATTATATTATTATTTTTGGATTTTTATTTAATTATTGTGAAATTAATTATATTTAGTGTTTTAATGTTTAAATATGCTATATTTTGATATTTTGAGGATATTTGTAGAATTTATTGGTTTTTAATATATTTATATATTATTTGTATTTTTGGTGAAATTGTGGACTTCGGTTGGGAATTGTGTAGTTCGGAATCCCAATCGAAGGTGTTGAGTGTTCTGTTTTTATAAGTGCGTTTTTCTTGCAGAACCAGCTCTACTTTTTAGTAGAGAGATATTTGTTTTACATATGAAGCTCTATCGAATTTTTAGTAGAATTCTCGTAAAACGTGACATCGGATCAACTTTAAAATCCTGTGTCTGTCTCTGTTCTATAATTTTAAATCAAGTCTCTTTAGAGGTTTAAGTTAGAATTATTCTGATATTCATTATTATTTTATTGTTTAATTACACCGAAACCGAGGCCTAGTGGACCAGGCCTATTGAACTAATCTCGAGGAGCGCAAACTTGTGAGTTGTTATTTTATATATGCATCGCACTTAGGTTGCATGTTTTGAAATTGTATTTATTCATAAATCGTTTTATTAAATGTTTAGTATACTTTAGGTATATTTTTAGTATATTGTAGGTACATTTCTAAATAAATGCATTTTATGTTATTGATTTATACTTAAATTATTTTTAAGTATATTATTGGTTTATTTTTGGTATATTTCATGTTTGATTTGAATTTATTTGACATATATATACTTGAAATATACTTAGTTTATTTTATGTATATTTCTGTTATATATATGGTTTGTTTTGTTATTATGAATGACATTATGCATTATTTATTTTCCCGTATGTATGTTTTATTTTAAATTAAGGATATCGATAGAACGTGCTACCTAATGGGCAGCACTAGGACCGTGTATATACCAGTGCGATAGATTTAGGGTTGAGTGAGAATCATTTGTGGCATTATGATTTAATTGAGATTGATTAATTGATTGATTGATTTGATATGTGATATGATTGATTGTGTGGTTGCTGGAGCTCGGTTGACCTAGTATCTCGAGACCAATCACATTGACAGTCAGACTGCTAAAGCTCGGTTGACTTAGTGTCTCAGGCTAGTCTACTGTCCATATGGAATAAGTGAATTTATTTGGAATTAAGTGAGCTTGTATAGCTAGACTGATGTTATTGTTGATTGAGGTTACGATTAAATAGGGTTCTATTTGATCCTTCATAAACTTATGTTTTTCAGTATTATTATATAAGTGATTTTCACCATCTGTGTGAAATGCTTGTATATATGTTTATTATATACGAATTTTTGATTGCATTTGACATTAGGAAATGCATGTATATATATTATAACAATTCACTCAGTGAGATATGACTCCCCTCAGTTGATGTTTTTACAGGAGAGTCTTCTTCTTCATACCTCAGCAGTAGACTCATTCGTCAGATTTCTTCAGCCCTAGCTTGTTTATGTAAACTATCTATTTAATTTTATATTGTACCCTAGAAAATTGTAGTAGTAAGATGTATTTAGTTTTTACTGTTTGTTGGTTGTAATTCAGAGGCCTTTCTTTGAATATTGTATTAATATAATTTATTTTATGATATGAGAGAGTTATATTTATATTATATTGATTTGACTTTTATTCTAGTGCATATTTTATTTTAATTATTGCATGTTTTTTTCTTTTAAGGCTTGCTACAAGTTTCGAATTCGAAAGAATTCTCGTTCCCTTGTGCCAGTCATAGCCCCCGGTTTGGGTCGTGACACATCCATACTTAGGAAAATTTCTAGTTTTGGAAATGATTTGTATACAAGTATATTTTATGAAATAAAATATTTTGATAATATGAAATTTTAATATAATAAAGAAAATCTAAAGGATTTTGTTTTCAAAGGGTTTTGAATAACGATTCTTAAAACCAACACGTATTTTATAAAATTAATTCACTCAATGAGGTCTAACTCCCCTCAACCATTTTTTTTTCAAGAGTTTGGGAGTTTGATTTTTGTTCCATTTCTTTATGTCGGGTTTCTTCTTCTCCGGCTTTATTCTGTAGGTCTATTTGATATTATCATGTATTTGAAATCTTAGAACACTGCAATAGTAGTAGTAAAATTGCTTCGGATATTCTATATTATGAATTTTGTTGTAATAATATTTTGTATGAATATTTTGTATTGTATGATGATAGGTTTATTTTATATATGTATGGAATTTTGTTTTTAAATGTTATTTTAAGGATTGTTTATTTTCATTTTATTTTTCTTATTATTTTTTTAAGGCTTACTACGGGTTTCAATAGCATTATGCTTTCCCATTCCTTGACGCTGGTCACATGCCCTTTGGTTTGGGTCATGACATTATTAAATTAATTTGAAAATAAATTATCCTTAGTGTTTTTGTTATTTAAATAAATTGTATTGAGATATTTTATTGATTTTAATGATTTTTAATATTTATTAATAAATTATTAATTTTTGTGTATTTTGGTTCTTGGTTGCGCAATTTGTGTAGTTCGGGAGTCCAACTTGAGAAGTTGTGCTATTGAGAACATTGAAGTGTGTTTGCGTGCAGGATCGACTCTATTTTTAGTAGAGAGATATTCGTTTTATAGAGGAGACTCTGTCGAATTTTTGGTAGAATTCTCGTAAAACGTGACATTGGGTCGATCCTGAGTTTTTAATTTTTGGTTGAGTCATGTCCTAGATTGAGTCATTCCTTAGAATTTCTAGAACTATAAAATTATAATTTTGATTCTGATATTATTATTTATTTATTTTCTATAGTTGCGTCAAGACCGAGGCCTACCGAACCATGTCAGTCTATCTCTTTTAGAGGAGTGCACAACTGTAAGTTATTATCATATATATATGCAATGCAAGTAAAATAAATATTTCTAAGCATTCATATATGTTAATAAATGTGAATTTAATTATGCACTTTTCATTAAATTATATTTATTAATGTTAACATTCATATTTATGATTTTCCATATAAATATTGAGAATATTTTTTTTTTTTGATATATGTTGTTACATTTCTTTCATATTGAATTTTCATTTTTTGAGTTCGAAAGAAATATATTTTTGAATGATAGCAATAGAACATGCTACCTAGTGGGCTACACTAAGACTACGTGCGTACTGATGCATTAGATTTTAGGGTTAATATTATGAGATATTGATATGAGATTTGAATAATTGATTATTATGATTGTGGTGAAAGAGAGGTGTGATTGCGAGTGCTAAATTGACATAGTATCTCGAGTCCAATCACACCGACAGTGGAACGGTGGGAGCTCGGTTGACTTAGTGTCTCAAAGCTAGTCTATTGTCCAAAAATGGAAAAGAGAAATATTTTGCAATTAAGTGAGCCTGTTGACTAGTGAGATTCAATAATTGAGGTTGCGTAATATTTTTAAAGTTCTGCTCCGATCCTTCACCTAAAATAAATTTTTCTGCATTTATTATTATATAAAACTGGATTTTAGCATATGTATGTAAATATATATTATTATATTGATGCTTAACTGTATATGACTTTAGGTTATATGTATATATATTATAATAATTCACTCATTGAGGTCTAACTCCTCTCAATATTTTTTTCAGGATCTACTTCAGACCTTCCTTGTAGTACTCTTCGCTAAACTCTTTTCTCTACTGTGTTGTACTAGTTAAAGTATCCGAATCTTGTATGAAGATATTTTTATTATGTTATGATATAAAAAATTATTTTTATCTTAATTAAAGTTTTAACTCTGATGTATTTTTGTATTATATTTGCATGTGTTTTTATTTTAAGGATTACTATGGGATTTAGATTCAAAAGAATTTCCATTTCTTAGCACCGGTTATGACTCCCCAATTCAAGTTGTGAAAATCCCTCACGACCGCATACAATTAAAACGACAAGAATTGCTATTATACATTCTTAAACTTGTCGAAGTAGTGAGAAGTGGGGAGGTGATTGGTCAAACTGGCTAACCTACTCAAGATTGTGACAATGTGGACTCATTGTTCTATTCAAAATTCTAGCATTGACGCCAAAACAAAACGTGACTAAGAAAAGATGGGTGATTAGAGAAAAATTTGAATACCAACCTTTTAGGGGAAAAAGAAGAAAATAATAATAAGTAGTAAGGCTTATTTGTGTGAAAATTCAAATGTAATTTTATTTCAATTTTTTATTTTAGAAAAATATTTCAATTTAACAATTCTAACACAAATAGCTTTTTGTTCAAATTAAATAAAAATGATGACCTAACATCTTATAAAATATTAAATTTACCCTTCTTAGTTTTTTTGTTGGTATAAAAACTTTAAACATTTAAAATTTTTGACAATTTTATCTCAACTTTTAAATTTTGATAAAAGTTACCAAACACAATAAACTTTTAATTTTTTTTTTATTCCCTTTAAAAACCCTTTCCTTCAATTCCCTCTATAGTTGTCATGCATTGTCACACCTCGTCTCATATAGTCTGATATGGATATTTAAATCTAAATGTCAAACAATTTGCTCAGTTTAAATAATTTTTTTTTTATTAAAATATCCTTATAATTGCAAAAGGATTGAAAATTAATCTCTTATAAAAATTTAGTGTTGTACATATATTATATTTAGAGAATAAGAACCTTTTAAGTATTAATATTTCTTTAAATAGTGAAGTACTATTCATGAATAGTAAAAATACGTATTTATGAATAGTAAAATATTATTTATGAATAATAAAAATACATACAAAATATTTAAAAAAACATAAATGTTAGATTTTTAAATATGACTTAACCACCAATGTTTTACACAATTATACAGCATTAAAATAAAATAAAATAAAATAAAATAAAAGACTGCTCTAATGAGAATTGTTGGCCAACCTTATTCTGGACTTCTATTCATACTCACTCAACCCGGTTCACCAACTATCAAGCCCAGCTATCTGAAATCATTTATAAAACAGAGTAAAATGAGCATAAAAATACTTAATAAATAAACGTTATAAACAAAAAATAGTTTAGCTAAATTAAATATAATAAACGTCTCAAATTAAAATACTAAAGCATTTAATAAACAAATTATCATTCACTTAAAATGTCCAATTCAATCTTGCTTTCAAACACATTCAGAACTGAATCAATTAAAACATGTGCCTTTGTAAATATCAATACAACTTTTCATTTGTATTAACCATCCCTACCACAAGCATCACAACTCGGCCATAACACACAAGCCATCTTAAGCTCATTCTCTAGACACACTTGAAGGCTAAGCCTTTAACTACATTAGCACGGAACGACCCTTTTTCCTTCACCATCCTGCAATCAAGTGCCCTGTTATTTATTACGCAATAACAAGCAGTACAATCTCAAATGTGCATATATTACCTCAGCACATTCATACATCTCATGGAGGGAGGTAATACACAAAACAAATTTCATTTCATCCAAAATTATATCACATTTATAGCTCATCATAGTATTAAAAATCAAACCACTTCTCATCAAAATTCAAAGAAATAAAACCAATATGATTATAACTCATTCAAATCATTAAGTAAATAGTCAAAGCATTTCTATCACATTTTGTTGTTGAACAAAGTATTCAAAATCAAAACACCTCCTTATAATCCAAAATAAGGAAATCAAGTTGATTACAAACTTAATTAAATAAAAAAAATATCTAAAAATAAATCTCAAATCATATTGTAAACAAAAGCACAAGGTAGCAACATATTTAGCTTGTGAAATAGAAAACATTATCATTTTAAATCTTCAATACTTCAAATAATCCAAGTAGTAACCAAGCTAAATTGAAACCATTCTTATACATTATTTCATATTCAAAAAAAATCACTAAAAATCTCATTTTCTTGCTGTTATAAAAAGAGTTTAAGGGTTTGAACATTTACTCACTAAACAGCCTATAAACACATAAATCTGGTTTACCGAATTTGGTTAGTTTGTACCTACACTTCCTTGGCCTTTTCCAGTACCTAACACAAACAATTTCATTTATAAATCATCAATATAACAATGTCTTATAATGACCTAAACATGCACCCCCCCAAACTATATGCAAAATATGCAAATTAACTTAACTCTACAAACTAGCCTTATTAACTTTACGAGAGTTGTTTTCAAGCCTATATTATAAAAATTGTTCTGACCTGTAGTAGAAGAATTGTAATCCAAATTTTAACCAAACTTAGGTATTTGTTTCTAGTATCTTAAATAAAAATTGCAAAACAAACAGATTTTCTTACTCATCTTTGAGCTTTGATTATTTGATTTTCTATCTTTTCTTCAGGTCGAACAAGAGTTTTGGTTGCGATTTCATATCCTTATTTGTTTTGACATTGATGATGCATCTAATATCCACATACGAGGGGCTTAAGTACTTATAAGTTTTTTATTGTTTTTTTGGAAAAATTTGTTTGGCTTGAATATAGTTGGCATTGTTGTCATAGTAAAGTTTTTTTTTTTTATTAGAAAAAGAAAAGGGTGGAAAATATGACAGTACCTTTGACAGGAAGTTCATGAGCTGCAACAATTCCAGGAACATAAAGGAATACCAAGACCGAACAAGCACCGACGGTATGAAATTGAATAGCTGGAACTCCAACTTCAATCGCAACATCATAAACAAATCCCATCATCATATCTCCGATAATACAATTAATCGGCACAACATTATTCAAATCAATTATTAGATTCTTGAAAATTGGTTTGGTCTTCGTTTTCATTGCCTCCAATAACATCTTCACCTTACTAGCTAAAATATTTCCAATCTGGCCATCTCCTGACCAAAAGTTTGTTATGGTTTTGAATTGGAATCCATGGTACTCAGCGAAACGAGCTTCAACATCTGTACAATGAACTAGATTGTCATGGATATGCTGGAAATATAGGAAGGTGATTTTCAGGCCTGCAATCAAACATCTATATAATTGGTGCATATCAACTTGCTTAGCTTTAATGCACAGCTACCTACTATTTGTCAAAAACTGATAATATTTTAGTTGTAAGTTATTAAATTTATAAGTCATTGCGGAAGGAGGTTTAATGGTTCTTTTTCTTCAATAATATTTTGAAGTACAAAATTTGAATTTTACTGTAACCGTTGATTTGTCAAATTAATTTCTACTTTAATTTGAAAAGTGTCTATCGATATATAAATCATATGATCTTCCTATTAATAAAATTTTTTGTACAATTAATTTTTACCTAATTTTTTAAAAAATTATTATTTTTTATTATGCAACCTACCAATATTTATATTGTATGAACTTCTTATTAATAAAATTTATAAATTATTGTATATTATAATGATATGATAAGCAATTAGAAGTCAATTTGGTAATATATTTAAAATAAAAATCTTATCAAATAAAATTATAATTCATTAGAATTAACAGTCATTTGAGAATAATTTTTATTCAATGAATTTATAAATAAAAAAAATATCAGTTGCAATTAAAAGTTAGAAAAGTAACAAATAAAATAATTTATTTTTGAGAAATTTTTCCTACACTAGTTGTAATACACCCAATAATTAAATGTGAATAATAAAAATAGGTGTTTTTTTTATTTGTCAAGTGTTTTACAGTTGATTTATGTGGCATTCATCTAACCATATGGTGTATTACACCCATTGGAGGCAAAAAATCTCTCTTTATTTTTATTCATTTAAGTGTATATATTATATATGTATAATGATTTATATCATTAGTAGTGACATAAATATTATGTCGATATCAACCTGCCCAGGAAAGGATGGTTAAGAGGTCATCCCATCCACAGAGTTAACACTTAAAGAGAGGGTTCAAATCTCCTTCCCCCTAGAATTTTGGTAAAAAATAATAATAATAATATCAATGGAGAAAGAAATTTATTTTATGTCATTAATTTTCAATTGATTAGCTCTTTATATATGAGGCCAAACATGTAATTTTAACTCAAAAAATTTTATCTTTTAGTGTCATTGATAACACTATTTATATTATTAGTAGTGTCATGTATCATTGTTGATTATATATTTAGCATTAAGTGCAATAGAAGCAAATAAAAAATTCATAAGTCAACTACTAGGCTAAATAACAATTTGTCCCATGAACTTTAACGCAATAGTTTAATAGCTCAAAAAAAAATTTTTTTTTTTGACTAATTATCCCACCAACTTGATAAATTTAACCAATTAAACTGGATTAGCTTCTTTAAAAAAAAAATCAATTCAGTCCAAAACAAATTTTAAGTTTTTGAGCTCATAGATCCATAATGCTATGGTTCGATATTTGTTTGTGCAATATGATATCAGTTAAGTTTTTTTTTTTTCTTTTCAGAATATTAAACTTCATTGAAGGAGAAACCACACATCAAGATACAACTGAATGTTGAAATGTAAAAAGGAAGAAAGTTAGTCCATATCTCTTCGAATCTAAACTGAAAGCATAAATGTTTTGCTTTTAATATATGAATGTTTTCTCCTTTTTTAATTTTTTTTATTTTTTACATTGAATGCTTTGGTCGTTATTATGGCTTTGAATATTTTGGGTTAATTACACTCATGGTACCTAAATTTTTCACTAATTCTCATTAAAATACCTAAATTTCATTTTATCACTTAAAACTTTCCAACATTTCTCATAAATCCCACAAAAGTATCTAATTACATATTTCGGTCGACGGTGATGACGTGGAAGTTGATATGAATGTTGATGTGTCATATGATAAAAAATAGTGGCCATGTCAATTGAGAGCTAATTACACCCACAGTACCCAACTTTTTCACTAGTTCCTAGTAAAATATGTAACTTTCATTTAGTCACTTAAAACCTCTCATTATTTCTCATGAATCCCAAAAAACTATCTAATAACAAATTACAATCACCGATGATGACATGGATGTTTACGTGTCAAGTTTTTTTTTTAATTCTTTCCAATTGGATAAATACTTCGGGTCTCATTAATATACAAGTACATATTAAATCAATATTTTTATTGATGAGACTCGAAGTGCATATTAGAGAGCTGTGAACTTAAGATGAATAAGGAGAAGAAGAATATGCATGGTAATTATTAGTGTTTTGATAAGATCAATAGTAGGAAAAAAAACTATATAACTTTGAAATATTATCAAAACTTTATAGTGTTGAGAAGTTTTTATACTATCTCAATGAATTTTATCATAAAACTAATAATTATCATGCAACTCTTCTCCTTCTCTTTATCAATCATAAGTTCACAACTCTCTAATATGTACTTCGGGTCTTATCAATAAAAATATTGATTTGATATGTATTTTTATATTGATAAAACTTGAAGTACATATCCAACCGGAAATAATTAAAAAAAACTTGACACGTTAGCATCAATGTTATGACCGACGATTGGAATATGTCATTGCCAACACTATTTATATTATTAGTAGCGACATGTATCATTGTCGATTATATATTTAGCATTAAGTGCGGTAGAAGTAAATAAAAAAAATCATAAGTCAACTACTAGGCTAAATAGCAATTTGTCCCATGAACTTTAACACAATAGTTTAATAGCCCAAAAAAAAAATTTTTTCACTAATTATCTGTCATGACCCAAAACATGGGCCATGACCGGTGCTAGAGAACGGGAATTCTTTCGAATCCGGAACCCATAGTAAGCCTTAAAATAAAATAAAAGCATACAATATAAATAACAACATAAATAAAATATTTTGCAGCAGAATAAATCTTATGAATAAAATAAGTATAATCCACTAACTCGTTTAAATAAACAAGCTCATTCTCATATATGAATAATCCTTTAATACAAAACCCAGTTCATATCTTTAAAATACAAATCTCATATAAACATCATACATAAATTTCACAAACGACTATAACTACTGCAGTGTCTAGATTATAAAATAACATCAAGTAAGCAGATTACATAGTAAAGCCGGGGCAGAAGAAATCCGGGATATGGGTCTGCTACTGAGGTCTGAAGATGTAAACTCTCCTGAAAAATAGTCAATGGAGGGGAGTCAGACCTCACTGAGTGAATTGTTATAATATATATACATGCATAGCTAAATGACAATGCACAAATTCAATAGTATATATAATAAATATATATACAGGCAAAATCACACAGATGCAGCAAAATCATTTTATATAAATATTAAGAAATACATCCGTATATGAAGGATCAAATAGAACCCTAGAAAATCGCAACCTCAAACAGTGTTAGACAACACTCTAGCCATACAGGCTCACTTATTCCAAATAAATTCACTTGTTCCATTTGGACAGTAGACTAGCCCCGAGACACTTGGTCAACCGAGCTCCAGCAGTCTAACTGTCAGTGTGATTAGCCTCGAGACACTTGGTTAACCGAGCTCCAGCAATCAGACTCCCAAATCACATCTCACATCAAATAATCCACAAATAGGTTAGCAATAAAGTCTAAATGCTATCGGCGTACCGGTACGCACTCGGTCCTAGTGCTGCCCACTAGGTATCACGTTCTATTGATATCCTTCATTATTATATAAAACATACATTTATAAAATCAATGATGCATGATATTAAATAAAATAACAACATAAACCATATATATACTAGAAATATACCAAAAATAAACCAGGTATATTTTGAGTATATACATGTCAAATAAATTCAATTTATTTACAAAATAAACTATAAATATACTTAAAAACATTTTAAGTATAAACTCATAATAAAACATGCATATAATTTAAAATATACCAAAAATATACCTAAGCAATAATTAAATCATTTATGCATAATTTACTAAAATAAATCATACATTTCTAAAAACATGCATCCTAGAACACATATATATAAAATAACAACTCAGTTATTGCGCTCCTCGAGATGGGTCCGACGGGCCTAGTCCACTATGCCTCGATCTTGGTGCAATAACAAACAAATGACAACATGACATTAGAATAAATCTATCGAAAATTCTAAAGACTCAATCTAGAATCTTAGACACAGAATTAGAATAGGAATTCGACCGGATATCACGTTTTACGAGAATTCTACCAGAAATCCGGTAGAACCTTCCCTGTGAAACGGACATCTCTCTACTCAAAGAGTAGAGCCGGTCCTGCAAAGAAACACACTTCAAGAATAAACACAATTCACAATCCCTCAGTCGGACTCCAAACTACAATTCTACCGACCGAGGTTCACAACTCACGAAATAATACTGAACACATGAAAAATACCAAAAATGCCATTCAATACTCAAAATATAGCAATTTAGATATTTAAACGCTAAAAAAATAATTATTTTACCGATAAATGCATAAAAACCCTAATTTTAAATAAAATATTATTAAAAATTGGTAATTCTCAATAAATTCATAAATATTGACCAAAATACATTTTATAAATCCAAATTACATAATTAACCCTAAAACATATTAAAAATCGATAAAATCCCATTTATTTAGAAAAATCGTATATTATATATAATTTGAAAATAATTTACGAAAAATATTTTTAATTAGTTAAAAATACTAAATCATTTTTATACCTTAAATAACTATTAAAACCAATTTAATTATATTTTTAGCCAATTTAATACCAAATTACCAAAATACCCCTAGTTACGTAAATTCCCTAAATTTAATCAAAAATTCACCAAAAATAATATAATTACTCAAAAATTAAATTTCTCAACATATAATTCAATGATATCAATAAATATACTCAATTAACCAATTAATTTCAATAAAACACATAATTAACCTAATTTTCCCAAAATTACATAAACTAAATAAATTCAAAATAATTATATAAAATTCACAAAAATTACAAATAAATTTCTAAAATGCATTTCAACACCTATAAACACCATAAAACACAATTTCATAATTAAATTAATTAATTTTCGAAAATTAGAAAATATTAATAAAATAATCAAAAATTCACAAAAATCAAAATAATTCCCAAAAATTCCACAAAAATTCACAGAGCTAGATTAAGCTACTAGGATTAATTTTTGTGAAGGAAGTTTGCATGAATCAACCAAATCAAAGCTCAAAAAAATCAAAAACCCTAAATGGCCGAAATTGAAAACTAGATAAAAACCTTACCAAATTGAGTTTTAAGCTAAAAGGAAGCTTGGAATCGTCTTCTATGGAGTCTAGGGAATTCAACGGCACCGGAATCATAAGATTTGGTGGCCAAAAATGTGAGTTACGGTAGAAGAAGCAACTCTCGGCCAAATCAAGTTTCTCAGCTTCACCGGTGCCAAAGAGGGTGGAAGAGAGTGGTGGAGCTACTGGAGGAAGAGGGTGGACGTCCGGGAGGCACACCGACGATAGTCAGTCAGAGTTGCAATGGGATGGTGAGGAGATGGGCGTCGGGGAAGAAGGTTGGGGGTAAGGGCATGGATTGTAATTTTGCAAAAGTTTATATATATATATATATATATATATATATATATATATATATATACATATACATACATATATATCACACATGTTTATATTAATAAAACTATAATATATACATAGTTAAATAATAACAAACCATAAAAATGTTAAATATATATATATATATATATATATATGCATGTATATGTATATATATTAATATGCAAAATACAATCATGCATGATGACATGCGATTTAATAAAATGAGCTAGCGTAAATAAAGAAATAATTATTTAGGTTTTATTTTCCCAAACATGTAAATCTCAGGAAAATTTTACGTAAAGGACTTAAAATAATTAAAAATAATTAAAAATGACTTAATAAATAACAAACTCATTAAATAAAATATATAAAAATTATTAACACTGCATATCCCGATGCAGTTTAAAATTATCTAAAAACTCGGGATATTACAATCTTCCCCCCTTACAAGAATTCATCCCCGAATTCCAGAAAAAGAAAATTACAAGATCAAGAAGGGAAGAGATACGGGTAAGAAGCTCACATCTCAACTTCAGTCTCCCACGTATGCTCCTCTACCCTATCGCTAGACCATAGAACCTTGACCATCGGAATCTGTTTCAAATGCAACTATCAAACTTGATAGTCAACGATCGCCACAGGTTCTTCCACAAATGTCAGATCTTCATTCACTTCCATATTGTCAGGCTGCAACACATATGAAGGGTCTGGACGTACTTCCTCAGCATCGAGATATGAAATACTGGATGCACTTGAGACATACTAGGAGGTAAAGCCAACCGATATGCAACAGTGCCAACCCTCTCCAGAATCTCGAACGGTCCTATATATCTCGGTGCTAACTTACCCTTCCTGCCAAATCTCATAACACCCTTCATCGGAGACACCTTCAGGAAAATAAAGTCTCCAACCTGAAACTCTACATCTCTGTGCCTAGGATCCGCATAGCTCATCTGCCTGCTAACTACGATCTCTAATCTGTGCTTAATCACGGCAACTTTCTTTGTAGCATCCTGAACCATCTCAGGTCCAGTCAAAGCTCTCTCACCAATCTCATCCCAACTTAGATGGGATCTACATTTCCTTCCATACAGCACCTCATATGGTGCTATGCCAATACTGCTATGGTAGCTGTTATTATATGCAAACTCTACGATTGGCAAATGATCATCCCAGCTACCTCCCAAATCCAAAACACACATCCTCAACATATCTTCCAGTGTCTGGATCATCCTCTCAGACTGACCATCTGTCTGAGGATGAAAAGCAGTACTGAAGTCCAACCTAATGCCCATCACTTCCTGCAACTTTTGCTAAAAATGTGAGGTAAACACTGAACCTCTGTCTGACACAATGGACACAGGTACTCCATGAAGGCACACAATATGCTTCACATACAACTTCACCAATCTAGCTACAAAATAGGTGGCTTTCACAGGCAAGAAATGTGCAGACTTGGTCAACCTGTCTACAATCACCCAGATGGAATCATATTCATCCTTAGAACAAGGTAAACCAACCACAAAATCCATAGCTATCCTTTCCCACTTCCACTCGGGAATAGGAACAGGTTGAAGCTTCCCAGAAGGCTTATGATGTTCAGCTTTCACTTGCTAACACATCAAGCACTTAACAACATAATCAACGACATCCTTCTTCAGTCTGTCCCACCAGTATAAATCTCTGATACTATGGTACATCTTAGTGACACCCAGATGTACGCTATAGGCTGTAGAATGTGCTTCCTCTAGGATCTCTTCTCTCAAATCATCCACATAAGGAACACACAATCTACTACTGATCCACAATACACCATCATCATCGAGTGTGAAATCAATGAACTTCCCTGCTCGAACATTCTCTGCAAGCTCTTCTAGAATAGTATCTCGGCTCTGAGCTACCTTAATCCTATCTCTTAGTTCAGATCACACCTTAAACTGAGCTAGTAGTCCATATGATCTACTAATCTTTATCATTAGACCTTGATCCACTAACAGATGTAACTCCTGGATCAATGGTCTCCTCTCCCCACCGATATGAGCAAGACTGCCTGAGGACTTCCTACTCAAGGCATCTACTACTACATTAGCCTTGCCCGGATGATATAAAATCTCACAGTCATAATCTTTCAACAATTCCAACCATCTCCTCTGCCTCAGATTCATATCTCTCTACTGGAAAATGTACTTAAGGCTCTTATGATCAGTAAAAATCTCATAAGTCACCCCGTACAAATAATGTCTCCAGATCTTAAGAGCAAAGATCACTGCAGCCATCTCAAGGTCATGTGTAGGATAGTTCTGCTCATGCTTCTTCAACTGCCTTGAAGCATAGGCTATCACCCTACTATTCTGCATCAACACACAACCAAGGCCAACTCTAGAGGCATCACAATACACTGTGAACTTGTCTACACCATTAGGCAAAGCTAGCATTGGAGCTGTGGTCAACTTCTCCTTCAACAACTGAAAACTATTCTCACAAGCTTCTGACCACTCAAATCTTACATTCTTCTGAGTTAAGCGAGTCATAGGAGCTGCAATTCTGAAAAAATCCTATACAAACCTCCTATAGTACCCGGTTAAACCCAAAAAACTATGAATCTCAATAATAGAAGTCAGTCTAGGCCACTCAGACACTGCTTCAATCTTTTATGGATCAACCTAGATACCCTCTTTAGACACCACATGTCCAAGAAAAGAAACACTCTCCATCCAGAAATCACACTTCAAGAATTTAGCATAAAACTGATGTTCTCTCAGTGTCTGCAATACAGTCCTCAAGTGATTTACATGCTCCTCCATACTTCTTGAATATACCAGTATATCATCGATGAAGAATACCATAAATTGATCCACATACGGTCTGAATACCATGTTCATCAGGTCCATAAAAGTTGCCGGTGCGTTAGTCAAGCCAAAAGACATCACCAGAAACTCATAATGGCCATATCGAGTGCGGAATGTCGTTTTAGGAACATCGGCTTCACTAATCCATAGCTGATGATAACCCGACCTCAGATCAATCTTAGAAAGGAACTGTGCACCATGTAGTTGATCAAACAAGTCATCTATCCTCGGGAGAGGATACTTGTTCTTCACCTTATTCAGCTCTTTGTAGTTAATGCACACTCTCAGGGTACCATCCTTCTTCTTCACAAACAGAACTGGTGCACCCCAAGGAGAAACACTGGGTCTAACAAAACCCTTATCCAACAACTCTTACAACTGCTCCTTCAACTCTTTCAACTCTGTAGGAGCCATTTTGTAGGGTGGCATAAATATAGGAGTAGTACCTGGAACCACATCTATACAGAACTCAATCTCTCTATGAGGTGGTAAATGTAATATGCTGTGTTTTTAAACATTTTTACACTGTACCGGGATATGCAGTGTTAATAATTTTTGTATATATTACGATATTTTCATGAGTTGATATGTATTTAAAACCTATTTTAATTATTGTGTTTTATTCATAGTGTTTTACGTAAAATTTTCCCGAGACTTTTATTTGCGGGGAAATTTTTACGTAAATAATTTATTATTAATTATTTTAAATATATTTACGGACTTGCATGAACTCATACGTATTTTTAAATTACTAAACACCGTGTATGTGTACAATATTTATTTAATTAGGGTTTAATATACATAACCCTAATATTTATTATTTGTTTATTAAATTATTGTTATTTAATTATTTTTATTTATTATTAAATTATTAAAATATTAAATTATATTTGACATATATATACTCAAAATATACCTGGTTTACTTTTGGTATATTTCCGGTATATATATGGTTTATATTGTTATTTCATTTAAATTCATGCATCATTTATTTTTGTGAATGAATGTTTTATATTCATTAATGAAGGATATCAATAGAACGTGCTACCTAGTGGGCAGCACTAGGACCGAGTACGTACCGGTACGCTTATAGAATTTAGGTTATACTACTAACCTATTTATGGATATTGATTGATTATGATTATTTGATGTGTGAGATGTGATTTGGGTGTGATTGCTGGAGCTCGGTTGACCAAGTGTCTCGGGGCCAATCACACTGGCAGTCAGACTGCTGAAGCTCGGTTGACTTAGTGTCTCGGGGCCAATCTACTATCTAAATGGATTAAGTGGATATATTTTGGAATAAGTGAGCCTGTATGGCTACAGTGTTGTCTAATACTGTTTTCGAGGTTGCGATATTCTAGGGTTCTATGTGATCCTTCATAAACTGTGATTTTTAATGAAAAATATATAAAATGATTTTATTGCATCTATGTGTATTTGCCTGTATATATACATATTATATATATACTGTTGATTGTATGCATTGTCATTTAGTGTGTATGTATATATATTATAGTAATTCACTCAGTGAGGTCTGACTCCCCTCCGTTGATAATTTTTCAAGAGAGTCAACATCTTCAGACCTCAGTAACAGGCCTGTATGCCGGATTTCTTCCGCCCCGACTTCTTTGTGTAAACTGCTTACTTGAGTCTTATTTTTATAATCTAGACACTGCAGTAGTTGTAAATTAAACATGGGATTTTATGTATTTTATTTATGTGAGATATTGTATTATACTTGAACTGGATTTATATTAAAAGATTTATATATATGAGATGAGTATTTGACTTAAATCCAGTTGATGGAAATGTTATTATTATATGTATGATTTTTATTTCCACTGCATTATACATTGTTATTATTATCGCATGTTTATTTTATTTTTAGGCTTGCTACGGGTTCCGGATTCGAAAGAATTCCCGTTCCCTAGCACCGGTCATGGCCCCTATTTTGGGTCGTGACAGTAAACCTGGCAACTCCTCAGGAAACTCACAGGCAACAGGAACATCTGTGAGTGACAACTTCTCAACTGAAGTATCCCTGACCAATGCCAAATATCCCTAACAACCTTTCCTCGGTAACTTCCTAGCCGTAATAGCAGAAATAAGATTCTGAGGTGCTGAACTCCTACCACCCACAAACTTAAATTCTTCTTCACTAGGAATTCTGAAAGTCACCTCTTTACTCCGATAATCCACAATGGCATAGTGCTGAGATAACCAATCTATTCCTAGAATAACATCAAATTCCATCACATCCAATAGAATCAAATCAGCGGATAATTCTCTATCTCCCACGAGAACTGGACAACCAGAAAGAATAATATCGGTGTCCAAAGAATCACTTAAAGGAGTGGCGACAGACAAAGGAAAAGTCATCCTCAAAGCTTGCCAATAAGACTTGGTAATAAAAACAGGAGAAAAGAACGAATGCATAGCACCCGGATCAAACAGAACCCATGCATCCAGGTAATAGACAGAAACAATACCTGCCACGACTGTATTAGATGCTTGAGCATCCTGCTGAGTAAGATGGAAGACTCTGGCCTATCCCCGATCTCCCTGCTAGCTGGTAGAAGCCTGGCCAATACCTTTGGCACCTCTACCACGACCATGCTGGGAAACAAGTTGAGTAGAACTCTGATGCTGGGCTAGAGGCAATTGGAAAGGAACGGGTGCAACACTAGCAATCGATTGCTATGGAAATCGTGAAATCTGTGGCTGCTGATACCCGAAATAAGGACACGATCTGGCATAATGTCCTGTCTGCCCACATCTAAAGCATGTCAACAGTGTCATGTAACACGGTCCTTGATGGACTCTGCCGCAGGTCTGGCAAACACTAGCAGCTGATCCGAAACTACGACCACTGCTGCTACTCAAAGCACCTGACCCAAGTCTAAACGGTCTACGCTGACCTTTACAGCCATGTCTACTACTCTGATGTACCCGCTGTTGTTGTCGCTGACTCTATAATATATATACATGCATACTAAATGACAATGCATACAATCAATAGTATATATCTAATATGTATATATACAGGAAAATACACACAGATGCAGTAAAATCATTTTATATATTTTATTGAAAATCATTATTTATAAAGGATCAAATAGAACCCTAGAATATCGCGACCTCAAACAGTGTTAAACAACACTCTAGCCATATAGGCTCACTTATTCCAAATAAATTCACTTGTTCCATTTGGACAGTAGACTAGCCCCGAGACACTTGGTCAACCGAGCTCCAGCAGTCTAACTGTCAGTGTGATTAGCCCCGAGACACTTGGTTAACTGAGCTCCAGCAATCACACCCAAATCACATCACACATCAAATAAATCAATTCCAATCAATATCCTCAAACTGGTTAGTAATATAAGTGTACCGGTACATACTCGGTCCTAGTGCTACCCACTAGGTAGCACGTTCTATTGATATCCTTCATTAATAAATATAAAACATTCATTCACAAATAAATGATGCATGAATTTAAATAAAATAACAATATAAACCATATATATACTGGAAATATACCAAAAGTAAACCAGGTATATGCAATATATATGCAAAATAAACTAGAAACATATTTAAAAACATTTTAAGCATAATTCATTAATAAGACATGCATATAGTTTAAAATATACAGAAAATAAACCAAAAGTAAACTAAAACTAAACTTAAATACTAATCACATTATTTATGCATATTTAATCATAATAAAACATATATTTCTAAAATCATGCATTCTAAGCATATATATATAAAATAGTAACTCACACTTAGTGCGCTCCACGAGATGGATCCGACGGGCCTGGTCCACTAGGCCTCGATCTCGGTGCAACTAAACAAATAAAAATAATAGACATCAAGATAAACCTAACAGAAAATCCTAGAAACTCCATCTAGAATATTAGACACAGAATTAGGGTTTGACCGGACATCACGTTTTACAAAAATTCTACCAAAAATTCTGCAGAACCTCCCCTGTAAAATGGACATCTCTCTACTCAAAGAGTAGAGTCGGCCCTGTAAAGAAATACACTTCGAAAAATAGGCATAACAACTCATCCACAACCCCTCGGTCGGACTCTAAACTACTGTCTATCAACCGGGGTCCACAATCACAGAATAATTATGGAAATACCAAAAATACCCTTATAACATAGAAATTCATTTTATAAGTAGAAATTACATAATTAACCTTAAAACACAGTAAAAACCGATAAAACTCATTTTATTTAGAAAAATCGTATATTATATATATAATTGAAAATAATTCACGAAAAATAGTTTTATTTAGTTAAAAAATACAAAAAAAAATTTGTAGAAATCATTTTTATACCTTAAATAACTATTAAAATCAATTAAATTACATTTTTAGCCAATTTTGTGTAAAATTACCCAAATGCCCTTATATATATAAATATACTAAAATTACTTCAAAAATTCACCAAAAATAGTATAATTATCCAAAATTAATTTTCTTAACATATTTATCAACAATATTAATAATTAAACTCAATTAACCAATTAATTTCAATTAAAAACACAATTAACCTAATTTTCTAAAAATTCCATAAACTAATTAAATTCAAAATAAATACATAGAAATTCATAAAAATTCCAAATAAATTTCTATAATTCATTTCAACACCTATAATTATCATAAAACAAAATTTCATAATTTATTTAATTAATTTCCAAAAATTAGAAAATAATATTAAAATATTCAAAAATACCCAAAAATCAAAATAATTCCCAAAAATTCCAAAAAAATTCACACATGTAGATTAAGCTAAGGGGAACAATATTTGTGAAGGAATTTTTCATGAATCAATTAAATTGAAGTTCAAAAATTCAAGAACCCTAAAATGGCCGAATTCGAAAAATCGAAACCTAAGCAAATCAAGACCATTTTAAGTGAAACAAAGGTGGGAATCACACTCACCGGAGCTCAAGGAGAAGAAAGAGACCGGCGGGTTGTCAAAACAGTGACCGGAAACGTCGTGAACGACGTTGCTCCAACTTTCGGCTTCTCCGGCCAAAAATGACCTTCAGACGCCGGAAACGGCTGCAACAGGTGGCGGAAGAGGCTAAGGAAGGAGGGTGGCATGCCGGATGGCACACCAACGGCAAGAAATCGAGACGGCAGAGACCGGAACGGTGAGGGAAGTGATAAGAAGTGAGGGAGAAGCTCCGGTGGCAATTTGGTAATTATATCAAACTTTAATTTTTTGTTAAATATTAAATGTATATATGTATAAATATATACTTTATACTATTTATTAAAATAATATCAAATTACACACATTAAATATACACCACACACATATAATTTAATATTTTAATAATTTAATACCCTAAAACAATTAAATAATATTAAAACAAATAATAAAATAATAAAATATTAGGGTAATATTAATTAAACCCTAATTAAATAAATAAATACACATATATACATTATTTAGTACTTTAAAAATATATATGAGTTCATGCAAGTCCGTAAATCTATTTAAAATAATTAATGGTAAATTATTTACGTGAAAATTTCCCCCGAAAATACAAGTCCCGGAAAAATTTTACGTAAAGTACTTAAAATAATAATAAACAATTAAAAATTAGCTTTAATTAAATAGCAAACTCATAAAAATTTCATAAATATATACAAAAATTATTAACACTGCATATCCCGATGCTATAATAAAATATTTAAAAACACGGGATATTACAGCAATCCTGCCAACTTTGGCATAAAATAGAGCTGCCTCAAGGTCAGACATACTCTGCTGATAGGCAAGCTGAACAGGCGAAACAATTAAAGGTACAGGAATATCCTCACACTCAGGCTCTATAGGCTCCTCATCCTATATCTCTCTCTGTCTACGACGACCTACCGCTCCTCGAGGTCTACCTCTGCCACGACCTCTGCGTCTAACTGGCTACTTATGAGGTAAAACCTCATCTTGAAAGGACTCGTCATCCTCGGCCTCAACGACCGGTGGAGCGACACGTGCTCGCCTCCTCATTCTGAAAAGACAAACAGAACGAATCAGAAAACACAAACAACAGAGGAATAACGCAAAAAACTAAATCAAGGAATACTCATCAAGATATACTCGAGCCTAATTCACTGCAATAGTTTCAACAGAAAACACAACACTGAAAACTAGGGCCACAACTCACTTAATTAAAGCCCTGACACAGAACTCCTCTCTGATACCAACTTTATCACGACCTAAAACAGGGGCCATGACCGGCACTAGGGGACGGAAATTCTTTCGAATCCGGAACCCGTATCAAGCCTTAAAATAAAATAAAAGCATGCAATATAAATAACAACATAAATAAAATATTTTACAGCGGAATAAATCTTATGAATAAAAATAAGTATAATCCACTAACTCATTTAAATAAACAAGCTCATTCTCATATATGAATAATCATTTAATACAAAACCCAGTTCATATCTTTAAAATACAAATCTCAAATAAACATGATACATAAATTTCACAAACGACTATAACTACTGCAGTGTCTAGATTATAAAATAACATCAAGTAAGCAGATTACATAGTAAAGCCGGGGCAGAAGAAATCCAGCGTATGGGTCTGCTACTGAGGTCTAAAGACGTAAACTCTCCTGAAAAATAGTCAACGAAGGAGAGTCAGACCTCACTGAGTGAATTGTTATAATATATATACATGCATAGCTAAATGACAATGCACACATTCAATAGTATATATAATAAATATATATACAGGAAAAATCACACAGATGCAGCAAAATCATTTTATATAAATATTAAGAAATACATCCGTATATGAAGGATCAAATAGAACCCTAGAAAATCGCAACCTCAAACAGTGTTAGACAACACTCTAGCCATACAGGCTCACTTATTCCAAATAAATTCACTTGTTCCATTTGGAAAGTAGACTAGCCCCAAGACACTTGGTCAACCGAGCTCCAGCAGTCTGACTGTCGGTGTGATTGGCCCTGAAACACTTGGTTAACCGAGCTCCAGCAATCACACTCCCAAATCACATCTCACATCAAATAAAACAATTCGATCATAATCCACAAATAGGCTAGCAATAAAGCCTAAATGCTATCGGTTGTACCGATACGTACTCGGTCCTAGTGCTGCCCACTAGGTAGCACGTTCTATTGATATCCTTCATTATTATATAAAACATACATTTATAAAATCAATGATGCATGATATTAAATAAAATAACAATATAAACCATATATATACTAGAAATATACCAAAAATAAACCAGGTATATTTCAAGTATATACATGTCGAATAAATTCAATTTATTTACAAAATAAACTATAAATATACTTTAAAACATTTTAAGTATAAATTCAAAATAAAACATGCATATAATTTAAAATATACCAATCATATACCAAAAATAAACCTAAGCAATAATTAAATCATGTATGCATAATTTACTAAAATAAATCATACATTTCTAAAAATATGCATCCTAGAACACGTATATATAAAATAACAACTCACAATTATTGCGCTCCTCGAGACGGGTCCGATAGGCCTGGTCCACTGTGCCTCGGTCTTAGTGCAACTAACAAACAAATGACAACACAACATTAGAATAAATCTATCAAAAATTCTAAAGACTCAATTTAGAATCTTAAACACAGAATTAGAATAAGAATTCGATAGAACATCATGTTTTACGAGAATTCTATCAGAAATTCGGTAGAACCTTCCCTGTGAAACGGACATCTCTCTACTCAAAGAGTAGAGTCGTCCTGCAAAGAAACACACTTCAAGAATAAACACAATTCACAATCCCTCGGTCGGACTTCAAACTACAATTCTACCGACCGAGGTTCACAACTCACGAAATAATACTGAACACATGAAAAATACCAAAAATGCCCTTTAATACTCAAAATATAGCAATTTAGATATTTAAACGCTAAAAAAATAATTATTTTACCGATAAATGCATAAAAACCCTAATTTTAAATAAAATATTATTAAAAATCAGTAATTCTCAATAAATTCATAAATATTGACCAAAATACATTTTATAAATCCAAATTACATAATTAACCCTAAAACATATTAAAAATCGATAAAATCCCATTTATTTAGAAAAATCGTATATTACATATAATTTGAAAATAATTTACGAAAAATAGTTTTAATTAGTTAAAAATACTAAATCATTTGTAGAAATCATTTTTATACCTTAAATAACTATTAAAACCAATTTAATTATATTTTTAGCCAATTTAATGCCAAATTACCAAAATACCCCTAGTTACGTAAATTCCCTAAATTTTATCAAAAATTCACCAAAAATAATACAATTACTCAAAAATTAAATTTCTCAACATATAATCCAATCATATCAATAAATATACTCAATTAACCAATTAATTTCAATAAAACACATAATTAACCTAATTTTCCCAAAATTACATAAACTAAATAAATTCAAAATAATTATATAAAATTCACAAAAATTACAAATAAATTTCTAAAATGAATTTCAACACCTATAAACACCATAAAACACAATTTCATAATTAAATTAATTAATTTTCGAAATTAGAAAATATTAATAAAATAATAAAAAATTCACAAAAATCAAAATAATTCCCAAAAATTCCAAAAAAAATCACAGAGCTAGATTAAGCTACTGGGATTAATTTTTGTTAAGGAATTTTTCATGAATCAACCCAATCGAAGCTCAAAAAAATCAAAAACCCTAAATGGCCGAAATTGAAAACTAGATAAAAACCTTACCAAATCGAGTTTTAAGCTAAAAGGAAGCTTGGAATTGTCTTCTATGGAGTCTAGGAAGTTCAACGGTACAGGAATCACAGGATTTGGTGGCCGAAAACGTGAGTTACAGTGGAAGAAGCAACTCTCGGCCAAATCAAGTTTCTCAGCTTCACCGGCGCCAAAGAGGGTGAAAGAGAGTGGTGGAGCTGTTGGAAGAAGAGGGTGGACGTCCGGGAGGCACACCGACGGTAGTCGATCAGAGTTACAGCGGGATGGTGAGGAGATGGGCGTCGGGGAAGAAGGTTGGGGGTAAAGGCATGGATTGTAATTTTGCAAAAGTTTATATATATATAACAAAACTTTAACAATTAATATTAAAATATACTAATATTATAACTAAAAAAATCCACACTACAAATAATAATATATACATATACATATACATACACATATATCACACAAGATTATATTAATAAAACTATAATATATATATAGTTAAATAATAATAAACCCTAAAAATGTTAAATATATATATATGCATGTATATGTATATATATTAATATGCAAAATACAATCATGCATGATGACATGCGATTTAATAAACGTGCTAGCGTAAATAAATAAATAATTATTTAGTTTTATTTTCCCAAAAATATAAATCTGGGGAAAATTTTACGTAAAGGACTTAAAATAATTAAAAATAATTAAAAATGACTTAATAAATAACAAACTCATTAAATAATCATAAATATATATAAAAATTATTAACACTACATATCCCGATACAGTTTAAAATTATCTAAAAACTCAGGATATTACATTATCCCACCAACTTGATAAATTAAACTAATTAAACTGGATTAGCTTTTTTAAAAAATTTCAATTCAGTCCAAAAGAAATTTTAAGTTTTTGAGTTCATGGATCCATAATGCTATGGTTCGATACTTGTTTGTGCAATATGATATCAGCATTAGTGTTTTGCTTTTTTTTTTAGAACATTAAAACTTCATTGAAGGAGAAATCACAGATCAAGATACAACTGAATGTTGAAATGCAAAAAGGAAAAGAGTTAGTCCATAGCTGATGTGGATGAGGTAACATTGAAATTTATGGATGGATTTGATAAAGTGGACGTACGCACTTGGGGTTCAAATGGAAGGTCTTAGTGATACCGATTGACCCACAGGGTCTATAATATATCAAATCAAAACTGACTCAGAGGGCTATTGTAATAACCCTGTTTTTTGAATTATTTTATTAAATAATAAGATATGCAGTATTAATAAAATTTAAAAGTTATATTTAATTATTTTACTATTTGTGATTTATTATCTTTATTGTATGTTTAATTGAATTTTCTATGTAAATATATTATTTTAGACGTTTAAATTCCATTATGTATATTCATTATTTTTGAATATTATTATTTTAATAACGTTAACTTAGTGCACGGTCATTTTAATATTCTTTTTAAGCACTAACCTTATTTTATTAATTTACGTGCTTCAAGTATTATTAATATTTTGAGTACATCATTGTTATTTTATTTTTATTGATTTACATTATTTCATTAATAAATTATTTCATAAATATTACTTGTTTAATAACAATTGTGTTGTGTTATTATTATGATGGTTACTATTTTATTTTTATCATTAGTATTATTTTAATAACACTAGTTTATGAGTATAATTATTTCTATTACATTTTATTAAATATACATTATTTGTATTATTAATTATTTAATAATTATGGTTTTTATTATTGTTATTGTTAAATGATATTTTATGTGATTATATGTGTGTGTGTGTGTATATATATATATATATATGAATAAAATATTGTTTATTTTTTTGTTGGTGGGAAATTTTTAGACATAAAGTAATATTATTTTATAACCTAAAGTTTGATAAAGTATATATATACACACAACTATTTAGCAAAAGAAGAGAAAAAATTTGCAGAACCCCTTCTTCCCCCGTGCGTCTGTCCCCGACCTCCCCTGTCGATGTGCCTCTCGCCGAACTGCCTCTCACTGCCACTAGCATCTCCTCCTTCCTCTGGATGCTAGCAACCACTGGAGAGGGCTGTTGAAGCCATGGGACAGCAGCACCAACTGCAGCAGCACCAACTGCAGCAGCTCCTCCTCGCGTGAGACCACCAGCTGCCGCTGCCTTCTGCCGTGAATCCCAACTCCACCACCTGTTGTCACTGGACATGGCAGCAGCTCCGGCACTTGCAGAAGCAGCCCACCCTCTGCCCTTGATCTCTTTGCTAGGTAATTTGTAAGTTAGTGGTTGTTAGTGTTAGTTGTTAGGTGGTTGATTTTGGGTTGATCTATAAATATACTAGTTGATCTAAATTATTTTGATTAATTATTGACTATTTTATATTTAATTATTAATTATTAAATTTTTATTGTTAATTAATTATTTTAATTTTGATTTTGGGTAAACTATTGTTGTTATATATTGTCAGTTATTATAAATGTTGAGAAATTAATTTTTGGGAATTTTATATAATTTTTATAAATATTTTTAGTTTATGTAAATATTGAATAATGAGTAAAATGAATCATTTGATTCAATTTAAAATTTAATTGTGTGTTTTAGTTGATATTAAAATGTTATTTGATGATAAATAATTTTTATGGAATTTTATGTAAATTATGTGTATTTTGAATTATTAACTTAAATATGTAGTTTGTGGAAATTATTGGGTAAAAATGTGTTTTGGTTGATATTAGTATATTATATGTTGATTAAATAATTTTAATGAGTTTCTATAATTTTTGAGGAAATTATTTAGTATATTGGATATTTGATATTATAGGGGTAAATGTGTAATTTTGTGTTAATTATAGTTAAATATTATATTTTAATTGATTTTATAATTATTTAAGGTAATAAAATGATTTTTACAAATTAATTATTATTTTTTTAACTAATTAATACTATTTTCAAAAATTATTTTCAAATAATATATTATATCTATTATTTTGGAAATAAAATGGGTTTTAAACTAATTTTATTATATAATTAAGCTATTTAAGCAATTAAATGTGAATAATAGGTGTAATTATTATTTTGAGATTTAATGTGTATTTTATTATTTTTGTGATGCTAAATTATGATCTCAAATATTATTTATTATTTATGTTAATTTAATTGTAAAATAGGAATTTTATTCCATTTAAAAAAATGTTATTATCAAATACCATTTAAATTATACTTTTATGTTTTAGTTGGAAAATAAAGTTTTAAATATTTTATGGGTTTTTAATGATTTTTATTATTTTACTGTTAATATTGTGGATTTGTGAATTGTGAATCTCGGTTGGGGATTTATGGAGTTTGGAGTCCCAACCCAAGGTGTGTGCTTTGAGATTTTAGAAGTGTGTTTTCTGTGCAGGATCGGCCCTACTTTTGTAGGGAGATGTCCATTTACTGAGGAGATTCTGTTGAAATTTTGATAAATTTCTTGTAAAACGTGACAACCAGTCCGAGTTTAGTTTTGAATTTTTGATTGAGTCTTTCTATAGTAATCCTAGAAGCGTAGAGTTAGAAATTTATTCTAATGGTTGTTACTATTTTATTTTTCTAGTTATATCGAGACTGAGGCCTAACGGATCAGGCCGACGAGTTTGTCTCATGGAACACTAATCTGTGAGTTATTATATTGTATATATATGCATTGCATATAGGATATATGACTTAGAATTTTTCATTTTCATTATATGTTTTAAATAGTAATTTAATTTATAATATGATTTGGTATATTTTCGGGTTATTTTTAGTATATCTTGATATATATATATATATATATATATGTTTGCATATTTTCTATATACATTTAATATAACACTGGTATATTTAGAGTTTATTATTGATATATGTATGTTAGATATTTAGGTTTATTGTTAGTATATTTTGGATATATGTCAAAATTAAATACATGTTTTAAATGTATATTTATTCATGATTGTTTTATTAAATAACTAGTATACTTTAGGTGTATTTTTAGTATATTTTAGGTATATTCCTAAATAATTGTATGTCATATTATTGATTTATACTTAATTATTTTTAAGTATATTTTTGGTATATGTTTGATATATTTCCAAACAAATGCATGTTATATTATTAATTCATACTTAATTGTTTTTAAGTATATCATTGATTTATCTTTGGTATATTTCACATTTGATTTGACCTTATTTGACATATATATACTCGAAATGTATTTAGTTTATTTTAGGTATATTTCTAGTATATATATGGTTTATTTTATTATTATGTTTATTATTCTGCATTATTTGTTTGTCCATATGAATGTTTTATCTTAAATGAAGGATATCGATAGAACGTGCTACCTAGTAGGCAGCATTAGGACCATGTACGTAACGGTGCAATAGATTTAGGTATGAGTGAGGAATTAATTGTGGTGATTATGATTTGATTGATTTGATTGAGATGTGATGTGATTAAGAGTGTGATTGTTGGAGCTCAGTTGACCAAGTGTCTTGGGGCTAATCACACTGACAGTCAAACTGCTGAAGCTTGGTTGACGTAGTGTCTCGGGGTCAGTCTACTATCCAGAATGGAATAAGTGATTTATTTGGATTTAAGTGAGCCTATATGGCTAGAGTGATGATATGGTTGATTGAGGTTGCGATTAATAGGGTTCTATTTCATCCTTCATATATTGAAATAAATGACTTTTGCATTTATTATATTTATAAAAGTAGAGTTTGGCATTTGTGTGAAATGCGTGTATATACCTATACATATATATGAATGTCTGATTAGGTATGGTTTAAATTGCATGTATATATAGTATAATAATTCAGTCAGTGAGGTTTGACCCCCCTCAATTATTTTTTTCAGGAGATCCTATATCGTCAGACCTTAGTAGTAGAGTTCTTCGCCGGCATTCTTCCATCCCAGCTATTTTATGTAAATGTATAATTTGAACTCTGATTTGTATTCTAGAAACTGCAGTAGTAGTGTTATTGTATCATAAGAGTATTATTTTTTTTTATATTAAATACTCAGAGAGTTGTATTTGAACATTGTATGAATATACTTATTTATGAAAGGATTTGAAGTATTTATTTTATATATTGATTCGAAAAATTTTAATTCTGTCGTACTTTTTATTTATTTATTGTATGATTTTATTTTCTAAGGCTTGCTATGGGTTCTGGATTTGAAAGAATTTCCATTCCCTAGCGTCGGTCATGACTCCTAGTTTGGGTTGTGACAGCTATAATGGGTGCTACACACTTTGTTTATAGCTACCCATCTTCGGGCCTAAATTCCTTTGTTTATGCCTTTAAATTTGATATTAAAGTTTATGTTCCTTTTTTTGGAGTTTTTAGTCTTTTCCTTTTTTGGTTTTAGGGTTTTTTCCCTAAACATTATTTATTTATCTCTTTCAGTTGTTTTGAGATATTTTTTTATTAATTAAAAATAAATTGCAAACGTAATTCTTCCAATTTCCTCCGGTATTCTTTGAATCAACAGGGTTTTGGTTTATTGTTTTCGAGTATTCTTAAAATCAATGAATTCAATTTTTTCTTAAGGCTTCTGCTACATTAATATCTCTTCAAAACAATTTAAACAAAAAGCATAAGTGCTTTGTTTTTAATATATGAATTTTTTCTCTTTTTTATTTATTTTTATTTTTTACATTGAAGGCTTTGGTAGTTATTATGGCTCTTATTATTTTGGGTTAATTACACCCACGATACCTAAATTTTTCACTAATTTCCATTAAAATACTTAAATTTCATTTTGTCATTTAAAATTTCCCAACATTTCTCATAAATCCCACAAAAGTACCTAATTACATATTTCGGTCATTGGTGATGACATAGAAGCTGACGGGTCATATGACAAAAAGTAGTGATCATGTCAATTGAGAGTTAATTACACTCACAGTACCCAACTTTTTCATTAATTTCCAGTAAAATATTCAATTTTCATTTAGTCACTTAAAACCTCCCAACATTTCTCATGAATCCTAACTACCTAATGACACATTACAGTCACCGATAATGACATGGATGCTGACATGTCAAGATTTTTTTTTTAATTCTTTCCAGTTGGATATATAATTCGGGTCTCATCAATATAAAAGTACATGTCAAATCAACATTTTTATTGATGAGATCCGAAGTACATATTAAAGAGTTGTGAACTTAAAATGGATAAGGAGAATAAGGAGTAAAGTGTGTATGGTAATTATTGATATTTTGATAAAATCAATAGTAGGAAAAAAAACTATATAACTTTGAAATCTTATCAAAACTTTATAGTGTTGATAAATTTTTATACTGTCTCAATGAATTTTGTCATAAAAACTAATAATTATTATACACACTCTTCTCCTTCTCTTTATCCATACTAAGTTCACAACTTCCTAATATGTACTTTGGGTCTCATCAATAAAAATATTAATAAGATCCAAAGTACATATCCAACTATAAATAATTTAAAAAAAAACTTGACACGTTAGCATTCATGTCATCACCGACAATTGAAATGTGTCATTAGGTAGTTTTGTGGGATTCATGAGAAATGTTTGGAGGTTTTAAGTGACTAAATGAAAGTTGAATATTTTGCTGGAAACTAATGAAAAAGTTAGGTACCGTAGGTGTAATTAACTTTCAATTAACATTGTTACTACTTTTTGTTATACGTCAGCATCCATGTCAATATCCACATCATCACTGCGACCGGAATATGTCATTAAGTACTTTTGTAAGATTTATGATAAATGTTAATAAGTTTTAAGTGACAAAATGAAATTTATATATTTTAATGGAAATTAATAAAAAATTTGAATACCATGAATGTAAGTAACCTGATTATTTTATAGTTTGAGTTAGTTTGATTTCATAAGATGGATAAAAACTCTCCGATGATACAATTAATCGGTAATAACATTATTCACATCGATATTATGTTCTCGAAAATTGATTTTGTCTTCGTTTTCCATGCTTCTAATAACACCTATCATTGTCTTCACCTTACTGGATGGATTTCCAATCGGGCATCATGCAATAATTTGTTTTGTGCTTAATTATTAATAAATTAATAATATAACGATTTTATTCCTTATTTCTTTGTGGTCATATCTAACTAGTAATTTCTTTTTCATTTGATGTCCTATATTCAATAGTTAAAAGAGCTTCCCATTAATTCAAAATTCAAGCCGAATGAATTTATAAAGAGATAAAATATTTTCAGTATCCGCTTTCCCCATATCAAACTTAAAACCTTACTTATCACTTACATCAATAGATGTTGACAATAACCAGTGATTATTTTAGTTAACTAAAAAATTATTGAATAAAATTAAAAATTATTATCAAACCACTTTCTCATGCAATCAATTTATAAGTCACTAAATTTTATATTGATATGATGACCAATTAGAAGTCAATTTTGTAATTTATTTAAAATAAAAATTTTATTAAATAAAATTACAATTCATTAGAGTCAGTAGTCATTGAGTATAATTTTTATTCAATGAATTTATAAAAGAAATCATAAGTTGTAACTAAAAATTAGAAAATTAAAATTAAAATCATTGATTTTTTTTATTCATCAAGTGTATATATATATTATAAATTTAGCTTTAAGTGCAAGTTGAAGTAAATAAAAAATTTCGTAGGTCAACTACTACTTTTAAGTTTTGGAATTCGATGTCTTTCTGTGTAACATGATACTAGTACAGGTATTCTACTTGTGACATATGAATGCTTTCTCTTTTTTATTTCTTATCTTCCTTATATTAAATGGTTCCAATATTAGGTAATTATAGTGCCTCTAATTATTCTACGTTTTGAATTGGCTGGATTCCATAAAAGAAAAAAAAATTCAAAAATTAAAAAAAAAAAAAAAATATATATATATATATATATATATATATATATATATATATATGAATTCGAAATGTTACTGAAATTGAGTATACAAATTCAAATTCGAAATGTTACTTGGAGTTGGCAGCGGTTTTTAAAAAGTGAGCAAGAGAGGGCTAAAAAGTTGTTTTGTGGGAAATTCTAATTTATTTTGAAAAAAACAAAAAAGGGCTTATTTGGGTTGCAGGCTAAACATGGAGAACGAAAATACACCTTTGCCCTTTCACTATTATATATTTATCTTTTTTTTAATACAAATGTGTGTATTTATAAAAATAAAATTATAATCATCAAATTAATATTTTGTTTACTCATAGTCAATGATGCATATTATAAATATCGAAATATAAGTATAATTAATACTTATAATTAAATAAAAATTAATTTAACAATCCTAAATTTATTTATTCAGATACAAACATTTATACTATATATATATATATAAACAACTTCCTTGTAACAAAGACAATGGGCTAATGTACTGCAAGCCGATTTGAATTAATATCATTTCATTTATTTCAAAAAAAAAAAAGACAATGGGCTATAGCGAATTTTTGTCAAAGAAATCAGGGTCAATTTGCCTTCTAAAACTTTCTACAAAAAATAAATTAATCCTTTTGCACTTTTTTCGACTAATTTAGTTAATGAACTATCTAACAAAAATAAAATTATCACTAACAATTATATTTGCCCCTAGTTTTGACAAGTAAATGAAAGACCCACTAGTCATTTACAAAACTTCCGCAATGTTTTACATAATTAACAAATAACTCCTTATTTGAGTAAAAATAAATAATTTTGTTTAAATCAACTATTTCACAAATTTTTTTTGGTCTTTAATGTGGTAGTCCTGTTAGTATAAAAATTTTCACAAATTTTAAATACAGTCAAACTTCATCTCTTTTAATTTAATAATTTGGTTAAATTTTCTTAAAAATTATATCAATATAATTTTTTATTTCTCAAATATTTATTACCAACTAGTTTTTAACATATAAAAATTTTCTATTTATTAAAAATTCGTACATATACAATTTTTTCATTATTTATTTTTATTTAAAATTAATTAAAATAAAATATATTGAAATTTTTATTGGAATTATTTTTCAAAAATTTAATAAAATTTTTAAAGACTAAATCACTATTATATTTTTTATAAAAGCAATTATCATTTAATACTATATATATATATATATATATATATATATATATATATATATATATATATATATATATATATATATATATATATTTTGTCACGACCCAAATCGGAGGCTATGACTGGCGCTAGGGAACAGTAGTTCTTTCGAATCCGAAACCCGTAACAAACTTTAAAAGAAAAGCATGCAATAAAATAAATATGCACCATAATTAAAATCATAAACCAATGTAATAAAATAATCTCTTTCATAACATAATAACAAAATATTAATACATTATTCAGAGAAATACTTCTGAATTAAAATCACATACCATAAATATAAATACTACTCACTAACGATACAAAATATGACTACTGCAGTTTTATAGAGTACAATATAAAAATTAAATAGATAATTTACATAAAAGAGCCGAGGTAGAAGAAATCTGACGGATAGGTCAACTGCTAAGGTCTAAAGAAAAAAACTCTCCTATAAAAACATTAACTGAGGGGAGTCAAACCTCACTGTTATAATATATACACATGCATCTCTTATATGTCAAATGCAATCAAACATTCATATATAATAATTATACATATACAAGCAATCCACACAAATGTTGAAAATCAATTATATAATAATACTGAAAAATCATAATTTTATGAAGAATCAAATAGAACTCTATTTAATCGCAACCTCAATCAACAATAATATCACTCTAGCCATACAGGCCCGCTTAATTCCAAATCAATTCACTTATTCCATAAGAACAGTAGACTGACCCCGAGACACTAAATCAACCGAGGTCCAGTAGTCTGACTGTCAATGTGATTGGCCCCGAGACACTTGGTCAACCGAGCTCCAACAATCACACTATCAATCATATTACATCTCAATCAATCAATCGGATCAATCTCAAATAATTCATAATACCACAAATGATTCTCACTCAACCCTAAATCTACCGCACCGGTACGTACACGGTGATAGTGTTGCCCACTAGGTAACACGTTCTATCGATATCCTTCATTTAAAATAAATCATTCATACATGAAAATAAATAATGCATAATATCATTCAAAATGACAAAACAAACCATATATATACCAGAAATATAGCTAAAATAAACTAAGTATATTTTGAGTATATATATGTCAGATAAATTCAAATCAAACATGAAATATACCAAAAATAAACCAATAATATACTTAAAAACAATTTAAGTATAAATCAATAACATAACATGCATTTATTTAGAAATATATCTAAAATATACTAAAAATATACCTAAAGTATACTAAACATTCAATAAAATAATTTATGAATAAATACAATTTCAAAAGATGTATACTCTAAAACATGCAACCTAAATGTGATGTATATATAAAATAACTACTCACAGGTTTGCGCTCCTTGAGACTGGTCTGATGGATCCGGTCCACTATGTCTCGGTCTCGATGCAACTAAACAATAAAATAATAATAAAAATCAGAATAAATCTAACTTAAGCTCTATAGAGACTCAATCTAATATTACAAAATACAGACAGACACATAATTGACCCGATGTCACATTTTACGAGAATTCTACCGAAAATTCGGCAAAACCTCCTCTATAAAATGGACATCTCTCTACTAAAAAGTAGAGCTGGTCCTGCAAGAAAAACACACTTCGAAAAGTAGAATTCACACAACCCTCGATTGGGATCCCGAACTACACAATTTTCCTAACCGAGGTCCACAATTCACCAAAATTCCAAAATAATATAATAAATATACTACAAATCAATAAATGCCATAAATATCCTCAAAAATATCAAAATATAGCATATTTAACATTAAAACATCAAAAATAATTATTTTCTCAATAATTATGTAAAAATTCCGAAATAATAATATAATATTATTAAAAATCTAATTTTCTCGATAATTCAATATAAATTATTAAAAATTCACTTTCTATATTCAAATAACTAAAATAGCATAAATACATATTAAAAATTACTAAAAACCCATTTTATTACCAAAATAATATATAATATATTATTTGAAAATAATTTTTAAAAATTAGTATTAATTGGTTAAAAAAGTAAATAATTTGTAAAAATCATTTTAGTACCTTAAATAATTATAAAATCAACTAAAACATAATATTTAACAATAATCTTAACAAAATTATGGATTTAACCCTATAATACAAAAATACACATAATATACTAATATGGAAATTAAGATTGACGAAAAATGGAGATTGGCCGGAAAATGGAAGTTTCAGTCACTTTTGGTTTATAGTAGCCACCGACGTCGGAGAAGAGGGAAGAAGGGACGGCAACAGCTGGCTGGAGGCAGTGATGCAGCTGGATGCTGGAGAGGCACAGTGCCGATGAGGAATCGGGACGTGCGAAAAGGAAGAAGTGAGTTTACAATGTTTCTGTGAATGTTTGCGTGAATGTATGTTTATGTTTGTTTGTATGCGTTTTTGTATGTATATATTATTTATTATTTATTAACTTTATAATATAATAATAAAAATTTATATTATAATATTATATAATATAGCCTTAAATCTACACCACACAATAATATAAATATCTCACATAGTTATACACACACACACATATATATATATATAACACACATATAATAAATATATACATATATAATACATAAAATAACAATACAAAATAATAATATAACTTAATAACAAAATAAATATTGAAATTTGATAAAACATTAATAGAAATAATAATGTTAAAATAATCATGCAAATTAAATGACCAAACAAATATATTTACGTATGAAAATTTATTTAAATATAAAATAATAATAATAATTAATCACAAATAACAAAAATAAATAAATAAAATTTTCAATCTTATTAACATTGCATATCTCATTTTAAAATAAAATAATTTAAAAATATGGGTCATAACATATAAATAAATAAACATATATATATATAGAAGAAACACAACAACTTACCATCACCCTCCCCTGCATTCTGTCTCATTTCCGCACTGTCACTGTGCAACTTCATCCTCCAACGTCGGTCGCTGCCAGCTTCTGTCGTTCACCTCCTTCCTCCGCCATCATCTCCTCCTCTCTTTTCCATCCTCTGTAACGCCGGAAGACAACAAGCAGTAACAGCGACAGCAACTACGTTGGTGGTCGTCGGAGACGCTTCTGATAGTGAGAGCTCGATTTCTTCAGCTTGATCGACTCAATGAGCTATGGGGAAGATGATTCTGAGCTTGGTCGAAGTTCAAATTTTTCTGATTGTGAGTTTTGTTTAATTTTTATTTTATGTCTAATTTCGTTTTTATTTTTTTTAACTTGAGTTTGGTTAATTTTTGATAAATTCCTTTTGAAATATTGATCTATGCATCTTAATCTACTCATACATATTTTTAGTTTATTTTTCTGAGTTTATTTGATTTTTGGTTAATTATTGAATATTTTAATAATTAAAAATGAATTTTTGTTAATTAGGTTAATTAATTGTTTTGAATATAAATTTAATTAATTTAGTGTTATTATAGTATGTTAGTAATTTTAGTGTTGATTCAATAATTTTTAGGAATATTATATAATTTTTAGAAATATTTTTGTATTGTGGAAATATTGGAATTATTAATAAGGAAATATTATGTTAGATTTGTATTTTTGTTAAAACATTGGTTAACTATATGTTTTAGATAGTATTAGATTATTATATGTTGGTAAAATAATTTTAATGATTTTATATAATTTTTGAGGAAATTATTTGTATTATGTGATTTTTTATTATATAGGTTAATTATGAGTTTTTGTTGAAATTGTGGTTAAATTATATGTTTTAAATGATTTTGAACTAATAATTGGTATTAAAATGATTTTTAAAAATTATTTAATATTTTCAACTAATTAATACTAATTTTTGAAAATATAGGTTAATTATGGATTTTTTTTAAAAATATAGTCAAATATTATATTTTAAATGATTTTATGATTATATAGAGTATTAAAATGATTTTTATAAATTATTTATAATTTTTAACCAATTAATATTAAATTTTGAAAATTATATTCAAATATATATTATTTACTATTTTGGTGATAAAAATGGGTTTTAAACTAATTTTATTATGTAGTTAAACTATTTACATAGTTAATTGTGAATTTAACCATTTTAGGTTAATTATTTGAAAAATTGGTTTTTATTAATATTGTACAATATTTAAAACTTTATTAGTTAATTTGTAATAATTTGGAATATTATGTAAATAATAAATTTATTTATTATTTTGAGCTTAAATGGGTATTTTATTATTTTTATGATGTTAAATTGTGATTTTAATAATTATTTGCAATTTATGTTAATTTAATTGTAAAATGGGAATTTTATTCTATTTATGAATTTTATTACCAAATATTATTTAAAAATTAGAATTTTATGTTTTAGTTGGAAAATAAAGGTTTATAATATTTTTATGAATTTTTTATGATTTTTATTATTTTACTATTTAATATTGTTGGTTTGTGATTTGTGAACCTCAGTTGGAGATTTGTACAGTTTGAGGGTCTCAACCCGAGGTGTTGTGCTTTGTGATTTTAGAAGTGTATCTTCTGTGCAGGATCGATCCTATTTTTGTAGAAAGACGTCCATTTTACAAAGAAGATTGCCGAATTTTCGGTAGATTTCTCGTAAAACGTGACAACCGGTCCTAGTCTAATTTTGAAATTTTGATTGAGTCTTTCTATAGTAATCCTAGAAGCGTAAAGTTAGAGGTTTATTCTGATATTATATTATTATTTATTTTCTAGCTGCATCGAGACCGAGGCCTATCGGACCAGACCCGTCGAGTTTGTCTCGTAAAGTGCAAATCAGTGAGTTAGTATACTATATATGCATTGCATTTAGGATGCATGATAAGGATTTTACATTTTATTTTATGTCTAAATGTGATTTATGTATTAAATGATTTAGTATATTTTTGGTTTATTTTTAGTATATCTTTGGTATATTCAGGGTTTATTTTGATATATGCATGTTATATAATTAGGTATATTTTTATTATATTTTTGATATAATTCAAAATAAATGCATGTTATATTTTTGATATATATACTTAGAATGTTTTAGTATATTATTGGTTTTTAATTGGTATATTTTTATGATTGATTTCGAATTTATTTAGTATATATATATACTGGAAATATACTTAGTTTACTTTAGGTATATTTCTGGTATATATATGGTTTATTTTGTTATTATGAATGTGGTTATGCATTATTTATTTTCCATATGTATGTTTAATTTTAATTAAAGGATATCGATAGAACGTGCTACCTAGTTGTTATAACCCGAGTTTTTAAATGATTTTATTTTAAATCAGGATATGCATTGTTAATAATTTCAGAAAATATTTAAATATTTATCAATTTTGAGTTGATTATCATTAATTTATGTTAATTAGGGTTTCGATATATATATATATATATATATATATATATATATATATATATATATATATATATATATATATATATATATATATATATATATATATATATATAATTATTAGTATTTCGATAATTCATTTGTGTAATATATATATATATATATATATATATATCTTGTTCTAAATAGTTTTTAACTTAATGTATATTATTTTGATATTATTTTACCTTACTAAATTATATTGTTTTATGCATTATTATTATTTTATGTATATATATATATGTATGTGTGTGTGTGTGTGTGTGTGTGTGTGTGTGTATGTGTGTGTGTGTGTGAGTATATAATTATGCATATGTATAATGTGTGGTGTGTGTTTATTGTGTATATATTAAATTTTATTAAATATTAGAATATAAAGTTATAATAATATAAATATATAAACCTAATTTACTAAAACTACCCCCCCTCTCTTCCTCACTCTCCCGAAACTCATCCTCACCGTCACCCTCATCGCCTGTCATCCCATTTTCAAGTTGTCGGTGTGCCATCTGGCCTTCCAGCTCCACCAGCAGCTCCGTCGCCCTCCTCTCTCTTCCCCGGCGCAGGCGGCAACTCCTGCATTAAGAAGAAGCCGAAACTTTTCTCTCCGGCGTTCCAAGCATTTCCGGCCTCCATTTTTCATGATTTCGGTGTCCTTGAGCTCCACAAGCTCCGGTGAAAATGATTCCAAGCTTAATTTTGTCTGAAAATTCGATTTGGTAAGGTTTTAAGCTAGTTTCCAATTTCGACCATTTGTGGTTCTTGATTTTTTTGAACTTCATTCCTTGTGATTCATGAAAAGTGATTTCACAAAAGTTGATCCCTCTAGCTTGATCTTTATCATAGAATTTTCGTATAATTTCTGGGAATTATTTTGATTTTAGTGAATTTTTTATTATTTTATTAATATTTTCTAATTTTCGTAAATTAATTAAATAAATTGTGAAATTGTGATTTATGGTGTTTATAGGTGTTAAAATTAATTTTAGAAATTTTTTTGTAATTTTTTTGATTTTTATATAATTTTTTTGAATTTCTTTTAGTTTATGTAAATTTTGAAAAATAGGGTTAATTATGTGTTTAATTGAAATAAATTGGTTAATTGAGTATATTTATTGATATTATGGAAATATATGTTGAGAAGATTAATTTTGAGTAATTATATTATTTTTGGTGAATTTTTGGATTTATTTTAGTAAATTTATATATAGGGGTATTTTGGTAATTTTACACTAAATTGGCTAAAAATGTAATTAAATTGGTTTTAATAGTCATCTAGGGTATAAAAATGATTTCTACAAATTATTTAGTATTTTTAACTAATTAAAACTATTTTTCGTAAATTATTTTCAAATTATATATATAATATACGATTTTTCTAAATAAATGAGTTTTATCAGTTTTTAACGTGTTTTACGATTAATTATGTAATTTGGATTTATGAAATATATTTTATTATATAAGGGCATTTTCAGAATTTTGTAATTATTCTGTGAATTGTGAACCTCGATCGGTAAATTATAGTTTGGAGTCCGACCAAGGGATTGTGTTTTGTGTTTATTCGAAGTGTGTTTCTTTGCAGGACCAGCTCTACTCTTTGAGCAGAGAGATGTCCATTTTACAGGGGAGGTTCTGCCGGATTTTCGATAGAATTCTCGTAAAACGTGATGTCCGGTCGAATTCTTATTCCAATTCTATGTCTAATATTCTTAGAGTGAGTCTCCAGAATGTTGATAGACTTATTCTAATTCATGTTGTCATTTGTTTGTTTAGTTGCGCTGAGACCGAGGCCTAATGGATCAGGCCCGCTGAGTTTGTCTCGTGGAGCACTAACATGTGAGTTATTATACTGTATATATATGCATTGCATATAGGATGCATGACTTAGGATTTTTTATTTTCATTATATGTTTAAACGGTAATTTAATTATAATATGATTTGGTATATTTTCGGTTTATTTTTAGTATATCTTGATATATAAATCTTTGTATATTTTCTATATACATTTAATATATCACTGGTTTATTTAGAGTTTATTTTTTGATATATGTATGTTAGATATTTAGGTTTATGTTTGTTATAATTTAATATCTATACATGATTTAAATGTACATCGAACCATAATTATTTTATTAAATGATTAGTATAATTTAGGTTTATTCTTAAATAATTGCATGCTATATTATAATCCTACACTTAAATTATTTTTGAGTTTTTTTTTTGGTTTTTTTTTTTATTTCCAAATAAATACATGTTTTATTATTAAATTAAACCTAACACATTAGTGGTATATTTAGGGTTTATTTTTGATATATGCATGCTAGAAAATTAGGTCACTTTGGTATATTGTGAATATATGTTAAATCTAGACACAAATTTAAATGAATAATTATGCATAATTGTTTTATTAAGTAATTTGTGTACTTAGGATATATTCTTTTCTATATTTAAGTATATTTTTAAGTAAATGCATATTGTATTATTGATACACATTTAATTGTTTTTAACTATATTAATGATTTACCCTTAGTATATTTCATATTTTATTTGATATATATATATATATATATACCCGAAATATACTGGGTATATTTTAGGTATATTTTTTTGGTATACATATATATATATATATATGGTTGATTTTATTATTATGAATATTGTTCTACATTAATTACTTTCTAAATGAATATTTATTTTAAACAAAGGATATCAATAGAACATGCTTAATAGTGGGCAGCACTAGGACCGTGTACGTATCGGTACGATAGATAAGGGTTGAGTGAGAGTTAATTTTGGGTGATTACAATTGATTAGATTGATTTGACTGATATTAATGGTATGATAGATAGTGTGATTGCGGGGCTAATCACACTGACAGTCAGACTGCTGGAGCTCGGTTGACTTAGTGTCTCAGGGCCAGTCTACTGTCCATAAGTGGATTGAATGATCTATTGGGTTGATTGAGATGTGAGGTGATAGATAGTGTGATTGCTGGAGCTCGGTTGACCAAGTGTCTTGGGGCCAATCACACTGACAGTCAGAATGCTGGAGCTCAATCGACTTAGTTTCTCGGGGCCAGTCTGCTGTCCAGTTTGGAATAAGTGTTCTGTTTGGAATTAAGTGAGCCTGTATGGCTAGAGTGATGATGGGGTTATTTAAGGTTGCTATTATTAGGGTTCTATGGATCCTTCATGAATTAAAACAAACATTTTCTACATTTAGTATATTTATAAAGGCAGAGTTTGGCATTCGTGTGAAAAGTGTATATATACATATAATATATAAGAATGCCTGATTTTTATGGTTTAGTTTGCATGTATATATAGTATAACAATTCACTCAGTGAGGTCTGACCCACCTCAATTATTTTTTTTCAGGAGATCCCATATCGTCAGACCTTAGTTGTAGAGTTCCTCGTTGGTGTTCTTCAGTCCTGGCTTTTTTATGCAAATGTATATTCTGAACTTTGAATTGTATTCTAGAAACTACAATAGTAGTGTTATTGTATCGAAAGTGTATTATTTTATTTGATGTTAAATACTCTGAGAATTTGTATTTGAACACTGTACGAATATGTATACATTTATAAAAGGATTTGGAGAATTTATATTATATATTGATTCGAAAAATTTTAATTATATCATACTTTTTATTTATTTATTGTATGATTTTATTTTCTTAGGCTTGCTACGGGTTCCGGATTCGAAAGAATTCCAGTTCCCTAGCGCCGATCATGACTCCTAGTTTGGGTCGTGACACTAGTGGGCAGCACTAGGATCATGTACGTAGTAGTGCGATAGATTTAGGGTTAAGTGAGAATCACTTAAGGTAATAAATGATTTGATTGATTGATTGATTGAGATTTGATGTGATTAAGTAGTGTGATTGCGGGAGTTCGGTTGACCTAGTGTCTCGGGGCCAATCACATTAACAATCAAACTACTGGAGCTTAGTTGACTTAATGTCTCGGGGCCAGTCTACTGTCCAAAATGGAATAAGTGAATTGATTTGGAATTAAGTGAGATTGTATGGCTAAAGTGATATTTTTGTTTAAGGTTGCGATTAAATAGAGTTCTATTTGATCCTTCATGTATTAAAATAAACGTTTTCTGCATTTATTATATATATAAAAGTAGAGTTTGGTATCTGTATGAAATGCGTATACATGTATATATATATGGATGTCTGATTGTATATGGTTTAGATTGCATGTATATATATTATAATAATTCACTCAATGAGGTTTAACCCCCCTCAATTATTTTTTTCCAGGAGATCTTATATTGTCAAACCTTAGTAGTAGAGCTTTTCGTCGGTGTTCTTCCACCCTGGCTAGATTAAGTAAAATTTATATTTAAACTCTTATTTGTATTCTAGAAACCGTAGTAGTAGTGTTATTGTATCAGAAGAGTATTGTTTTATTCTTGATACTTTGTATCTAGTATATTGTATGAACATCTTTTATTTATGAAAGGATATTAAGTATTTATATTTATATATATAATTTGAAAAATTTTAATTCAGTCGCACTTTTTATTTAATTAATGCATGTGCTTTTATTTTTAAAGCTTGCTACGGATTCCAAATTCGAAAGAATTCTCATTCCCTAGCGTCGGTCATGACTCCTCGGATTGGATCGTGACATTCATAGTCTCACTTACTGTTATAGAAAGACTTAATGCATAAAAAATACAAATACAAAGATTAATCTATAGAAATTAAAGTGTAGGAGTAAATTAAGAAAAAATAAAAATGCAAAGTTCAAATATGAGTTAATCGTTGAATCTAATATTACTTATTATCTAAAATTGGATATACATTTGAAGAGAAGTTATTATTATCCAATAAAAACATAACCTCACATTACATTTGCGTGCATGGAGGAATTTTGTAATATCCCGAATTTTTAAATATTTTTATATTGCATCGGGATATGCAGTGTTAATAATTTTTGTATATATTTATGATATTTTATGAGTTTATTATTTGTTTAAAACTAATTTTAATTATTTTATATTATTTTAAGTACTTTACGTAAAATTTTCCTGGGAATTATATTTTCGGGAAAATTGACCCGTAAATAATTTAATATTAATTATTTTGACTAGTTTTACGAATTTGCATGAACTCATACATAATTTTTAAGTGCTAAAATAAAATGTATATATGTGTATTTATTTAAATTAATTATGATTTAATTAATTACCTTAATTTTTATTATTTAGTTTTAATATTAATTAGTTAATTTTAAGTGTATAAATTATTAAATATAATAAAATATTTGTGTGTGGGAATATATGTATTACTATAATATAAGGTGGACATATATATATATATACATATATATATTATTTTATAATAAAAATCAAAAGTTTGCTTTATTCACGATTTTGCCCCTCCCTTCTTCTTCTTCCTCCCCCCAACACATTTTCTTCCATTTCTTGCCATTTCCAGCTGGTTTTCTTGCTGTCACTGTGCCCCTCATCCTTCCTCCTCCCTTTCCAACCATTCCCAATGCTTGAATCACCTCTTTTCGGTGTGTTTTGGCCGAATTTTTCAACGAGGCCGAAAATTGAAGTCAACTCCGATCAAGCCATTTTCGGCCACCAAATTTGACGCCACTAGTCTCTATCTTCTCCTTGAGCTCCGGTGAGTGTGATTCCAAGCTTTGTTTCACTTAAAATGGTCTAGATTTTCCTAGGTTTCAATTTCTTCATTTCAGCCATTTAGGGTTTCAAATTTTTTTGAGCTTCAATTTGATTGATTCATGAAAAATTCCTTCACAAACTTTGTTCCTGGAAGCCTAATCTACATGCTTTAATTTTTATAGAATTTTTGGAATTTATTTTGATTTTTATGAATTTTTTATTATTTTCTAATTTTCTAAAATAAATTAATTAAATTATGAAATTGTGTTTTATGGTGATTATAGGTGTTGAAATGAATTACTGAAATTTATTTGTAATTTTTTTGAATTTTTATATATTTATTTGGAATTTATTAAGTTTATGTAATTTTGAAAAATAGGGTTAATTATGTGTTTAATTGAAATAAATTGGTTAATTGAGTATATTTATTGATATTATTGAAATATATGTTGAGAAAATTAATTTTGAGTAATTATATTATTTTTGGTGAATTTTTGGATTTATTTTAGTAAATTTATATATATAAGGGTATTTTGGTAATTTTACACTAAATTGGCTAAAAATGTAATTAAATTGGTTTTAATAGTTATTTAGGGTATAACAATGATTTCTACAAATTATTTAGTATTTTTAACTAATTAAAAATATTTTTCGTAAATTATTTTCAAATTATATATATAATATACGATTTTTCTAATAAATGAGTTTTTATCGGTTTTTAATAAGTTTTAGGGATAATTATGTAATTTGGAATTATAAAATGTATTTTTATTATATAAGGGCATTTTTGGTATTTTGTAATTATTTTGTGAATTGTGAACCTCGATCGGTGAATTGTAGTTTGGAGTCCGACTGAGGGATTGTGGTTATGAATTTGGTGTTATTCCAAAGTGTGTTTTCTTTGCAGGACCGGCTCTACTCTTTGAGTAGAGAGATGTACGTTTTACAGGGGAGGTTCTGCCGGATTTTCGTTAAAATTCTCGTAAAACGTGATGTCCGGTCAAATCCCTATTATAATTCTGTGTCTAAAATTCTAGATCGAGTCTTTAGAATTTCTATTAAATTTATTCTAATTCATGTTGTCATTTGTTTGTTTAGTTGCGCCGAGACTGAGGCCTAACGGATCAAGCCCGCTGAGTTTGTCTCGTGGAGCGCTAACATGTGAGTTATTATACTGTATATATATATACAGTGCATATAGGATGCATGACTTAGGTATTTTCATTTTCATTATATGTTTAAATAGTAATTTAATTATAATATGATTTGGTATATTTTCGGTTTATTTTTAGTATATCTTCATATATAAATCTTTGTATATCGTCTATATATATTTAATATATCACTGGTATATTTAGAGTTTATTTTTTATATATGTATGTTAGATATTTAGGTTTATGTTTGTTATAATTTAATATCTATACATGATTTAAACGTACATCGAACCATAATTATTTTATTAAATGATTAGTATAATTTAGGTTTATTCTTAAATAATTGCATGTTATATTATAAACCTACACTTAAATTATTTTTAAGTTTATTTTTGGTATAGTTTTTATTTATTTCCAAATAAATACATGTTTTATTATTAAATTAAACCTAACACATTAGGGCAGACAGGACATTTTGCCAGATCGTGTCCTTACCCCGGATATCAGCAGCAGCAGATTCCGCGATTCCCACAGCAGTCGATTGCTAGTGCAGCACCCGTGCCATTTCAGTTACCACCAGCTCAGCATCAGAGTTCTACTCAGTTTGTTCCACAGCAGAGTCGTGGTAGAGGTACGAGAGGAGGTACCCGAGGTGTTGGCCAGACTTCTACCAGTCAGCAGGGAGGTCGAGGCCAGGCCAGAGTCTTCCATCTGACTCCGCTAGATGCTCAGGCATCTAATGCAGTCGTGGCAGGTATTCTTTCTGTTTGTTACCTGGATGCTTTGGTTTTGTTTGATCCGGGTGCCACGCATTCGTTTGTTTCTCCTATTTTTGCTTCTAAATCTTGTTGGCAAGCTTCGAGGATGGCTTTTCCTTTGTTTGTTGCCACTCCTCTGAGCGATTCTTTGGACGCCGATATTGTTCTTTCTGGTTGTCCAGTTCTCGTGGGAGATAGAGAATTACCAGCTGCTTTGATTTTGTTGGATGTGATGGAGTTTGATGTTATTCTGGGAATGGATTGGTTGTCTCAGCACTATGCCGTGGTTGATTGTAGGAATAAGGAGGTGATTTTCAGAATTCCTGGTGAAGTAGATTTTAAGTTTGTTGGTGATAGGAGTTCAGCACCTCAGAATCTTATTTCTGTTATTACGGCTAGGAAGTTATTGAGGAAAGGTTGTCAGGGATATTTGGCATTGGTCAGGGATACGTCAGTGGAGAAGTTGTCACTCACAGATGTTCCTGTTGCTTGTGAGTTTCCTGATGTTTTTCCCGAGGAGTTGCCAGGTTTACCACCTCATAGAGAGATTGAGTTCTGTATTGATGTGGTACCAGGTACTACTCCTATATCTATGACACCCTATCGTATGGCTCCTACAGAGTTGAGAGAATTGAAGGAGCAGTTGCAAGAGTTGTTGGATAAAGGTTTTATTAGACCCAGTGTTTCTCCTTGGGGTGCACCAGTCCTGTTTGTGAAGAAGAAGGATGGTACCCTGAGACTGTGCATTGACTATAGAGAGTTGAATAAGGTTACAGTGAAGAACAAGTATCCTCTCCCAAGGATAGATGATTTGTTTGATCAGTTACAAGGTGCACAGTTCTTTTCTAAGGTTGACTTGAGGTCGGGTTATCATCAGCTGCGGATTAGTGAAGCTGATATTCCTAAGACAGCGTTCCGCACTAGATATGGTCATTATGAGTTTCTGGTGATGTCTTTTGGTTTGACTAATGCACCAGCAGCTTTTATGGACCTGATGAACAGAGTATTCCGACCGTATGTGGATCAGTTTGTGGTAGTCTTCATTGATGATATACTAGTATATTCGAGGAGTATGGAAGAGCATGTATATCACTTGAGGATTGTACTACAGACACTGAGAGATCATCAGCTTTATGCTAAATTCTCGAAGTGTGATTTCTGGATGGAGAGTGTTTCTTTTCTTGGACACGTAGTGTCTAAAGAAGGTATTCGGGTTGATCCACAGAAGGTTGAAGCAGTATCTGAGTGGCCTAGACCTACTTCAGTTACTGAGATTCGGAGTTTTCTGGGTTTAGCCGGGTATTATAGGCGGTTTGTGCAGGATTTTTCCAGGATTGCAGCCCCTATGACTCGCTTGACTCAGAAGAATGTTAGATTCGAGTGGTCAGAAGCTTGTGAGAATAGTTTTCAGTTGTTGAAGGAGAAGTTGACCACAGCACCAGTATTAGCTTTGCCTAATAGTGTGGATAAGTTCACAGTTTACTGTGATGCCTCTAGAATTGGTCTTGGTTGTGTGTTGATGCAGAATGGAAGGGTGATAGCCTATGCTTCGAGGCAGTTGAAGAAGCATGAGCAGAACTATCCTACACATGATCTAGAGATGGCTGCAGTGATCTTTGCTTTGAAGATATGGAGACATTATTTGTACGGGGTGACTTGTGAGATATTTACTGATCACAAGAGCCTTAAGTACATTTTCCAGCAGCGAGATCTGAATCTGAGGCAGAGAAGATGGTTGGAATTGTTGAAGGATTATGATTGCGAGATTCTTTACCATCCGGGTAAAGCTAATGTGGTAGCAGATGCCTTGAGTAGGAAGTCCTCAGGTAGTCTTGCTCACATCGGTGTGGAGAGGAGACCATTGATCCAGGAATTGCATCTGATGGTGGATCAAGGTCTGATGATGAAGATAAGTAGATCAGGTGGACTGTTAGCTCAGTTTAAAGTACGATCTGTACTGAGGGATAGGATTAAAGCAGCTCAGAGCCGAGATCCTATTCTGGAAGAGCTTGCAGAGAATGTCAGAGCAGGGAAGTTCACTGATTTCACACTCGATGATGATGGTGTGTTGTGGATCAGTGGTAGATTGTGTGTTCCTGATGTGGATGATTTGAGAGAAGAGATTTTAGAGGAAGCACATTCTACAGCTTACAGCGTTCATCCTGGTGTTACTAAGATGTACCACAGTATCAGAGATCTATACTGGTGGGATGGATTGAAGAAGGATGTTGCTGATTATGTTGCTAAGTGCTTGACGTGTCAGCAAGTGAAAGCCGAACATCAGAAGCCTTCTGGGAAGCTTCAGCCTCTTCCTATTCCCGAGTGGAAATGGGAAAGGATAGCTATGGATTTTGTGGTCGGTTTACCTCGTTCGAAGGATGGATACGATTCCATCTGGGTGATTGTAGACAGATTGACGAAGTCTGCACATTTCTTGCCTGTGAAAGCCACATATTCAGTTGCTAGATTGGCGAAGTTGTACGTGAAGCATATTGTATGCCTTCATGGAGTACCTGTGTCCATTGTGTCGGATAGAGGTTCGGTGTTTACTTCTCGTTTCTGGCAGAAGTTGCAAGAAGGGATGGGCACTAGGTTGGATTTCAGTACTGCTTTTCATCCTCAGACAGATGGTCAGTCTGAGAGGACGATCCAGACACTGGAAGATATGTTGAGGATGTGTGTCTTGGATTTAGGAGGTAGCTGGGATGATCATTTGTCGCTTGTTGAGTTTGCATATAATAACAGCTACCATAGCAGTATTGGCATGGCACCGTATGAGGCGTTGTATGGAAGGAAGTGTAGATCCCCGTTGAGTTGGGATGAGATTGGTGAGAGAGCTTTGACTGGACCAGAGATGGTTCAAGATGCTGCAGAGAAAGTCGCCGTGATCAAGCGCAGGTTAGAGACAGCAGTTAGCAGACAGAAGAGTTATGCGAATCCTAGGCGCAGAGATGTGGAGTTTCAGGTTGGAGATTTCGTTTTTCTGAAAGTATCTCCGATGAAGGGTGTGATGAGATTTGGTAGGAAGGGTAAGTTAGCACCGAGATACATTGGACCGTTTGAGATTCTGGAGAGAGTTGGCACTGTTGCATATCGGTTGGATTTGCCTCCGAGTATGTCACAAGTGCATCCAGTATTTCATATCTCGATGTTGAGGAAGTATATCTCAGATCCTTCACATGTGTTGCAACCTGACAGTGTGGAAGTGAGTGAAGATTTGACGTTTGTGGAAGAACCTGTGGCGATCGTAGATTTTCAAGTTCGACAGTTGCGATCGAAGCAGATTCCGATGGTCAAGGTTTTGTGGCGTAGCGACAGAGTTGAAGAGCATACGTGGGAGACTGAAGCTGAGATGCGAGCTTCTTACCCGTATCTCTTTCCTTCCTGATTCTGTAATCTTATTTTTAGAATTCGGGGACGAATTCTTGTAAGGGGGGAAGACTGTAATATCCCGTGTTTTTTTAAAATATTTTTACACTGTACCGGGATATACAGTGTCAATAATTTTTATGCATTATACGATATTTTTATGAGTTAATATGTATTTTAAACCTATTTTAATTACTGTCTATTATTTTCAGTATTTTACGTAAAATTTTCCCGGGACTTTCATTTTCGGGGAAATTTTCACGTAAACAATGTATTATTAATTATTCTAAATGTATTTACGGGTTTGCATGAACTCATACATATTTTTAAATTATTAAATAAAGCCTGTGTGTGTATATTTATTTAATTAGGGTTTATTATTACCCTAATATTTTATTATTTATTTATTATTATTTGATTATTTTATTTATTATTAAATTATTAAAATTTATTATTTATTAATATTTAATTATTTTAATTTATTTTCTTTTTTTTATTTTTTTTTTCTTTTCCTTTTTCTTTCTTTTTCTTTTTCTTTTTCCTTCCTTTTCTTTCTTTTTCTTTTTCTTCTTCTTCTTCTTCTTCTTTCTTCTCCCGTGGGTGCCGCCGGACCACCATTTCTTCTCACCGTCGTTTCTCCCTCCTCCGGCCACCGTTTTCGACACCGCCGGTCTCTATCTTCTCCTTGAGCTCCGGTGAGTGTTATTCTAGCTTTGGTTTGAGCTAAAATGGTCTAGAATTGCTTAGGTTTTGATTTGAATATTTCGGCCACTTTTGGTTTTCGATTTTTTTGAGCTTCAATTTGGATGATTCATGGAAACTTCCTTCACAAATGTTGTTCCTGGTAGTTTAATCTTCATGTATGAATTTTTACAGAATTTTTGGAGGTTTTTTGGATTTTTGGGTATTTTTGAATATTTTAATATTATTTTCTAATTTTCGGAAATTAATTATTTAAATTATGAAATTGGAGTTTATGGTTGAATTAGGTGTTGAAATGAATTATAGGAATTTATTTGGAATTTTTATGAATTTCTAAGTATTTATTTTTAATTATTGAAGTTTATGTGATTTTGTAAAATTAAGTTAATTGTGTTTTAAATTGAATTTAATTGGTTAATTGAGTTTAATTATTAATATTATTGATAAATATGTTGAGAAAATTAATTTTGGATAATTGTATGATTTTTGGTGAATTTTTGAAGTAATTTAGATATATATATATATAGGGGTATTTTGGTAATTTTACCCTAAATTGTCTAAAAATGTAATTTAATTGGTTTTAATATTTATTTAAGGTATAAAAATGATTTCTACAAAATATTTGGTATTTTTAACTAATTAAAACTATTTTTCGGGAATTATTTTCAATTATATATATAATATACGGTTTTTCAAATAAAATGAGTTTTAATCGGTTTTTATAGTGTTTCAAGGTTAATTATGTAATTTTTACCTATGAAATGTATTTTTATGATTTAAGGATATTTTTGGTATATTTGAATATATATTCTGTGTTTGTGGACCCCGGTCGACAGATTGTAGTCTGGAGTCCGACCGAGGGGTTGTGATTGATTATGGTGTTTATTTTTGAAGTGTATTTTCTTTGCAGGGTCGGCTCTACTCTTTTGAGTAGAGAGATGTCCGTTTTACAGGGGAGGTTCTGCCGGATTTCCGGTAGAATTCTCGTAAAACGTGATATCCAGTCGAACCCTAATTTCTAATTCTATTTCCGTATTTTAATACTCTAGATTGAATTCTAGGATTTCTGTTAGGGTTATTCTGATGTCGAGTAATTATTTCTTGTTTAGTTGCGCCGAGACCGAGGGTTAGTGGACCAGGCCCGTCGGACCTGTCTCGTGGAGCGCATTAGGTGAGTTACTATATTATATATATATGCTTAGGATGCATGATTTAGAAAATGCATGTTTTATTTTGACTAAATATGCATAAATAACATGATTTATATTCAAGTATATTTTTGGTATATTTTTGGTATATAATAAATTATATACATGTTTTATTAATAAAATATATTTAAAATGTTTTTAAATATATTTTTAGTTTAATTCATGATTTGATTGGATTTATTTGACATATATATACTCAAAATATACCTGGTTTATGTTTGGTATATTTTCGGTATATATATGGTTTATATTGTTGATTTATTTAAATTCATGCATCATTTATTGTGAATGAATGATTTATATTATTAATGAAGGATATCTATAGAACGTGCTACCTAGTGGGCAGCACTAGGACCGAGTACGTACCGATACGCCTATAGTATTTAGGCTATATTACTAACTTAATTGTGGATATTGATTTGATGTGATTATTGATATGTGAGATGGGATTTGGGTGTGATTGCTGGAGCTCGGTTGACCAAGTGTCTCGGGGCCAATCACACTGGCAGTCAGACTGCTGGAGCTCGGTTGACTTAGTGTCTCGGGGCCAGTCTACTGTCCAAATGGATTAAGTGGATATATTTGGAATCAGTGAGCCTGTATGGCTAGAGTGTTGTTTAACACTATTATTCTGAGGTTGCGATATTCTAGGGTTCTATGTGATCCTTCATAAAAGTTGATTTTCAGACAAAATATATAAAATGATTTTTCTGCATCTGTATGAACTTGCCTGTATATATACATATTACTCTTATACTGTTGACTGTATGCATTATCACTTAGAGTGTATGTATATATACTATAGTAATTCACTCAGTGAGGTCTGACTCCCCTCCGTTGACTATTTTTCAGGAGAGTCAACTTCCTCAGACCTCAGTAGCAGGTCGATACGCCGGATTTCTTCCGCCCCGGCTTCTTTATATAAATTGTATACTTGAGTCTTATTTATTTACTCTAGATACTGCAGTAGTTGTGAATTAAAGTATTTGTTTTAAAGAGATGTATTATAGTAAAACTGGATTTGTATAAAGATTATACATTTATGAGATTATATATGCGATGTGATGAGTTTTGAATTATATCCAGTTGAGATGGATGATATTGTAATATTTATGATATTATGATTTTTATTTCCACTGCACATATATATATTATATGGTTATTGTTATTGCATGATTTATTTTTATTTTTAGGCTTGCTACGGGTTCCGGATTCGAAAGAATTCTCGTTCCCTAGCGCCGGTCATGACTCCTGTTTTGGGTCGTGACATTTATCCTCACCGTCATCAGTATCAGAGAATAAGCTCTCTTCATAATACTCTATCAGTATAATTAATAAAGATCAGTCCGGCTCTGATACCAATTGATGTGGCAAAAGCTTTAAAGAAATAAAAATAAAAATAAAATAAAAGAACAAATGAGATAAATATTGTAGTCCGTTGATTTGTTCATAAATACCAGAAAACAACAAAAAATAAATATTGAAGTCTGTTGATTCGCGCACGAATGCCAAAAATTAATCTTTTGCAATCTGTTGATTTGCGCATAAATACCAGAATATAGGCATCAATATTCGTTGTTTCACATAAAGAAATACCAAAAATTGGGAAAATAATAATTCTGAATGATCAATTCAACAAAAATTGTTTCACATAACCCTAAAACTTACATATTTATAGGGTGGTACAAACCTACCAACCCTATTTTTATTTAGGAACTAAAAATAAAAACAATTCTAGGTAAGGTAGAAAAATAAATTCCTAACAATATAGAAAAGTCAATTTCTAATCAATACTAAATTAAAATCAAAATCAAACAATAATAATAATAATAATAATAAATTATATATACTATTAATTATTTTATAAACTCATTATAAAATTTGCTGCTTTGCATTACTCTATTACCAATAAGGATGGTGACGTTGAAAGAGTTCCTGAAGAGCTTCAGGAGGGTCCTAAGGTCAAATGGGCAACTCAGGAAGAGGTTTTGGCACATAAAGCAGTTAGTGGATGGAACTAAACTTTGGAGAGTGTTGTAGCTGGTGTGCCTATGATTTGCTGGCCATATAATGCTGACCGACAAGTGACTAGTAGATTTGTGGGCGAGATTTGGAAGTTAGGAATGGACAAGATGTCTGTGATAGAAGAATTGTTGCGAAAATGGTGAATGATGTGATGGTGGGTTGGAGGGAGGAGTTCGTGAAATCATCAGCTAAAATGGCTGAGTTGGCTAGAAAGAGTGTTGCTGATGGTGGTTCTTCTTCCTGCTCTCTCGATCGTTTGATCAAAGATATAAAACTGATGAGCATCCAATCACATGGACCATGATAATTCCTGAGTAATTTATCTTCTTTGGTACAAGTGTAGCTATATATAATTGTGTTATTGGCTTTGACTGTTTTAAATTTTAGTTCTCGAGAAGTTTTTCACTTGCAACCTATATTTCGATTATATCGGTTAGAATTACATTACATACTTCAAATATCTTATATTTAAATTCATAAAAATGAAATACATATATATATTATAAATCTATATATATATATATTATGTCTTTCGCACTAACCATTACACTTTATATATATATATTCAAGTTTTAATGGTAATATGATGAATTTGATCAACAAACAGGCTTAAAAATATCAAATATAAATTATCTAATTAAACTGTTGTAATTTAGGCACCCGGAAGATAAATTTAAATATAAAATAATAAGAGTAATGCACATTTGAAATTGTTCTAAAACCAAAAAAAATTAACATACTCGAAAAGAAGGTTTTTTTTCTTTTTTTAACTGAAATTCTTCATTAAAAGGAACATTTATTATCGCTGTAATTGGCAGGACAATTATTATGCCTCGTAGCCTTCGCTACATGACCAACTTTAATTTGTCCATAATTATACAGAATATCATAATTTAATTTGAACTCTTACACAATTGTTGCCGCTAATTAACATGCCTTTTTAGAGCTCATGAACCTTATATACTCAATCAGCCTGTCCAAACAAGAAGAAGAAGATCCACCACCTTTCACACTTTTTCTTGCCATTTCTGCCATCTTAGCCGATGATCTCATGAACTCCTCCCTCCTGTTCACCATCAGATCATTCACCATCTTTTCAACAATCTTTCCGTCACACAAATCCTTCATGTCCAATCCTAGCTTCCACACCTCGCCAACGAACCTACTATTCACTTGCTGATCAGCAAAATAAGGCCAAAAAATCATCGGCACACCAGCCGCGATACTCTCCGGAGTTGAGTTCCATCCACTGTGTGTCACAAACCCACCGATCGCTTTGTGTCCTAAAACCTCTTCTTGAGGTGCCCATCTCACAATGTGCCCATTTTCTTTAGGCCCAACCTCAAGCTCAGCAGGAATTTTTTCAAGAACTTCACCATCTGTATTGGTAATAGTATCCGGCCTTATAACCCACAAGAACCTTTGCTTGCTATTAGCAATCCCGTACCAGAACTCCATGAATTGGTCTATTGTCAATACTGTAGTGCTACCAAAGCTTACATATAGTACAGATTCCAACGGTTGCTCATCCAGCCATTTCAGACAGCTTCTGTCCACCTCCCGGATACTGTTGGCTGTTGAATATAGTTCTTGCTTATTGATGCTTGTTAGTCTTGATTTCAAGAGCTCGTGGAGAGGAACGACGGTGTAGATTTTTGGGTAGTGAATGCGAATTTGAGATAGTGTTGGTGCTTCTAGTTCTTCAAAAGTGTTGAGGATGAGTGCTAGAGATTGTCTCATCTCTTCTCTAACCATTAAGAGGGCGGCTGGATCTGAACTTTCCTGGAAGAAATTTGGAAGATCTCGTCGTCGGAGAAAGGTTTCCATGGTAGGTACTTTTGTTATCAATCGGTCCATGTCTTCTTTTCCTTTTAACAATTCCAAAACAAAGCACGCACTCAAAGAAAATATAACCTTAGGACTACGAGTTAAAATGCAGTTGGAAGTATAATAAAAAGTTTTTTCCATACTTAAATAATTAAATAAATATTTTAGATCTTGATACCTTTGACAAGAAATTCATGAGCTGCAACAATGTCAGGAACGCAAAGGAACGTCAAGACGGAGCAAGAACTGATGGTGTGAAATTGAATAGCTGGAACTCCAACTTCAACCCCGACATCAAAAACAAAACCCATAATCATATCTCCAACGATACAATTCACCGGCATCACATTGTTGAGATCAATTAGCATCTTTTTGAAAATTGGTTTGCTCTTCGATTTCATTCCCTGCAACATCACTTTCAACTTACGAGATGCACCTCCGGCTCTGCCGTCACTTGACCAAGAGTGTGGAATGGTTTTGAATTGGAATCCATGGTACTTGGCGAAACGAGCTTCAACATCTGTACACCGAACTAGATTGTCATGGATATGATCGAAATTTAGGAAGGTGATTTTTTGGTCTGCAAGGGCTAAAAGCTCAGCTACCATCCTCTACCATCAAATCTTGGCACATACAAAAGGAAAAAGAAAATGCTTTAGGTAGTGTAGTTAATTTGTCAACAATATTCTTATTATCATCCTCGTTTCTGTCATTACCACCAGTCTCCTCACTATCAACTGAGCAATTCAACTGGCAACTGAGCAACCTCAGTCTCCTCACTATCATCCTTATTGTTCTTGATCTTACACTTGTCACAAGTAAACAGTTTATCTCCCTTTTCATAACGAGAACAACGAGTATGCACCCAAACACCACACTTATCGCAATTAATCCATCTCTTCTCCATCGTCAAAATTAACACCGCAAAGACAATCCATAATCTAGGAACCATCGTTCCAGTCCTCATGTAGGTCATGGCTCTGCAGACGGTGCGGCCGCCCCTTCATGCCTTCAATTCTTTAAAATATAATGACAAAGCCCCTGCCCGCATAATTCAACAAAGAAAAAGAAAAATATCACCTAACGCTAATCGAATTCAACCAAAATTCAAATTGAAATTGAAAACAAAAGCTAATTCACATTGTTCCGCTTTGATACGGGTGAAACGACAGATTTTGCCCCAATTGTCACCGAATTCAAAACATAGAAAAATAAAAATTGGACAAGATGGGAGCAGCACCTGGCAATTCATAAGAAGTTGTCCCTTCCTATTGGCTTTTGCCTTAGTTTATGAGAAGAAGAGAATAGTATTGTCTGATTGGTTAAGGAGAAGAGGATGATGAGGAGCTAAAAAGCGGCTTTGGTAGAAAAAACGGAGGATAAGAAGAAGAAGAAGAAGAAAATGAGAAACAGAGAGAGTAGCCCGTCCTTTTTTTTTTTTTTTTTTTTGTGTCAACGAAAAAAACGTGCACGCACGCTTGCAATAAACAAAAAAGTGAGGTATTTTAATTATTAAATTTACTTTTTGAGATATTTTAGTAAAAATTTCAGATTAAATTATATAATAATATTTTTGATGCAGGAAAGTTTTAGTATATTCGAAAAGAAGTTTTTTTGTACGAAGATAGATGTTGTTACCCGATACATTTCTAAGTAGTGCAATTTCTAACTTTACCTTTACATATTTTTTTTGCACTTTATTATTTTTTTTTTTGGAAATGTAATTATTTATTATTTAATTTTTTTAAATTTTAAATTTAAATTACACACGAGTAAATCCGTCGTATAAGAATTTAAATATTCGTATCTTGTAAATTTTTTTTAATAATCAAATGGAAAAAAATCTTTTTTAAAAAAAATTAATTTTTTAATTTTTTTTAAATAGAAAACTTAACTTATATATAAATGAATACATCGTGTAAGGATTTAAACATCTGTAGTTTATAAATTTTTTTTAATAATCAAATAGAAAAAAAAATTTCAAATTTCTTGTTTAAAAAATTTCAAATTTCTTGTTTAAAAAATTTTAATTTTTTTATAAATTTTTTTTAATATAAAATTTAAATTATACACAGATAAATATATCGTATAAAAATTTAAATATTGACAATTTGTAAAAAAAAAATTTAATAATAAAATGAAAAAAGAAAAAGCAAAGTTCAGCATAATAGTACTTATGTTACAAATAGTAATTATATCGCAAGTTGCAACTCATCCAACACTTATCTTTATCAATTTTTTTTAACTCAAAATTCTTCACTTAAAGGAACATTTATTATCTCTGTAATTGGCTGGCTGGTAGCCTTCGTTACATGAGCAAATTTAATTTGAACCCTTACACAATTGTTGCTGCAAGTTAACATGTCTTTTTAGAGCTCAGGCTTATATCCTCAATCAACCTGTCCAACCAACAAGAAGAAGATCCACCTTCTTTCACACTGTTTCTTGCTATTTCTGCCATTTTAGCCGATGATCTCACAAACTCCTCCCTTCTGTTCACCATCAGATCAGTCACCATCTTTTCAACAATCTTTCTATCACATAAATCTTTCATGTCCAATCCTAGCTTCCACACCTCACCTACGAACCTACTATTCACTTGCTGATCTCCAAAATAAGGCCAGCAAATCATCGGCACACCAGCCGCAATACTCTCCAGAGTTGAGTTCCATCCACTGTGTGTCACAAACCCACCAATCGCTCTGTGTCCTAAAACCTGTTCTTGAGGTGCCCATCTCACAATGTGCCCATGTTCTGTAGACCCAACTTCAAGCTCAGCAGGAAATTTTTCAAGAACTTCACCATCTTTATTGGTAATAGTTTCTGGCCTTATAACCCACAAGAATTTCTTCTTGCTATTAGCAATCCCGTACCAGAACTCCACAAATTGGTCTATTGTCATTACTGTAGTGCTACCAAAGCTTACGTATAGCACAGATTGGAATGGTTGTTCGTCCAGCCATTTTAAACAGCTTCTGTCCACCTCTTGGATGCTGTTGGAGGTTGAATACAGTTCTTGCTTATTGATGCTTGTTAGTCTTGATTTCAAGAGCTCGTGAAGAGGACCGATGGTGTAGATTTTTGGGTAGTGAATGCGAATTTGAGATAGTGTTGGTGCATCTAGTTCTTCAAAAGTGTTGAGGATGAGTGCTTGAGATTGTCTCATCTCGTCTGTGGCTATAAACAGACAAGGATCTGAAGTTTCTTGGCAGAAATCTGGAAGATCTCGTCGCCGGAGAAAGGTTTCCATGCCCGGTACTGTTGTTATCAATCGGTCCATGTCTTCTTTTCCTTCAACAATTCCGAAACAAGCACCCACACAACATCAGTACTAATTCAATTATGTACCAAAAACTTGTATATAATGATAAAAAAAAAACAAAAAAACAAAAACAAAAACAAAAAACCTGAGAGACTATGAGTTAAAATCTGGCGTACCTTTGACAGGAAGTTCATGAGCTGCAACAATGTCAGGAACAGAAAGGAATATTAAGACCGAGCAAGCACTGATAGTATGAAACTGAATAGCTGTAACTCCAACCTCTGTCGCGACATCATAAACAAAACCCATCATCATATCTCCAATGATACAATTAATCGGTGTAGCATTATTCAAATCTATTAGCATCTTCTTAAAAATTGGTTTGCTCTTTGATTTCATTGCCTCCAATAACATTTTCGCCTTACTAGCTGAATTTCCAATCGGGCCGTCTCCAGACCAACAGTTTGGTATGGTTTTGAACTGAAATCCATGGTACTCGGCAAAACGAGCTTCAACATCTGCACAATGAACTAAATTATCATGGATATGCTGGAAATTGAGGAAGGTGATTCTTAGGCCTGCAAGCGCCAAAAGCTCTGCTAGCTTAAGCATGGCGTTTACATGGCCTTGGCCTGGGGCAGGAAATATGAGTACATGAGCAGCACTTTGCTCCATGTTTGCTTAAGGGAAGGTTCAGACTGGTTTAGGAGCACAAGACATGAATATGGGCAGCAGAGTGTATAGAATTAAATACAAGAAAATGTCCAATGGACTGGTCAAGCTTATAATTGGAGTTTCGTCACTCATTTCGTCATCCAATAATAATTTGTTTCTTACCAAATTAAATATTTTATTTTTTTATCTCTATATGAGTAGATAAATGAACATAAATTATTTTAGTTATATAAAAAAATACCCTTATAATAAAAAAATAATATTAAAATAAATGTATAACTCCTATAATTCTACTTATTACAATCAATGTGTTTATTTAAGAGATAGTCCGCATATAATCAATTTTTGTCTGTTTGTGCAATATACTACTAGTACAAGTGTATGCTTGTGGACATATGTATGCTTGCCAGTTTTTGAATGTGTTCATTCAAATATTGTTGGTGGGTTCCCCTATATGACGGCTCATATATTTAAATAATCATTCAAAAAGAAAAGAAAATTTAGTGGTGAAGCACTTGGCAGCCAAGTTTACTTGGTGGCCAAAACTAAGTTTTAAGGGAAATGTTGAATTTCATAACGAGCAGTAAAATTGCGGGGCGATTTTATTCCTCATTTAAAGAGATAGAGTACATGTATTTAAGGGTAAAATTGAAAGTAAAATTTTTTTTATAGGAACTTAACTGATAATTTTATAGAAATTTAAAAAGTTATTTATGGTAAATTATTACATTACAACTCGTAATATGTGTCCCAACCTACTACAACATGTATCACTGTACAAGTTTTAATTAGCCACCAAGTAAAATAGAAAGCCGTGCATGATACTCTTGCCAATGTCACTTAGTCACCAAGCAAAAGAGAGGCGACAATGCATGATGCTCTTGCCAATTGCAGCCTTAGGGCATGAAGAATGTGTGCCTGGGAAGGGAGGAACAGCCAAAGCAATTTGCTTTGTTGATGAGAGTAAAGTGTACCAAAATTGTGTTGGTATTTTGATAAGAGCAGTAGCTAAAGTAAATTTACTTCGAAGAAAGAATCGTAGTTTTAATCAGTTCAAAGACAAACATCACTGATTTTCAATTCATTATCTTCGGCAAATACCCTCCAACCATAAGCCCGTCTTGCCAATGATTGTATGTAGATTTCTACATTATCACACGCGCATACACACCCCAAGTTCTACCTTCCAATGTGTTCAGGATGGCATCACCATATGCTTCTGCCTCAAATACATAACAACCAATTTTGAATAGTTGAGCGTAAACAGAACAGAAAATAATAAAAAAAATGGAAACAAAATACCCAAAAAATAATCAACTAAATTAACCAAATTCCTCTAATGGATTTTCTCTAACACAGCTGTAACTATCTTCTTTTTCATTGTCATTCTTCTTCTTCTTCTGTTTCATCTCGTCAAAATCAAAACAATCACCCCTAATAGACCATCTCTGACACTGCTGCAACTATCTTTTTCTTCATCATCAATCTTATTTTTCTTTTTCTTCTTTCGTTTCATCTCATCAAAATTAAAACAATTTCAGTAATGAGATGCCAATGGCGTTGTCGGTGATGAAATATCGTTAGCTTCAAACTCCTCCATAAAGAAAAGGAAATCAAATTGTGATGAGCGCATTTATAACTATATTTATGTTCAAAATTAACAGAAAAATAAAATTGATAAGTTATTATATATTATAACCATATGATAAGCAATTAGAAGTTAATTTAGCAATTTATTAAAATTTTAATTTTAATTAATTAGAATTAGTAGTCATTGAATAAAATTTTTATTCAATAAATTTATATATAAAGTTATCAGTTAGAATTAAAAATAAAAATAAAAACAAAATTATTTATCTTTATTAATTGGAGTCCATCTACAGTGCACATGTTTGTATGTGTACAATTGGAACTAAAAGCCATTAGATTAAGTTTTAATTAATTATAACCATCGATTTATAAAATCATTTACCGGTACAATTGTTTAGTTTATTTTTCCTCTTTTAATCTAACCTAAATTTATTTTGTGCATTTTTTTTTTTGCTTCATAACCCTAAATTTATACCTTCTAATTTCATTTTCACTCAATGCTCTTCTGTTTAGATTCGGCATAATAAGCTCTGAATTAAAAATGTTCTTGTATCATATTCAATTGTGCCTTCATACTCTTACCTATGGATGAGAAGGTAGAGCCCAATCAACCCAGTAAACTCCAGCTCTTTTCAATTGTGCATTCAAACTCCTACGTATGCTTTATCAGCTCGACTAGCAGGCTCGCTAAATCATTGTAATATTGGTAAACAGTACATATGCTAAACTCTCTACTCTCAAAGCTCCTCTCCCATTCGCCAACTATATTTGATGTTAACTCGAAACAGTTTCTGTCTTGCCAGAAACTACTGACATTATATATAAGACTAGGATGAACAAAAAATGATCACATATATAGCATCGGCATATTTATTTGTTGCCAAATATACCTTGCAAGATTCCTCAGATTTTGCCCTTCCTTTCATCATTGCTCAAGTTTGTACAGAAGGGCCACGTTATGTTATTATGTGTGATCTGTTATACAACGATGTCAAATTACTCGCATATCAAGTAGAAAATGGAAAACATTATGTTAGTGTCTGTCTTGTTCTTGACTTGTCAGTTAGTTTTTTATGTTAAGAGATGTCTAGTGGCAGAAAAGATCATTTCAAGCATTGTGTGGTCATCGTCGAGGCTCGACCCCTCCCTTCCTGCTGCGCTCTTACGACTCCATTACCATGACTGCTTTGTTGGGGTGCTTCTCTTTTGAACTTTTTCTTCAAAATCACTTTATATTATTCAATTAAGCATAACATATATACATAATTGCTTTCTTACATTGTTGTCATATTTGTCAGGGATGTGATGCTTCAGTATTGTAGGATAGTGCCTATGGATACCCACGACCTGAAAAACTGGCAGCTCCTAATCAGAGTCTTGGAGGATACGAACTAATGGACTTGATCAAACATGTCCTTGAATCAGTCTGTCCCATAACTGTCTCGTGCGCAAACATTCTTACTCTGACTACCAGAGATGTTGTTACTTATGATGTAAGTAAGAATTAATGCAAATATGGAGAGGCATAAAAAAATAATAGTGAGTAAATTTAAGCTGGTTGATCTCGTTGGGGTGTCCCTACTGAACGTAGAGATATCCAACTGTTGCCACATCCTTTATCTACCCAAGCTGAACTCAAGAGAATGTTTCTTCAACATGGGTTGTCCGGAAATAAGCTAATCACACTCTCTGGTGATTTTTTTGGTTGCTTTTCATTACTATAGCCTACTGAATTTCTTGGGTTGATTGCAACAATGAATAGAACTTGATCTATTTGAAACTATTCTGTGTCCCGTTGCGCACACCATAGGACTGGCTTACTGCACATCTGTGTAGGATAGGCTCTACAACTTTCGCAACCAAAAGCAAACGGATCCAAGCATTGACAGCAGTTATGCAGTTGTGTTAAAGAGGATATGCCCGAGACATAACCCCAACTCAAGAATGATGATACCTTTGGGCCCTGTATCTCCCTTCAAGTTCGATAATAGTTACTACAAGAATTTAGATAAAGGTCTTGGAGTCCTAAATAGCTTCTGATAAAATAATAAAATTGCTGTTGAATTTGGCTGCAACTCAACCCTATGAGAAGACAGATTCCATAAGGCCATGATTCATTTAAGTATTCTAAATGTGAAGGAGGGTTTCCAGGGAGAAATAATGAGAAATTATCGTTGACGAAATTAGTTACAGCTGCTCGCTGCTCTGTATGTTTGGATTTCTCAAGCAAACAAATAATAATGCAGATATTCATTAACCAAGAAGCCAGTAGGATCGTGGGCAATAAGATCACCAGCTCCTAAATATACCCAAAGATTTATGCACTCGTATTAAGATGATGTTAATATAGTTGTTTATCAGTAATATATTGATAAATTATTCAATAATATAATATACTCTGTCAATACTTGAAGAAATAAAGGAAAACAGCTATTAGAGTGCCCTCACAGTGCTGTTTGAGTTAAACTATATTAATCAGAGTCTAATAAGCTCTGAATATCAGTAGTCTGAAAAAAAAAAAAAAAACTTCGTTACTATTACTGTCACGGTAGTGGCCACTCATAGCACAAAAGCATCTCAACATCGGCTCCTCCTTTTCCGATTTCATTGGTGAAATCACAGGTCGCTTTTTTAACTCAGCATAAGTGAATCTTCTAAAACCAGTCGTAGAAGTGAGGTAACCTTGTTTAGCTGCCTCTGAACTTTGTCGAGTTCTATACAGGAACAAAAGAAATCCTTCTGCAATGGGTTCATGTATCAAACATGACACACATGAGGGTACACAATTGAGATGTTAATTTTGCCACCTTCAAGGCTTCAATGGTCAGCACCTGTTCTTTCAATTTATCACCAGCGGCAGTACCTTCATTGGTACATGATCTGGTTTAATATGAACCACCTTAAAGGTAGTAGCGGAGTTGATATCAGATTCTATGGGATTCTTCGGAATGGTTGAAGAGAGGTTGATGTTTTTCTCTTCTAATTTTGGAGCAAATAGTAATGTAGGACCAACACCACCATTTGTTTCCCGAGATTGATCCACATAATTTTATGCAGACCTGTTGCCATTTCTATGTTTCAAATGAAGAATGGTGTCTATCATCAGGTTCCGGCTATAACCAGCAATAGCACAACAGAATCATGCTTGTCTCAAAACCATACGGAAAACACAGAGCAACCATAGAAATGTTACCTATGGCAATAATTTAAAGGTTCCTAGTTCCATCCTTGATATGACCCTCACATTTATGTACTTTCTCCTGTAAAAACTAAATGTACTTGATAACTTCAACAAAACATTGGGACACCTCATCATTCAAAGACTTGATTATTCTGTACAGAAATTGAAAGAATAGACAATTAATTGCAAAAACCTCTTGTACTTCTAATAGAAATAATGCTGTCTCTTTTTTTATCACCACAGAGGAATGAGTTCTCATGACATCTGAAATCTACATGATTACTTAAGAAATTAATTACACCATGCAGTGGGCAAATGCATTTGTAGTGTGATAAATGGCAATAGTTGCATCCAATTTCCAGAGAATCCATAATTCCAAGCAAAAGGCACAGCAAGCTCATACATATTGGTTGCTTCTTTTTTCCTCTTTTCTTTAGCTGATCAAATTATGGACTATTCAATTACTTAGAAGCTGAATCCCAACTTCACTTCTAAATAACATACATACAATAAAAACAACTGATTAAAGAAAAAAATCATTAGATTTTATTATGGAATCAGCTAAAAAAAAGATTTTAATATGGAAAGCAGTTGATACATGCCTGTCATTTATTTTGCTTCTCCTCCATTGTTCAATAGTAGAATGCTTTGACAGTGGTGTATTAGCTTTCTGCTTAGTGCTCTTCCCGTCAAAATCATAAAAGGGTTTGCGTTAATTGCATTTGCAGAGACTATGGTTAGAGGGGCGCTGGCAAGGGAAATGTCAATGTGAGAGGAGTGCATGATGATGAGGCTGTGGTTAGAGCAGCGACGGTATCGGAGGAATGGGTGAAGGAGAGGAGGTTGAAAAAGCTGAATATATGTATATGTTAGAAAATAACAGGTTAGTGTTACCTGCAACAACATCATGTGTTGTTACTAGCACAAGTAAATTGATGAATTTGTGATGCTATGCTCATCAAGTAAATTGATAGGATAACTCATCAAGTAAATTGATAATATAACTTCAAAGCATCAATAGTTTAAAAGTTAAATATTTATTCCTTCCTACTCATGAAATGCCTGTCTATGCAATATGTTACTAGCACAAGTATTTTGCTTTTTTTTTTTTTCCCAAAGTGTGGCATATGTATGCTGACTACATTTTGAACGTTTTTTTTTAATATTGTTGGTGGGTTCCCTATATGACGGCTCATACGTAAATAATTAATCAAAAAGAAAAGAGAATTTGGTGGTGGAGTACTTGATAGCTAAGTAAACTTGGTGGCCAAAGTTAAGTTTTTAATTAGCCACCAAGCAAAAGAGAGGTGACCGTGCCCGATGCTCTTGCCAATTTGCCTAAGGCCTGAGTAATGTGTGCGCGCGACGTGAGGGACTGCCAAAGCAATTCATTTTGATGATTGAAATAATCCATATTTTGCCTCCCCAACTTTCTTTTTCCCTTAATTTATCACCTTTACTTGTATTTTTATTTTTTTCTTAATTTACTCCCTCTATTTTTATTTTTGTTAACATTAACCCCTTATATTTTTATTTTTGTAAACATTAAGTTCTTTTAATTTTATTTTAGCAAGATTAACCTCTTCAATAAATATAATTCTAAAAATTTTCATCAATTATATTATAATTTAATTAATTATATTTTATTTTTAATATAAAGACTATAAAAATACTATTTTAATTAAATTTAATTTATATAATTGCAATTAATTAGTTAAAAAAATTATCTAATATTACAAAACTAAAAACTTAAACAAAACTCTATTTAATTTTATTGTAGTTTATTCTACTAAAATAAAATTTAGTAGAATCTTATTTAAGTTTTTATTTTTATAATATTAGATACAATTTTTGTTAACCAATAAATTACAATTATATAATTTACATTTAATTTTTATAAAAGTATTTAGCATTTAATAGATTTTTACATTCTTTATATTAAAATAAAATATAAATATTAAATTATAACATAGTTTATCAAAATTTTTAAAATTATATTTATTTAAGGGGTTAATAAAAGTATAAAAGTTTAATATGAATAAAAATAAAAATGCAAGAATTCAATATATACAAATAAAAGTTGAGGGAAAATTGAGAAAAAAATAAAAGTGCAGGAGTAAAATATGAGTTATTCCTTGATGATTGGAGTGTGGCAAAGTTTTGTTACTACTTTGATGAGTGAAGTAGCTAAAATAAATTTACTTTGAAGAGATAATCGTAGTGTGTTTTTAAAAAAAAAAAATCAGAAGGTGAATGATAAAATTGTTAAAAAATTTATTCTTATATTTGAAAAATATTTTAAATGTTATTATGTTAGTGAGATATTTATTATAGTATTTTTTTGTAACGACCCAAAACAGGAGTTATGACCGGCGCTAGGGAACGGGAATTCTTTCGAATCCGGAACCCGTAGCAAGCCTAAAAATAAAATAAATCATGCCATCATAACAGTAACAATATAATATATATGCAGCGGAAAATAAAAATCATAATATCATGATATCATTTTCATCACTGGATTTAAATAAAAATCTCATCTCATCACATATATAAAATCTCTTTAATATAAATCCAGTTTCAATATAATACATCTCCTTAAAATAAAATACATAAAATCCAATACTTTAATTCACAACTACTGCAGTATCTAGATAAAATAAATAAGACTCAAGTAGACAATTTACATAAAGAAGCCGGGGCGGAAGAAATCCGGCGTATCGACCTGCTACTGAGGTCTGAGGAAGTTGACTCTCCTGAAAAATAGTCAACGGAGGGGAGTCAGACCTCACTGAGTGAATTACTATAATATATATACATACACACTAAATGACAATGCATACAGTCAATAATACATATCTAATATGTATATATATACAGGCAAATTCACACAGATGCAGAAAAATCGTTTTTATATATTTTATCTGAAAATCATCTTTTATGAAGGATTATATAGAACCCTAAGATATCGCAACCTCGGAAAATAGTGTTAGACAACACTCTAGCCATACAGGCTCACTGAATCCAAATATATCCACTTAATCCATTTAGACAGTAGACTGGCCCCGAGACATTAAGTCAACCGAGCTCCAGCAGTCTGACTGCCAGTGTGATTGGCCCCGAGACACTTGGTCAACCGAGCTCCAGCAATCACACCCAAACCACATCTCACATATCAATAATCATCATCAAATCAATATCCACAAATAAGTTAGTATAATAGCCTAAATACTATAGGCGTACCGGTACGTACTCGGTCCTAATGCTGCCCACTAGGTAGCACGTTCTATAGATATCCTTCATTAATAATATAAATCATTCATTCACAATAAATGATGCATGAATGTAAATGAAACAACAATATAAACCATATATATACCGAAAATATACCAAACATAAACCAGGTATATTTTGAGTATATATATGTCAAATAAATCCAATCAAATCACAAATTAAATTAAAAATATATTTAAAAACATTTTAAATATATTTTATTAATAAAACATGTATATAATTTATTATATACCAAAAATATACCAAAAATATACTTGAATATAAATCACATTATTTATGCATATTTAGTAAAAATAAAACATGCATTTTCTAAATCATGCATCCTAAGCATATATATATAATATAGTAACTCACCTAATGCGCTCCACGAGACAGGTCCGACAGGCCTGGTCCACTAGCCCTCGGTCTTGACGCAACTAAACAAGAAATAAATAATCGACATCAGAATAACCCTAATAGAAATCCTAGAATTCGATCTAGAGTATTTAAATACGAAAACAGAATTAGGGTTCGACTGGATATCACGTTTTACGAGAATTCTACCGAAAATCCGACAGAACCTCCCCTGTAAAACGGACATCTCTCTACTCAAAAGAGTAGAGCCAACCCTACAAAGAAACACACTTCGAAATACAAGCTCAACACAATCAAAATCCCACGGTCGGACTCCAAACTACAGTCCACCGACCGGGGTCCACAAACACAGAATAATTCCAGATATACCGAAAATATCCTTAAATCATAGAAATACATTTTATAGGTAAAAAATTACATAATTAACCTTGAAACACTATAAAAACCGATTAAAACTCATTTTATTAGAAAAACCGTATATTATATATATAATTGAAAATAATTTACGAAAAATAGTTTTAATTAATTAAAAATACCAAATAATTTGTAGAAATCATTTTTATACCTTAATTAACTATTAAAACCAATTAAATTACATTTTTAGACAATTTAGGGTAAAATTACCAAAATACCCCTATATATATAAATATACTTAAATTACTTCAAAAATTCACCAAAAATCATACAATTATCCAAAATTAATTTTCTCAACATATTTATCAATAATATCAATATTTAAACTCAATTAACCAATTAAATTCAAATAAAAACACATTTAACCTAATTTTCTCAATTTCACATAAACTCAAATAATTAAAAATAAATACTTAGAAATTCATAAAAATTCCAAATAAATTCCTATAATTCATTTAAACACCTAATTTATCCAAAAAATCCAATTTCATAATTTAAATAATTAATTTCCGAAAATTAGAAAATAATATTAAAATATTCAAAAATACCCAAAAATCCAAACAATCTCCAAAAATTCTACAAAAATTCATACATGTAGATTAAGCTACTAGAAACAACATTTGTGAAGGAATTAAGCATGAATCAATCAAGAACAATTCGAAAAAAATCGAAAACCCTAATAGGCCGAATTTGACAAATCGAAAACTAAGCAATTCTAGACCATTTTAGCTCAAACCAAAGCTAGAATAACACTCACCGGAGCTCAAGTAGAAGAAAGAGACCGGCGGTGTCGAAAACGGTGGCCGGAATCGGCGTGATCGACGGTGGGTTAATTTTCGGCTTCTCCGGCCAAAATCACTCTCCCGATGCCGGAAATGGCCTCCACAGGCGGTGAAACTGGTCGGGGAAGATGGTGGCACACCGGACGGCACACCCACGGTGAAGGAACGGCACGGCAGCGACCGGAACGGTGAGGGAGGGTGATCGGGGAAGAAGGAGACTCGCGGGGGCAAAATGGTAATTTTCCAAACTTTTGATTTTTGACAAATATATGTATATATATATACTTTATACTATATATTAAAATAATATTAAATCACACACATCAAATATACACCACACACATAAAAATATTAATATTTTAATAATTTCTACCAAATAAAATTAATTAAATAACAATTAAAACAATTAAATACTTAATAAAATATTAGGGAAATAATAAACCCTAATTAAATAAATATACACACACGGGCTTTATTTAATAATTTAAAAATATGTATGAGTTCATGCAAACCCGTAAATACATTTAAAATAATTAATAATAAATTGTTTACGTGGAAATTTCCCCGAAAATGCAAGTCCCAGGAAAATTTTACGTAAAACACTGTATATAAAACACAGTAATTAAAATAGATCTAAAATACATATCAACTCATAAAAATATCATAATATATATACAAAAATTATTGACACTCGCATATCCCGGTACAGTGTAAAAATATTTTAAAAACACGGGATATTACAGTCTCCCCCCCTTACAAGAATTCGTCCCCGAATTCCAGAAAAATAAGATCAAGAAGGAAAGAGATACGGGTAAGAAGCTCGCATCTCAGCTTCAGTCTCTCACGTATGCTCTTCAACTCTATCGCTACGCCACAGAACCTTGACCATCGGAATCTGCTTCGATCGCAACTGTCGAACTTGATAATCAACGATCGCCACAGGTTCTTCTACAAACGTCAAATCTTCACTCACTTCCACACTGTCGGGCTGCAACACGTGTGAAGGATCTGAGATATACTTCCTCAACATCGAGATATGAAATACTGGATGCACTTGTGACATACTCGGAGGCAAATCCAACCGATATGCAACAGTGCCAACTCTCTCCAGAATCTCAAACGGTCCAATATATCTCGGTGCTAACTTACCCTTCCTGCCAAATCTCATCACAACCTTCATCGGAGATACTTTCAGAAAAACGAAATCTCCAACCTGAAACTCCACATTTCTGCGCTTGGGATCCGCATAACTCTTCTGTCTGCTAACTGCGGTCTCTAGTCTCTGCTTAATCACGGCGACTTTCTCTGCAGCATCCTGAACCATCTCAGGTCCAGTCAAAACTCTCTCACCAATCTCATCCCAACTCAACGGGGATCTACACTTCCTTCCATATAACGCCTCATACGGTGCCATACCAATACTGCTATGGTAGCTGTTATTATATGCAAACTCAACGAGTGGCAAATGATCATCCCAGCTACCTCCCAAATCCAAGACACACATCCTCAACATATCTTCCAGTGTCTGGATCGTCCTCTCAGACTGACCATCTGTCTGAGGATGAAAAGCAGTACTGAAATCCAACCTAGTGCCCATCGCTTCCTGGAACTTCTGCCAAAAACGAGAAGTAAACACTGAACCTCTATCTGACACAATGGACACAGGTACTCCATGAAGGCACACAATATGTTTCACATACAACTTCGCCAATCTAGCAACTGAATATGTGGCTTTCACAGGCAAGAAATGTGCAGACTTCGTCAATCTGTCTACAATCACCCAGATGGAATCGTATCCATCCTTCGAACGAGGTAAACCGACCACAAAATCCATAGCTATCCTTTCCCACTTCCACTCGGGAATAGGAAGAGGCTGAAGCTTCCCAGAAGGCTTCTGATGTTTGGCTTTCACTTGCTGACACGTCAAGCACTTAGCAACATAATCAGCAACATCCTTCTTTAATCCATCCCACCAGTATAAATCTCTGATACTGTGGTACATCTTAGTAACACCTGGATGAACGCTGTAAGCTGTAGAATGTGCTTCCTCTAGGATCTCCTCTCTCAAATCATCCACATCAGGAACACACAATCTACCACTGATCCACAACACACCATCGTCATCGAGTGTGAAATCAGTGAACTTCCCTGTTCTGACATTCTCTGCAAGCTCTTCTAGAATAGGATCTCGGCTCTGAGCTGCTTTAATCCTATCCCTTAGTACAGATCGTACTTTAAATTGAGCTAACAGTCCACCTGATCTACTGATCTTCATCATCAGACCTTGATCCACCAACAAATGCAACTTCTGGATCAATGGTCTCCTCTCAACACCAATGTGAGCAAGACTACCTGAGGACTTCCTACTCAAGGCATCTGCTACCACATTAGCTTTACCCGGATGGTAAAGAATCTCGCAATCATAATCCTTCAACAATTCCAACCATCTTCTCTGCCTCAAATTCAAATCTCGCTGCTGAAAAATGTACTTAAGGCTCTTGTGATCAGTAAATATCTCACAAGTCACCCCGTACAGATAATGTCTCCAAATCTTCAGAGCAAAGATCACTGCAGCCATCTCCAGATCATGTGTGGGATATTTCTGCTCATGCTTCTTCAACTGCCTCGAAGCATAGGCTATCACCCTTCCATTCTGCATCAACACATAACCAAGACCAATTCTAGAGGCATCACAGTAAACTGTAAACTTATCCACACTATTAGGCAAAGCTAATACTGGCGCTGTGGTCAACTTCTCCTTCAACAACTGAAAACTATTCTCACAAGCTTCTGACCACTCGAATCTAACATTCTTCTGAGTCAAGCGAGTCATAGGGGCTGCTATCCTGGAAAAATCCTACACAAACCGCCTATAATACCCGGCTAAACCCAGAAAACTTCGAATCTCCGTAACCGAAGTAGGTCTAGGCCATTCAGATACTGCCTCAACCTTCTGTGGATCAACCTGAATACCTTCTTTAGACACTACGTGTCCAAGAAAAGAAACACTCTCCATCCAGAAATCACACTTCGAGAATTTAGCATAAAGCTGATGATCTCTCAGTGTCTGTAGTACAATCCTCAAATGATATACATGCTCTTCCATACTCCTCGAATATACCAGTATATCATCAATGAAGACTACTACAAACTGATCCACATACGGTCTGAATACCCTATTCATCAGATCCATAAAAGCTGCTGGTGCATTAGTCAAACCAAAAGACATCACCAGAAACTCATAATGGCCATATCTAGTGCGGAATACTGTCTTAGGAATATCAGCTTCACTGATCCGCAGCTGATGATAACCTGACCTCAAGTCAACCTTAGAAAAGAATTGTGCACCCTGGAGCTGATCAAATAAATCATCTATCCTCGGGAGAGGATACTTGTTCTTCACTGTCACCTTATTCAGCTCTCTATAGTCAATGCACAGTCTCAGGGTACCATCCTTCTTCTTCACAAACAGGACTGGTGCACCCCAAGGAGAAACACTGGGTCTAATGAAACCTTTATCCAACAACTCTTGCAACTGCTCCTTCAACTCTCTCAACTCTGCAGGAGCCATACGATAGGGTGGCATAGATATAGGAGTAGTACCTGGAACCACATCTATACAGAACTCAATCTCTCTGTGAGGTGGTAAACCTGGCAACTCCTCGGGAAAAACATCAGGAAACTCACAAGCAACAGGAACATCTGTGAGTAACAACTTCTCCACTGACGTATCCCTGACCAATGCCAAATATCCCTGACAACCTTTCCTCAATAACTTCCTAGCCGTAATAACAGAAATAAGATTCTGAGGTGCTGAACTCCTATCACCAACAAACTTAAAATCTTCTTCACCAGGAATTCTGAAAGTCACCTCTTTATTCCTGCAATCTACCACGGCAAAGTGCTGAGATAACCAATCCATTCCCAAAATAACATCAAACTCCATCACATCCAACAAAATCAAATCGGTGGGTAATTCTCTATCTCCCACGAGAACTGGACAACCAGAAAGAACAATATCGGTGTCCAAAGAATCGCTCAGAGGAGTGGCAACAGACAAAAGAAAAGCCATCCTCGAAGCTTGCCAACAAGATTTAGAAGCAAAAATAGGAGAAACAAACGAATGCGTGGCACCCGGATCAAACAAAACCAATGCATCCAGGTAACAAACAGAAACAATACCTGCCACGACTACATTAGATGCCTGAGCATCTAGCGGAGTCAGATGGAAAACTCTGGCCTGACCTCGACCTCCCTGCTGACTGGTAGAAGCCTGGCCAACACCTCTGGCACCTCCTCTCGTACCTCTACCATGACTCTGCTGTGGAACAAACTGAGTAGAACTCTGATGCTGGGCTGGTGGCAACTGAAATGGTATAGGTGCAGCACTAGCAATCGACTGCTGTGGGAATCGCGGAATCTGCTGCTGCTGATACCCAGAATAAGGACAAGATCTGGCAAAATGTCCTGTCTGCCCACATCTGAAACATGTCAATGGTGTCAGATAACACGGTCCCTGATGGACTCTACCACAAGTCTGACAAACACTGGCCGCTGATCCAGAACTACGACCACTGCTGCTGCTCGAAGCACCTGACCCAAATCTGAACGATCTACGCTGACCTCCACGGCCATGTCTACTGCTCCGATGCACTCGCTGCTACTGTCTCTGACTCTGCTGAGTCGAACCTCACTGCTGACTACTCGATCCAACATGAAAACTCGAATATGGAGTAGCCTACAATCCACTCGACTGAACTCCTAGCTGGTAATAATTAGGCATCGCTCCCTGCCTAACTAACCTCAGCTCAATCTCCTTGGCCAACTCGATCACAGACTCGAGAGTAAGGCCTGCTGTAGGCATACCAGCAAAAGCTGAACCCAAACCAGTAACATACGTAGTAACCGCAAAATACTGATCTCGCATCAGATCCTCAGCATATCTACCCAGACGAAGAAACTCTCGGGTATACTCCTCTACTGATCGATCTCCACGAGAAATACTGGTCAGACGAAGACGATAACTCAAACGAAGCAGCTCTGGACAGAATCTCCTCATGAATCGCTCTCGAAACTGAGCCCATGTCATCGTCATCATAAAGGGCTGGATCATCTGAATAAACCAATCTAGAGCTGGTCCCTCGACAGACAACTCGACAATCATGATCCGCTGGTACTCGGTATGAGCAGTCCGAGTCCTAGTCTCAATCGCATGTAGAAAATCTAAAGGATCAGAAGTACCATCAAAAGCAATCCTGCCAACTCGAGCATAGAACAAAGCTGCCTCAGGGTCAGACATACCCTGCTGATAGGCAGGCTGAACAGGCTGAACAACAGGAGGAACAGGAACATCAAATTCAGGCTCAACAGGCTCCTCGTCCTGTAACTCTCTCTGCCTACGGCGACCTGCCGCTCCTCGAGGTCTACCCCTGCCACGACCTCTACGTCTAACTGGCGGCTCAGGAGGTAAAACCTCGTCCTAAAAAGACTCATCATCCTCGGCCTCAACGACCGGTGGAGCAACACGCGCTCGCCTCCTCATTCTGAAAAGACAAACGGAAAAATTCAGACAAAACAGACAACGGAGGAATAACGCTGAAAACTACAGCAAGGAATATTTATCAAGACATACTCGAACCTAATACACTGCAGTAGTCCAACAGAAAACACAACTCAAAAACTAGGGCCACAACTCACATAACTAAGCCCTGACACAGAACTCCGCTCTGATACCAAATTTGTCACGACCCAAAACAGGAGTCATGACCGGCGCTAGGGAACGGGAATTCTTTCGAATCCGGAACCCGTAGCAAGCCTAAAAATAAAATAAATCATGCCATCATAACAGTAACAATATAATATATATGCAGCGGAAAATAAAAATCATAATATCATGATATCATTTTCATCACTGGATTTAAATAAAAATCTCATCTCATCACATATATAAAATCTCTTTAATACAAATCCAGTTTCAATATAATACATCTCTTTAAAATAAAATACATAAAATCTAATACTTTAATTCACAACTACTGCAGTATCTAGATAAAATAAATAAGACTCAAGTAGACAATTTACATAAAGAAGCCGGGGCGGAAGAAATCCGGCGTATCGACCTGCTACTGAGGTCTGAGGAAGTTGACTCTCCTGAAAAATAGTCAACGGAGGGGAGTCAGACCTCACTGAGTGAATTACTATAATATATATACATACACACTAAATGACAATGCATACAGTCAATAATACATATCTAATATGTATATATATACAGGCAAATTCACACAGATGCAGAAAAATCGTTTTTATATATTTTATCTGAAAATCATCTTTTATGAAGGATTATATAGAACCCTAAGATATCGTAACCTCGGAAAATAGTGTTAGACAACACTCTAGCCATACAGGCTCACTGAATCCAAATATATCCACTTAATCCATTTAGACAGTAGACTAGCCCCGAGACACTAAGTCAACCGAGCTCCAGCAGTCTGACTGCCAGTGTGATTGGCCCCGAGACACTTGGTCAACCGAGCTCCAGCAATCACACCCAAACCACATCTCACATATCAATAATCATCATCAAATCAATATCCACAAATAAGTTAGTATAATAGCCTAAATACTATAGGCGTACCGGTACGTACTCGGTCCTAGTGCTGCCCACTAGGTAGCACGTTCTATAGATATCCTTCATTAATAATATAAATCATTCATTCACAATAAATGATGCATGAATGTAAATGAAACAACAATATAAACCATATATATACCGAAAATATACCAAACATAAACCAGGTATATTTTGAGTATATATATGTGAAATAAATCCAATCAAATCACAAATTAAATTAAAAATATATTTAAAAACATTTTAAATATATTTTATTAATAAAACATGTATATAATTTATTATATACCAAAAATATACCAAAAATATACTTGAATATAAATCACATTATTTATGCATATTTAGTAAAAATAAAACATGCATTTTCTAAATCATGCATCCTAAGCATATATATATAATATAGTAACTCACCTAATGCGCTCCACGAGACAGGTCCGACGGGCCTGGTCCACTAGCCCTCGGTCTCGGCGCAACTAAACAAGAAATAAATAATCGACATCAGAATAACCCTAATAGAAATCCTAGAATTCGATCTAGAGTATTTAAATACGAAAACAGAATTAGGGTTCGACTGGATATCACGTTTTACGAGAATTCTACCGAAAATCCGGCAGAACCTCCCCTGTAAAACGGACATCTCTCTACTCAAAAGAGTAGAGCCGACCCTGCAAAGAAACACACTTCGAAATACAAGCTCAACACAATCAAAATCCCACGGTCGGACTCCAAACTACAGTCCACCGACCGGGGTCCACAAACACAGAATAATTCCAGATATACCGAAAATATCCTTAAATCATAGAAATACATTTTATAGGTAAAAAATTACATAATTAACCTTGAAACACTATAAAAACCGATTAAAACTCATTTTATTAGAAAAACCGTATATTATATATATAATTGAAAATAATTTACGAAAAATAGTTTTAATTAATTAAAAATACCAAATAATTTGTAGAAATCATTTTTATACCTTAATTAACTATTAAAACCAATTAAATTACATTTTTAGACAATTTAGGGTAAAATTACCAAAATACCCCTATATATATAAATATACTTAAATTACTTCAAAAATTCACCAAAAATCATACAATTATCCAAAATTAATTTTCTCAACATATTTATCAATAATATCAATATTTAAACTCAATTAACCAATTAAATTCAAATAAAAACACATTTAACCTAATTTTCTCAATTTCACATAAACTCAAATAATTAAAAATAAATACTTAGAAATTCATAAAAATTCCAAATAAATTCCTATAATTCATTTCAACACCTAATTTATCCAAAAACTCCAATTTCATAATTTAAATAATTAATTTCCGAAAATTAGAAAATAATATTAAAATATTCAAAAATACCCAAAAATCCAAAAAATCTCCAAAAATTCTACAAAAATTCATACATGTAGATTAAGCTACTAGAAACAACATTTGTGAAGGAATTAAGCATGAATCAATCAAGAACAATTCGAAAAAAAATCGAAAACCCTAATAGGCCGAATTTGACAAATCGAAAACTAAGCAATTCTAGACCATTTTAGCTCAAACCAAAGCTAGAATAACACTCACCGGAGCTCAAGGAGAAGAAAGAGACCGGCGGTGTCGAAAACGGTGGCCGGAATCGGCGTGATCGACGGTGGGTTGATTTTCGGCTTCTCCGGCCAAAATCACTCTCCCGACGCCGGAAACGGCCTCCACAGGCGGCGAAACTGGTCGGGGAAGATGGTGGCACACCGGACGGCACACCCACGGTGAAGGAACGGCACGGCAGCGACCGGAACGGTGAGGGAGGGTGATCGGGGAAGAAGGAGACTCGCGGGGGCAAAATGGTAATTTTTCAAACTTTTGATTTTTGACAAATATATGTATATATATATACTTTATATTATATATTAAAATAATATTAAATCACACACATCAAATATACACCACACACATAAAAATATTAATATTTTAATAATTTATACCAAATAAAATTAATTAAATAACAATTAAAACAATTAAATACTTAATAAAATATTAGGGAAATAATAAACCCTAATTAAATAAATATACACACACGGGCTTTATTTAATAATTTAAAAATATGTATGAGTTCATGCAAACCAGTAAATACATTTAAAATAATTAATAATAAATTGTTTACGTGGAAATTTTCCCGAAAATGCAAGTCCCGGGAAAATTTTACGTAAAACACTGTATATAAAACACAGTAATTAAAATAGGTCTAAAATACATATCAACTCATAAAAATATCATAATATATATACAAAAATTATTGACACTGCATATCCCGGTACAGTATAAAAATATTTTAAAAACACGGGATATTACATTTTTTTATTTGAACCACTGGAATTTAAAGTTCACTTGAGTCTAATTAATTTAATTCAATCTAGAGAGGACTATAAATAATATTATATTTTTTAATAGCAATCTAAAAACCGTCTTTATTTTTAATATTTTAACATAAAAAAATTTTAAATTTTATTCTGTAGTTTAACATTAAAAGTTAACCACCTTAAATGTTATTATTTTTTTTTTAAATCACATATACCTAGAATTCATTAAATTTTATTTAATATTCAAGTCAAATAGAATTATAAAGACAGTAAATATTTCAACCGTTAACTTTACACAGTTCTAAAATATTTTATTTAACACTTCGTTCGACACCTTGTCTTACCAGCAATAGGCTTCTTCATATCTTTATTCGAAAGAGGTTAAATATTATTATTAGTTGAGGCCCAAAATAAATATTAGTATCATTTTATTTAATTATTTTTACAATATATTTATTATTTAGGTGATTAATTTTCTGCTCTGCCAACTCTAAAATCCCCAAAAAGATGCAAAATTAACTTATAATTATAAAAAAGACAAATATGAACAAATACTCTATTATACATAGAGGCTGCCATTCTATCTATTAATTCTCTAACATTTAGCTCGATTTTGCATGCCAAACATAGCAAATTATTATGCCATTTTGATATATTAATACATGCATCTGTCCAAAATTGTTATCTGATTTTCTTCATCATCGTTATCTTCTTCACCGTCATGAGAATCATCAACATCGATCCATAGCAAGTCTTATATGTACAAATTCTAGTAGAAATTAATTTTTTCCTCAGTAGCAACACCATTGCCATTTGGCTATAACTTATAAAATTAGATGTGATTGCGTGTAAGAAGCACATCGTTACGAACTTGCAAAAGGACACGTAGTTTTAGAGCTCATCCGAATGATCAACACCAAGACATACCCAATTCCATGATCATCTCATCTATATATTAACAATACAAAAGAATCGAAAACGTCTCGCAAAGATCAAGTTTCTTTGTTACAGTCCAAGAATCATCCAAGAATGGCTCTATCCAGCTTGACAGGTAGAAGAAGCAACATCTTTGACCCTTTTTCACTAGAAATCTGGGATCCATTTGAGGGTAATTTCCCAATGTTCCCTACAGCCCCACAACAACGAGAAACAGCTGCAATTGGTACGGCTCGAGTAGACTGGAGGGAGACTCAAGATTCTCACGTATTCACTGTAGACCTTCCAGGGCTGAAGAAAGAAGAAGTGAAGGTGGAGGTTGAGGAAGGAAGGATATTACAGATCACTGGTGACAGGAAAATAGAGCACGACGAGAAGAACGATAAGTGGCATCGGATTGAACGAAGCACTGGAAAATTCCTGAGGAGGTTTAGGTTGCCAGAGAATGCAGAAATGGATCGAGTTAAGGCTACTATGGAGAGTGGCGTGCTTCAAATCAATGTTCCTAAGCAGGAGCCCAAGAAGCATGAGGTCAAGTGTATTGAGATAGGTGGTTCCAGCTCTGAAGGCACTACTGGAACTAGTTCCTTACACAAGTTTTGAACTTGTGGTGCTATGGATGTTCAGGTTCTTATATGTTACTGGTTTCTATAGTAAAAAAGGCTTTTGCTTGTGAAATATGTGTGGTTTGTGCTTTTTGCATGTTTGTTGTAAATTTTCTATTTTAAATAAGAGTGTTGTAGTAAAATGTGAATAAATACCACTGTTTGTGTACTAATGTGCTTACTGATTCTGATGTTGCATGCAAAGAAAGCAAATTGTAGAGTATTCAAAAAAAAACAGGGGATGTGTTCAATTTCATATGTGTTTTCACAGGGGATGCTGGAAAAGTTTTGTCAGAATTCCCGGACATCAATGGAAAAAAGAATTATTTTCTTTCAGAAAACTAAAGCAATGAACCAAAGAAGATCAACCGTGAGGCCTATATAATTATTTTTACCTAATAACTCTTTATAATCCAAAAACAAAAAAAAATCATGGGCAACTGAAGTAGAAATAAAATCCCATGGTATATTTACAAAAATGAGGAGAAAAAGATGTAAAATTGATCAATCTTCATCATCTTCATCGTTTTCAGTAGTACTATCAGAATCACCAACATCAATAGCAACAATCTTAGATGAACTGATTCTAGTAGAAGCTGATTTTATCTTCAAGGGTAATTTTGCATTATTAGTAACACAATGGTTACTGTCTTCGCCATCTTTCTTCAAGTCACTAGGTGGCAAAAAGCAATCCATAGACAATCCTTTTATGTTAAAATCAACTTCTTCAATAGCCCATACCTCTTCCATTCTTGTTCTTGAATGGCTTTCTGAGTTTTCACCAGTCCTGAACAATGAAACTGAGGTTCTTCCACCATGTGCTATGTTAATTCCATCAATTGTCCTGTAATCTTTAATTATGGACTCCATTGTTGTTTCCCAGTAAATGCTGTCACTTCCTGATGCTTCAATTCTTAAGAGATGTGAGTCTTGTAATTGAACTAAAAGGCCGGTTCTTTGGCTGAAGTGACCCCAAACTGTGTGCCTTATGATTTCTACATTGCTTGTGCTTCTTGCTCTCAATGATGAGGTTTCAGCTTCAAGTTTTAGTATAAAACAGTCCTCACCATTGACCGCCTTTTCGCCGACACATATGGAGTTGGAAAATAAGTTGGCTGTTGATTTTGGATCAAGACCCTGATGTATATGATTCAAGCTTGTCAGAAACTTGTGAAATACAGGAAGAAATTCCCAGTAAAATCACTTGAATTACGTATGCTAATAAAACTATAGAACCTGAAACATAACCCCAAGTCAGTGGAACTATCATTGGGCTTTTTGTTGGCTGAGGCCTTAGTGAGATTTAGTGACGGGTTTTTGGGTCTATGTTTTGCTTTAATGGGATGGCAGGACACAAAAATATGTTGACTTTTCTATGAAATATTTTGTTACTCGAACAATGTTGTTGACTTTATGATGAAGATCAAGAATTTAGTGGCTAAAGGCAAATTAACTAGCTGATAACAATGGTGTGTATGTCCCACAGTAAAGCAACCAATAAGTTATAGCAAGAATATGATTAAGAAATCAGTTAAAATTAATGTGGAATTTATGCCCCAATCCCTCCTTTTTGAGAAAGTCAAAAATACCAAATCATAGTATAAGCCAATTTAGCCCATAAAAACTGAAAAGCAAGAGACTATCAAAATCAGTGAAATACTTCCAAAGAGCTGATCTATTTTTCAAAACTTTGAAACTTCAAAACTTAAAATCATTATAACTTCTAGACATCAGAACTATCAAATATACATATATATATATATATATATATATATATATATATATATATATTCTTCAAAAGATTAAAATTTCAAAAATCATAATGTGAAAATTCAAAAAGATAAATTAAGGCCTTAAATAGATAAGTGTTTTGCTTATTTTAGATAAAAATGTATCATAAAAAATTATAATTATTTAAAAAATTTCAAGAAAAAACAGATTTTTTTTATTTTTAGACCTAGATATTAATCCTACACCTCACAATATTCTTATAATGATATACAATTAGATATGCTTATATAGTAGTTGAATTCAGTAATTTTAATTAATGCTTTCATACATAGATTTACCTAAAGCTCAGAAATATTATGCAGAAACATATAGATTTACCTGGAGGAAGCGTCGGAGGGGCCTAGGTGGGCCTCTGGAAGCATGGGAATGGTGCCAAGGGGTCTGTCTCCAGGCAACTTTGCCATCACTACCGGCACTAATTTTGCAACCAGAAACCACCAACTCTAAGCACCATAAGTCTGGCCTTTTTTGCCACAGAACGAAACCTCCCACCTCTCCAGCTCCACCTCCATGTCTCATTTTCTTCAATTTCACAACCTTATTGTTCAAACTCCTATCCCCTGCACAGAAGTCTGAAGCTGCCATCTTCACCTTCCCCATGGCGTACATACTGTCCACTGAGTTCAATGCCCTCTCCCCTCCCATTGCTGCTATGTACTGTTGCACTATATATTTTGCCATTGATGTCTTCTGCAAACGAAAAAAATGGACAAAAAAAAAAACAACTTACATTCACACATCTCCCCCACTATATTTAAAGTAATTGAAAAAAGGTAATCATATATGCTTACAATAGGTTGGTCTTTGATATTATGATTGATGAACTGATGATCACGATGAATAGGAAAAGGGATCAAAGGAGCACCAACAACACCAAGCAAAAGCTGGATCTCTGTACTTCTACCACCAAATACATTTACCATGGATTTTTCAGTGTTTGGTCTTATCCAGGCTTTCATATTCTGCCATGACCTGTTCACATTCTTGTTAGCACCAAACATTTCTTCTGGTATTGGAACCTCAAGCACCGTATCCAACCCATCTTCTCTATCAAAATTTGGACAAAGTTTCCTCATCAGAAACTCCAAAAAAAATCACTTTCTTGATGTTCTTGGCTCAAAAAGATCCAAAAGATTTATGGGTTTTCTTTCTTGCTTCTGGTTTGAGAGTTCTTGATGAATAATGAAAGAAAAAAAAAAAAAAAGACTTGGATTCAAAGGGAGAACGAGAGGTGTGTATGTGTGATATGTATGTGAGTATTGTGTGTTTGGGCAGCTAAAGAAGCTAAGAGAAGAAACACAATACCAAAGTACCAACCGACCATTAGCCACTGCTCAAACGTGGTACACTTCTTCTCTGTCGTGTTCGCACGGTTTCATCTCTAATTTTCCTTATATAATAATACAATAACAATAATAATAATAAACTCATCTTTATGATATAGTTTTCATGTAATAGATTAATGTAATGATAATCTAATCTGCATATATATAAATAGATTAAATCAGAATTAGGCTTATTTATGGGATGGCTTTAAGGGTATGTGAAAGCTTAGACTTGTTTTGGGTGGTTATTGGTTCTTTTTCCGCCATGTACCTGTCCAACCACTTCTTTTTGCTAGTTTTAATTCTAATTAATTAATTAGCCACACCAACCCTTTATGTTGAAATTTTGCTTAAATTTTTTTTTTTTTTATTTTATGTTATTTTAGTATAAATGTCGTTGTTAAATTGAATTATGGAATGTCGTTATGGGTTGTTTTTCTTCCAAGAGATTGATGTTTTTCCTCTCTTTGAATTTTGCTAACTGAACTTGGGTCAAAATAATTAATAATATAGCATATATAGTTGTTATAGGGAACCACAGTATATTGTACTCTAACCAACATATCATAAGAATTTTACTATCTTTATAACTTTTAAGTTTTGACATTTTAAATACCAATAATTTAAATAAAAAATAATTTATTTTTAATTAATTAATTGTGAGGTTATGATAATTAAGGGTGTAGGTTTAAAATTTTCATATTTCATTGAAAGTGCGACTTTTAAAAAATATATATATATCTGATTTAAAAAATAAAAATATATATATATATCCAAGAGGTAGAGATAAGCATTTGATTTTATTTCTGGATAGAAATTTTGAATATCAATGTGAAGGGGTATATGGGATTGGTCTTGCATAACTGTAATCATCTAAAAGAGTGTAAATGGATGACACCCAAAAGATCTTTCCTTTGCTCAAAAAACAAAAAAAAAAAAAAACACCCAAAAGAATTCTTTTTATATCCTAATTCTTATTCAAAAGAATGAATAAAAGTTTCCTTTGGTGGCTCCAAAATTTCCAACTTAGTGGCTAGAAATTGGTGGGAGATTGAGAAGAATTTTGTATGAGAATGTATTGGCAATTTAATTGTAGACTAGCCAGCTCCTTGGTACAAATCAAATTGTGTCAATATCCCCTACATATCCCAACTTTACCATATTAATTAGATTTAAAAAATCAATCAATCAATCACTATGTTTTCTTTTTAAGGAATGATAATATATATTATTTACACCTAATTTGGATGGAGTGATAAGAATCTTAAACAAAATTAGTTTTATATGATATAAAGTTTTTTTTTTTTTTAAAAATGTAATGGGATAAATAAATAATGAAGGATAAAATATTATTTCCTTCAAATCTTACCTTTTTTTTATAGTGAAAAATGAAGGTTTTTATTCATTAATTAGCACACTTCTCGACTAAAAAATTAAGTTGTGAAGAGAATAAGAGTTATTTTTTTCTATACTAAAAATATTATCATTTTACTCTTAATTTTTCATTATCCTTAATCATCACCTTCACTTTTTTTTTACCATTACAATCCAATGGAAAAGAGAGAATAGAGGAACTCGATATCAAATCCCCACTATGCTGATCATAGCCTGACCATTTGACCAAAACTATACAAATTATCCTTTCAAACTTTCAATTTATGTCCTTGTTACAAATTTTTACCTAAATTAGATTCAAATAAATAAATATATGATAAAATCTACAATATAAATTTTAAAAAAATTATCTAAATCTGCTTTTGATATAAACATATATTCATATATGGTGGAATTTACTATAAAAATATGATTCGTTTATATTTGTATGCTTAATTGCTTATACTCCATTGTAGAACCTTCCTAAGTAAGAATTTTTTATAATTAATTGTATTTTTTTACAATATAAATTAAATGAATTTACATTATTAGTATAGAATGGAATTCAATTTATTATCATTATTTATATTCATTCTTTAATTATACATACAATCATAAGTTACCAAAGTTTCTTTTCAAAGAAATAAATAGAATTATTTTTAATCATGAAAAAAAAATAATAATAAAGCTAAGAAGATAAGAGATCCAATAACTTTGAAAGTGGATGTGCCCATGACACTTTGCTGCCTTTCGAAAGCACTATTTCTAACATTAAAAGTATCCTCTGCATGCAAACATTACAATCAAAATTGAATAAGAATTAATGAGAAAATTAACGTTAATTGTTGATTAATTAACATTATAAAAGGTCGGCCAAATATGATTATTGTAGCAGCAAACAACCGACAATTTAATTGAAAATTGACAAAAATGTTGGTTAATAAGACAATCAATCTAAAACTGTGTCCAATTTGCCTTGCTGTGTTCATTTTTTTTTTTTTCTAAGTTACACTCATAGATCAATCGAATTGCATTTGAGAAAAAACTCGATTAGTTGGACGAAAGACAGCAAGAATATTTTTAGATTTTTCACAGGAAAATCCAAAGAATATGAAGCTTTTTATAAAATAACGTATCCAATTATGTTGTGCACGTTCTTGGAAAATTTAATAATGCAATCTTGGTTATTTGCCTTTGATTCCTAAGGGTGGCAACCATATAGCTACCATGTTTGCAAAACATTCCATGTATCAGGAAGTTTGGGTTACTAAGTTCTTTCCAAAAAAAATTAAAAAAAATTGACAAGCCTGATTGATGATTTAAGCCTACCACACTATTAAAACAAAAAAAGTGTTAGTCCAAATGGGCAATAAATATTGTTTTTAGTTTGATGATTTTTGAATACTAATAGTTTTAGGGAAAAAAAATAACGTATTCATTCATATCTAATTTTAATAAATTATTTAAAAAAAAACTATTTTCTCAAAATTGAATTCTAATTAATTAAAAAAAAAACTTTCTTTCTTTTTTCACTAATTGAACAAATTATTATAATTACTTATTTCAAATAACCTATTAATGAACTCAAATTCATTATTATATTTTTTATTTTTTTCATTTGATATTTTTGATATTATATAGTCAGATACACATGACTATTCAAAATTTAATATGTATTTCATATAAAATACTTAAATTCAAATTTTATCAAAAAAAATAAATTTTTTATTAATAGAAAAATATTGAGGAACTTTCTAGCTATAAATATTTTAAATTAATAGAAAAATATAAAAATTATTATTGTATTTTGTATTTTTAATCATGCATTTTTAATCTTACATATATACATACACTAGTCTATATACAAGCTAAAGGTGGCAAAATGGGTGGATATGAGTGGGATATAAATGGGTAAGACCTCATTTATCCATTTATAATAAATTTATTATTTATATGAGTGCTCAAATCCATATAACACTTACAAATTTTACCCATCCATTTAAATTCATTTATTTATTTATAAATTTTTAGAAATTTAAAAGAAATAAAAAACCATTTTGTAAAGTTTATAAATAAAAATACCCTTATTTATTTTTTATATTCTCACCTCTTTTAATTTATAAGCATGTCCCTTTTTTCATTTTTGCCATTTCTTCTTTTTGCTTTGTTTTTTCTCTTTTAAGACTCCATTTATTTGTAGAAAATATTGTTCAGAAAAATATTTTTCCTTATTTTTTAATGTTGAAATTATCAAGAAAAATAAGTCAAAGAAAAATAAATAATTAGTTAATGAAAAATAACTTAAAAATAAAGGAAAATGGTTTTCAATTTTAAAGATGAGAAATCATTTTCTAATATTTAAAAAATAAGAGAAATTTATCTAAAGTACCTATCTTTTTTATTTTTTACTATTATTTTCTTCTTTTTTTATTTTTATTTTATCCTTATTTTTTTCTTCTTTTTTTTTCCTTTTTTTATTTTTAGTTCAAATGGGCAATAATGTTGTTCAAAAAGAAGAAATGGGCAATAAATGTTGTTTTTAGTTTGATGATTTTAGAGTCAGATTAGTAAAAATATAGTGAGTAATTGAGTTTTGAATACTAATAGTTTAAAAAAATATATAACATATTTACTCATATCTAATTTTAATAAATTATTTTCTAAAAAAACTATTTTCTCAAAATTGGATTCTAATTAATTAAAAAAAAAACTTCCTTTCTTTTTTCACTAATTGAACAAATTATTATAATTACTTATTTCAAATAACCTATTAATGAACTCAAATTCATTATTAGATTTTTTATTTTTTTCATTTAATATCCCTGGTATTATATAGTCAAATACACATTGAGTATTCAAATTTTAATGTGTATTTCATATAAAATACTCAAATTCAAATTTTATCAAAAAAATAAATAAATTTTCTTACCATGTATGATTAAATATTAATTAAATTATGACTAAATGGATCAAATAGCCTCGATTGATATGGTAAAATTACATTATTGAGTTTAAATTTTTGTAGCTAAAAGGTTGATTTGTGGCAGTAGATTGTCCCCTTAGTCTATTTTCACGTGTAAGTAGATCGTTGTTTTAGGTCATAGTGACATAAAGGCATTAGTGACATAAAGGCAATGTACATGTGCACTAAATTTCAGATATGGTATGGGCTTGTGCACTGTAATGTTTGTTCCCCCATGTTTAAGCAGATCTGGCACATGTCTACTCAGAAACTGTCAATCTTCTTTTTGGGTAAAGTAATAAATTTATCTTATCTAATTTTTTTCTTTAAAAAAAAAATATTATGCTCATCTTATCTAATGCTAAGTAGATCAAACATATCTTCTTTTGATTCTGCTTTTGTTTACAAAAATAGGTGTGATAGAATCAAATCTCATATTGTATCAAAAAAAAAAAAAAAAAAATCAAATCTCACATACTTCACTTACAAATCTCAAAACTTTTTTTAGTAAAATAAAATATATCTTTTCAAGTGTCTTGTATTATTTACTGGAATGACTACTAGGACTATACAAAAATTAACCAAACAGATCAAACCGAATTGATTCAATTCAATCCAAACTGAAAATTATGATTCAAATGGTTATATGAATGGTTATGGTTTTGAAATTTTTATAAACCGATTTTTTTATTTGGTTTCGGATTAAAAAAATAAAAATTCAATTAAACTAAACCGTAGGCTAAAACTATTTTTTTTAATATACATATATATATATATATATATATATATAACATAAAAGATATTAATGCTAATAATTTTCTAGTTTCCTAATATTATAGACTTTTAATGACCTAAATTCTTCAACATTCCTTTTACTCTTTACCCTAACTTTACTTAGAAATCCACATATAGTAAAATGTGATAATTAGAATTCTACATATAGTAAAATTCTGCACATTTTATTTATAATTTTGCACTTAATAAAATTCTACATAACTATTATGCACATTTTACTTATGATTCTGTATATAGAAAAATTTTGTACAAAAAATCTATACATATTGCTTAAATAAAATTTTATTTTTTTTATTTTTTTCTTTTACTTGTAGAATTTTTTAGGATTAAGTGTTAAATCCAATTTAGAGCAAATTACCATTAATGGATGAATATTTTGGAACACTTGATTGAGAAAAAATTTACTTTACTAGTTTACAAATTATATTTAAATTTTTTAAAAGTTAAAGTAATAGGATGAATGTCTATGTTTTGGATGATATTTATAATTTTATTTTGAGTTTTTAAGTTAATTTTTGTAGTGTTTTCAGTTTTATTATTTTATCATTTATTTGTCAAACCGAACAAATCGACTATCCAAATCGAATCCAAATAGTTTTGATTTGGATATTTTTAATATTACATGATTTGGTTAAAAATTGAAAGTGTTCGAAAACCAATTTTATTGGTTTGATTATAAATTTTTGATCTAAACCGACCAAATCAAACTATGAACACCCCTAATAACCATTATATCACAGAACACTTGATTTCATCTGAAATCAAATCCTTTCGCACTTTTGTAACAGTTGAAAAAAATTATGTTTATCAATTGAAATTATTTTTATAATTTAGAATTTAAACAACTATTTTCAATCTTTAATAAATATAACCTAATTTTCAAGTTTCAGATAAAATATTTTAATTTAGTATAATTTTAATAATTATAGTTGAATTGATGTTGATTTTGGCCAATTCATCATAAATCCAAAAATATCGTTACTCATCTCAAGATAAGTAAGATTAATTTATATATATATATTTATTAAAAGTTGAGCTTAAAGTTATTAAACCAAAAATTTGACAAATATCTATCTTTATATTTGAATATTTATCTTAAAATCTAACGTGTCAAATTCTTAAAATTTTTATTTTTATTAAAATATATTTATTTATTTTATTTTTTTTAGTATTATTGTTACTAAAACACTATTATACATATTCTAATACTATTCAAATTCCTTTTATTTAATTAAAAATATAATTTTCTTTTTATTTAATGTAAGTGAAAATGCAAAACTTATCGATTCTTTTTATTTTTTATTTTATTTTATTCTTCAATTATTATTATTATTATTATTATTATTATTATTATTATTATTATTATTATTATTATATATACTTTTAATAAAAAAATTATTAAATACAATTGTTATAATAACTTTCTAAATTTTCACTTTTATATTTAATTAATTTGTAGGTTTAAATTTATTAAAATTATTTAATAATTATATTAAAATGTATATATTATTTAAAATTTGCACTTAGATTACATCTAGTTGGAGTTAAAACTCTACTTCTTTAATAACTTAGTGCCTCAAAAATTAATCTAACCCATATCAAATAATATGATATTTTAAAATACCAATTATGTTATAATTATTAAAAATAATTAACTAAATTCATGTATCTTTTGCTAATGAAGGGTCTCTTACTAGTATTTTTACTAGTAAATATTGTGAAGGTTTCGAGTTCAAGTTTTCAGTCCTTATATAGCTCACAGCCCTTTGAACATCCATTAGATAAAAAGATTCATGTATTATTATTATTATTATTATTATTCTTTGTTTTCTTTTTTAAAATATTGACATTTATATATCTATTCATTGAATATCTAGATTTTTAGTTAGACTAGTATGTAAGATGTATATATACAAATAAATTTTGATTTCAATCTCATAATTAAACGTTTTAGACTATCATACATACTTGATTGCTCTTAATTTCTTTGGTAATTATTGAATATGTAGCACATGAACAAATGTCATTGTGTAGGAAAAAAGGGTTACAAAAGTATTTGTCTTTTCATAAACTCCAAAAAGCACATAAATATTAATTTGTAGACATTGAAATCAATAACTCAAATCTACAAATCGGTGATTAATTGATAATTTATTTTGGCAAATTAAAACAAACAAATCATTGAACATATTCATGATGAGCATAGCATGCCTATCCACTCGTGCAATATCTAATAATAATACAAAATATTTGCTTATTATTTGGTATTATTATTATTATTATTATTTTAAATCTTTGGAAGAGGTATCCCATGAATATGTGAAGATTGTGTGACCACCCACTTAGCAACTAAAATTATATAGTATAATTATTCCCTATCCCAAGAAAACAAAAAAAGTACTAGTTTATAAAAAATGATCGGCTGAATTACATTAATTAAACAATAAATTAATTTAATTTAGTAATAGATATGAGAGATACAAACTTCAATTGATTAAAAATTAATAATATAAGCTATTATATTATTGGTTCTTTAATATGATAAAATTATTTTTATTTACTGTAAGTTATTTTATTATCGTAAAGATTAAATTATTAATGTATTAATTTCTTAAAAAAAGTTATACAACTAATCTAGTTCTGACTATATTATATTTACTTTATATATCATGAAAAATATATATACAAACAATGAATATATATATATATATATATATATATATATATATATATATATATATATATATATATGGGGCGGGAAATAACTATTCTGTAAAAATATTTTAGAGTCTAGTTTTTAAATTCTACTATTATTAATGAAAAAAAAAAAAAGAATCATTCATGTTATATAGCTCATCAAACTCACATCATATAAATTCTTTATTTAAAAAAAATGTATACAGCAAATAACATTAAATAAAAAATACTTCTAAAAAGTTGTAATTTTATATATAGTATAATAAAATTGACAACAAATAAACGATTTTTATAAAAAAAAAATAAAAGAAAAAAAAGTCCCTACCGTGAGTAACGGTGGATTAAGAGTGAATGTCACCACTGATTGCGGCTTGTTAGTCCCTGTCATTTTGACCCAATGTGACTGGTCACCATATCGCTCTATTTCTAAGTGCTTAAATCGGTAGTCTATCCTTTTTATAGATCCTCATGATTGAAAAAAAATAAATAAATAACTAATTAAGAAAAAAAATCTCTATTTTTCTCTCTCAATTAATGGTCAGAGTGACATGACAGAAATAAAAACTCAGTAATTTTGGCCAATAATAATCGAAAAAACTCCAACTCAAAACTTTTACAATTTTTAATGGGCAAATTATCTTTTTTATAAAATAAGAGAAATTTTTTTTTATGAAGCTTCGTTGGTTGCAGCTGCCTAATGAGAATATTAATACAGCAAATAATGGGGTGTGATGATCTTCAGTTGGATTCCATGTCAATCCCATGGACCATAACTTACCTGGCTAATCTTTGCAAAAAAAGGTCTCAACCTTATAGCTTGGTGCACGATTGGTCTCTATATTGTTTTCAACTATAAAGTAGTTGAGAAATCCTTCAAATGTCAAGTTTGTTGTATAACAATCTTAATGCATTCCAGCTATTTTCCTATAAAGGAACAAGCTTAAGTGCTTGTAGTATTAAATGTATATTTTTCAAACATTCAGATAATGTTTAGATCAGTTTTATGTATTTGAAATAATGCAATATTTGCAAATGAGATTGATAACACACTCTTTTTTTTATTTGATAGGAATGGCATAATAATGGTAGTTTTTCCTTTAAAAATTGACAATAGCAGAATTTGAATATGCACTTAATTATTCTCTCACTGATAAATTTAATTTATATATTAAAAAATATTTTATGAACATTAATTATAAAATTTATATTACATGATCGAAAAAGAGTTAAAAGAGTAAATTTAGCTAAGTTAATTAACAATAAAATAATGATCAATTCATATGATTCGAATATAAATTTAGATAGTTAACATTTTTTTTTTCAAGTTGTAAATATATATTAGGAAATGTTTGTTGAGTAGATATCATATAAAACTAGTACCCACTAAGTTGTTTTCCAAGTTGAAGATCAAATCTGCCTTGATTTCCTGAAAGCAAAGTGATGAGGTATAGCGAAGTGCTTTGCCCACTTTGGACCTATTTTAATCAATTCCAATAATTAAGGAGTGACCTCCCTAAAGCAACCAGGCAGGCCCCATGGCCATCTTATCATTTTAGCTTCTTTTATAATTAATCATATGGAAGTTCTCCCAAAGAAAAAGGAAAAGAAAAAGAAATGCACCATTTTTATTATTGAGATTCAATGGAGTATACGTCTCTTGATCCTACAAAATCATTGAAGGGTATAGTTTTTATTTCGTATCAATTGATGGTAATTTTAACAGAAATATTGACAAAAGGGAGAAATAGTATAATATTATAAAAAATATATGAATAAATATATTTTTTAAATGTTAAAAATGAAATATTACATATGATAAAATAGAGAGGTAAATCATTCTCTTGTCTAAACGCTCAAAAATCTTAGTTTGATATATTGGGCTTATATAGACCAAATTGTTCAATTGGCTTCGTCTGTGTATAAAAATTCACTTATAAATTCTTCAAATCCCCTCTTATTGATTGCATATGTAAAAAAAATTAGAAGTGAAAATTAGTCAATAATTTCTCCTAGTATGAAAAAAAAATTGCACATGTAACTCATGTATGTTTTAATAAACCATTAAAGATTGGTTAAAATTGATTGTGGAATAATAATAATTTTATATTTTTAACATATGCTATATATACAGATAGTTAATAAACTTTTATAAATATATATGTATAAGCTCTGATTTCATATATCATATTAGAAAAAAAAAATATTCGGCTAGAATTTTGAACTATTTGTGAAACCTCAAAATTAGTTTCTATAATTTTTCATATTAATTATATTCAAGGTTGGTTTGGTTGATACTTGTACAATAATTGTAGCTTACTGAAGAAGACTTTCAAGAGAATTTGGTTAATATTAAGGTGTTTTTGATATAAATGAGTTCTACAAAATTTCAAGAAAGCTAGTTATATTGAATTCTATTCCATCACAAAATATGAATCTACAACTAATAACTGTTGGAATCAATTAGTAAGTAACTGTTCTCGTTTAAGGCGTGTTCTCGTTTAAGTCGACCTCTTGGATTCAAGTCATAATATATAATTCCTATGACTACTGGATTGAACCATATTAATTAAAATTCAATAAAGTACAAAAAATATTGGTTCATAACGCATATATATAGAACCATATACAAGCTTTTCAGGTTTTTGGATCCAACACACAAAATTTTCGGAAAATGAGAAAGCACGCATTGCAATACAAATGCTAGAAAGCAAAAGGTTATAATTGTAGAGGAATCATTCTTGATTGTGCGAGTCAAATCATCGTTGACATAGCACACTTTACGTAATATTGAATTCAAGCTCTGATGCTAATATATAGACAGAACATGGAAATGGAAATCACATTCTTTATCAATTGATAAAGCGCTGATACCTGCATTACGCACTAAACCATGATGTAATTGGCATCTCTCCAATCGTCAAACTCATGAAAATTACAACCTTATGCAGGACTATGATGGTACATTGAAGTGGAAGAGCCAAGAGATGACAAACGCAAAGACCATACATGCTAGCAAGAAGTTCAGGAATCTGTGGCCCTGCCAGAAGTGTGCTGTGTTCACAGATGGAGCTGTTGTTGCTACCGCAGCTTCATTGGCTTCATTCCACTGCTCCACCAATTCAACCTCATTTGGACCAGTAACATTTCGTGCAACTGATCCACAAATCTCACAGGTTCTGCAATTAGACAAAGAAATTACTTTCAATATTTCATCGACCGTGCACCAACATCTGGATATCTTTTGTTTCGAATCACTGCCCATAAATCGATAAGAACAACATCTATACCAGGTATAAAAGAATGTATTGATATACCTTTGCAACATGCTCAACATAATCATTCAAACACAAAATAAAGAAGAAAAGAACAGAAGATCTGAAACAGCCAATCGCATCAATACTTCATTTCGCATAAGGGGTATCCTGAATGAGTATAAGTAGTTACTTTGTTGATTTCCTACTGATGCAGGCATTCACAATTTCATTCATGCCTATGCATTTCAGAGTTCAATGTGATGGGAAATTGAGTTTCCAAAGATGGGATATTCACTGATAATATTGATAACAGATTCTCATCAATAGAGAAATGATTTGCTATCGATGATTCGCAGTTGTTCACAGATGTAACAAAATCTAGTTGGTGAACTGCAAATAAGCGTAGAAAACAAAGATCAAAAGCTTGGCTACAACCTCATGCATAGTACCTTCTAGGCCAGTGAAAATCAAAAAGGTTACTTTTATAGGATGTTGATAATGTGGAAAATATACAGATCTTCCATGACCTACATAATGTAGTAAGAAGTCATATGGAGAAACCCATATTTTCCTTTTAATAAAAACTTTAAACAATGAAAGGGCAGACAATTTTCGAGACTAAAATTCTCTAAACAACTTTTCCAAGGCAAGTAACCAGTGAAATGGACACGTGTTGCTGCATTAGAAATCAATATTCATGGATGTTCAATTTTGACAATGGATGGTGTGCATTTTCCAGCACAAGGCAGCTCTACCTTAAATCCTCAAAGTGGATTAGCTAGCAAGAGCAAAGGATTGCCTGCTGAAGAACGCATGAGCATCATGAATTGTTAATGCAGTAAGGCCTCACCAAGCAAATATATCAAGTAAACTAGTTTTCTTTCATATTTATTCCAAGAAATAGTATTGTCTTAATGAAACTTGAATGCAAATCATCCAAAGGACAATGATAATTAGTACCAATTGTTTATGAGGGGAAAAGGCTAAAAAAGAGAAGGCAGTGGTAAAACATGTTAGAACTGGAGTGCTTTTTGTGGGAATCTTGAAACTTATATGGACTATTGACTCAGGGCACCCAACCAAACTTTTCTTTTCTTTTGAATACAATGTCAATAATCCACTTTAATCTTTCTTCATAGGCCACCAACATGATATGAGACAAGAGAAAAAAATCTCTGATATCATTACTTTAGACAACATGACAAATTGGAAGTGGGTACCTTACTTTCTCAAATGCATGCATTTTAAACTACTGAATGCCGTATACATAGATCCAATTCTTGCAAACTGAAAATTATAATTTAGAATTCGTACTAGGAAATATCTGCAAGTGGCAAATATTTTGACCAAAAAATAAACCCATACTACAACTTTATTCATAGATAAATGCTAAAGTGATGTAGGATAAAGGGATGCATTTTTTCTTCACAACTTAATCACAAGAAAACAGAAAATTTATTGCACTTCTCATTTAAACATTGGAAATGTAAGTGGGATATTTGGTGGTTTCATCTTTTGCATTTATTATTTTTTATTCTCTTGATTTAGGGCTCAATCTACTTTTACATCCTTCTCTTTTTGATCTATAAATAAAAGGAGATTTTACTCAAAAACTTGGTTCCATTACTTAAGAGTTCACATGTCTCTTGAAATAGCATGATCCTCATTGACAAGATCTTCACCTGATATTGTTCCAGAAGATTATGCTAAACAAAATATACTTTCAGCAGCAAACTCTAAAATCACCATTAGATAACAAAACAACAAATACCATGGAGCTCATTTTGTCTATATTTTCTTTGATAATAATGAGCTCATTTTGCTACATGCAAAATCCCTAACACACCAACTTTTTTCCTTACTTAAACAATCAATTATTTCACATAATGTGACATTATTTCATTCATCAGTCTATATTTACTCTTAAAATTTTTAGCAAAAGCATCATGTTGCCCTTGAAGACAATATAAAGAGCCAGTATAAATTTTAAGTGAAGCACACTACACTTGTCAAAAAAAATCCTACAAACTGAACTGACTCCAATTTGTTCCCATTGCCAAATTTAAAATAGCTTAACTGAAAACTAGCAAATTGACATCTCTGCAATACCAGTAAAGATCATTAGCCAAGATGTAGCATTCTTTGCCCGGAATCACAATAAATGCAAAAAAGGGGGCATTAAAGGTACCAAATGCAAAGAAGAAAAAGACATGAACAACTAACTCTATAACTACAACAACAAAAGTAAAAGATCAATTCTTTTCCTCATTTAGCTACTTACTTGTTTCCTTTGATTTTGAACCAAGCTTCTGCACAATGCTTATGAGCAGCAGCCAAATCATCTTTGCAAGAACAACCTAACTCAATAGGCATACCAGAATCTTGATTCCCAGCATCCAAGCTCAGATGACAAATCCTGCAATCTTTTTCAACCTTTGACAAATGTACCTTAATCTCAGTCACCCCACACTCCAGATCCACCTCAGACACAGAGGATCTACTGGCCTTAACAATCTCACTGCTTGAGCCAGACTCACTTGAAGAGCTTCTTTGCTCTTCATCATCTGACTGATGGTGGTGGTGACTGAAACTTTCCTCTATATCATCATCAATAACAACATTAACAACAGCATGGGGTTTTTGCAAAGTTTCCATCTTTTTTAAGACCCAGTTACTGAATCTTCATGTAATGGCTTTGAGAGGCAGAGATCATAAATACCCACCAAAGGTTTCAAGTAGCTCTCTAATATAAGCTATGTCATAGTATTGAACTAAAAAGATTCTTTCTTGCAATAGCTGTGGTAAGTAACAGTACTGTAGTTTGAGAGGTGCTCTCTGCCTCACCTCTCTATCTCACTATTGTGTGTCAGTTTTGAACAGAAGTTGTAGTAAAAAAGATAGAAAAATCAACAAAGAAAAATACAGTATCGGTATTATGCAGAGAGTAGAAGAAATAATAATGGAGGCTTGTTCTCTCTTTTCTTTTTGTTATTTGCTGTTTTGGAGTGTGAAGTACTGCCCTTTATTATTTTTTTAGTAATATCTTAATTGGTTTAGTGCTAGGAAAAGAAGACAGGCAGCTCCTGCAGCTAAAAAAAATGATTGAGAGAAAGAGAAAATTGCTTCAAAAGTGAAGGATTTGGGAGATGATTTGATATTGAAGTGACCTATTAAACTGTTTGTTTTTCCTCAAGACAGCATAGGATAATGTAAGTGCCAAAAGCAGAGTTTAATTTGTCTTCTTCAGTCTTTTATATATATATATATATATTTTTTTTTTTGGGTTGGTATTCTTTCTTCTTTAATTGAATCATGGGACTTGCACTCCTGCTTTGATGAGGTGATTACTTTTTCTAAGCCACAAAAGGCCAATATTGGCCTTTCCCTTTTGGGCACAAGTCATGTTTGCACAAGGGTAAAATAGAGTTTTGTAATAAAACCATGTGTTTCTACAAGGCTTGTCTTGCTTCTTTATGAAAAAAGGGGTCCGGCAGATCAGGAACAGCTTCATGATTGTGCATGATATTTTTTATGGCTTTCTTTAATTTTACCTTATGTAATTAAGTCATTGTCTTTAACTTAACCCCTTTTGGTCAAAGTTTTAATACTGATACAGGCAGGGGACCAGCTGACAGAGATCCAAGTGACCAACCTTTTATTATTTATGTTAATGCCACAAGAGGGATAGAAAGATCTTTTACCAGTTCTTGTGAGGTCTCAGCGACCCAGATCTTGTAAAATTAAAATGGGAATAAATGAAGTGAAATTCTGAAAAATCCCAGTTGTCTGGATTTTTAATTAACAGATCTTGAATTAAGTTCAGGAAAAGTAGTGGGTCTACCATATTTATTGTTGAGCATTGGTTGAACTGCAAAGCAGTTAGCTCAGTGCTACTTAAATCTACTGTGTGATGGATCCAAGTTTAGACTTTAGACTAAGTGAACATTACATACAAGGAAAAGGGTTGCTGAAGCTAAAGACACTCCTATAATGGATCAATAATGATCTGCAAGCGTCAACCTAGCAGCACAGCAAGGAAGTTAAAAAATTCAAATCACTTACATTCTGTTCTTTCATCTCTAAAGAGAGGAAAGAGATTTTGAAAGTGGGAACAAAATCAGGACATTGCTTGCAACATAACTTCTTCAAAAAAGCAATGTTAGGACACTGGATTTAACACTCCAACAAGATGGGAATGGAATAAACATTTCTGCAGCACAGCCACAGGAAAAGTGTTTGGAGTACCAGAATAAAGATTTGCTAGCTGAGCAAAACAACTTAACAACAAAGTACAGATCAAAGTTTATAACCTGCACCAAACAGAAAGATCACAGATAATCGATAAGCAAGTCTGAAAAACATCGGCAACTAGAACAGATGATGTAAACAAATTTCATTACTTAGATGGATCAATTCTGAATACATTTTTTAGAAGCTGACTATATTAAGCAAGATGCTACCTTCTCTTCATTAAGGGACAATAAGTCTTCACAAAATCATTTCTATAATCAAGAAAATAATTGTAACATAAAAATTCGATTCTGTACTATTTCCCAGAACAGAATATGGTAAGAGGAAACAAGCTGTAACTTTAGCTCAAGCTCTCCACTTGAGCACGTAATGCAAAAGGTTGTGCAGGCATTTGGGTTGACAAAGTATCTGTCATCATGCCCATCAATTTGTTCCTCCCCTCCTCACAAGGCTTGTGGCCATTTATTAAATTCTGTTCTGGCATTGTCATTTGTGACCCAACAGCAGCCCCTTCAGATGTTCCATAGCCTGCATTACGTATTCCACTGTTACTATTCTCAAGGCCACTTTTGATCCATGCAATATTGTTTAAATCTGTAGCAATTGAAATTAGTTCTTGACTGGAGAAAGAGGGAATATCATCATATTCAACAAACTCAGGCCCCAACAATGAGCTTTGAGAATGTCCCCTGCTTGGCATCCCACAACAGCCATGCCCGCATTGCAAAGGAACAATGGAATCAACACGAACATCTTCAAGCAATTTGCAGACTCCAAAGTCTGTTTTTGAAGCTTGCACTAAAGGACCCTGAGTTGGAATTGTTCTTGAAAACCCAGAGCACATTTCCAGGCCACTAGGAGGACTATATGCGCTAAATGCACTAATACGTGCCTTTGGACGAGGAAGTGTAGGTTGGACTACAGGTTTAGCAGCATAATGAACCCTGTTTGCTTGAGGGAAATTGTCTTCCTGAGCTTTCTCTTCTTGCTGGCTAGGTTGGTCATCCATTGTGACATCTCTTCCATCCAGGGTTTTGAATGAATCGGTATCACCAGCTGAGAGTGTTTCCTCCGATGATGCCTTTGTCTTGTCATGGCTACCATCTTCCATTGCATGCCTATGTCCTGGTCTAGACGTCCCTCGATCCATGCATCTGCGCCTTAGAGTAGAATTCCAGTGGTTCTTGATTGCATTATCTGTTCTACCAGGCAGGAGCCTTGCAATTGCTGCCCATTTGTTTCCATGAATTTCATGGGCTTGAATTATAATATGATCTTCCTCATCTGCCCAATATATAACACGTCCATCACATGCATGATTATCACCAAGTCTCAGAAAAATGCACAATGGTCACATAAATAAACACACAAACTTAACCATCTGATCCACTAATGACATTCACAGAGTACTTTATGAGAAACAAGTAGCATATTGAAGAAAATGCAGAAATATAAGTTCAACGTTGACCATTCTCATAAAAATATCAGACATTATATGTTGCTTATGTTTTTCTCCAGTTCTCATGCTCCAATGAATCACTACCAAGAGTCCAGGTGAAGTACAAAACACTGGGTTTCATTTATCAACATCATTCCTGAATCCTAAGGATCTGCATCGAAAAACAGATAACCTCAAGAACACATAAATGCATGGTCATGATTCCCGATAGCCTCAAATGTTGCATTCCTTACATGAAAAAATGGTTAGAACATCAGATGGATTAAACTAGGCATGCCATAATATATGACTTGCTTTTGTAAAGGTTAAAGTCAAGTAGCAAACTGCCGACTATAAACCAAAAGATAATGTTTCTGGCACTCTTAGCATGCATACTGTGATAGTGCAACACCACAATTATTATATGATTTTAGAAGAACTAAAAAAGTAATCAGCAGCACAACTTTCTTCAGAAAAGTAGTAATAAGAAAAATACTGGCAGACAATTTCCATATTGTAGTCATATTATGTTACATTAAGCTCTGCAAATAACACTTGCTTGAGCTCAACAATAATAACAATACAATGACAAGACTAAGACATTTGATAGAACAGAAGAAAAAAAAGACTATGAGAATTTTCTCATGTTAACTATAATGACACCATGATAATCACAAAATAGGACAAATGGAGAAGAATATTGTAAATAATTCACTAAGCTTTGTGTTTAGACAACGTATTTCTTATTCAGGATATATTTGCATCAGATATGCCCATATAGGACAAGAAATCTCCTGTAATAAGTTTCTTATTTCAAAGTAGATTAACGCATTTGTACTTGTCACCATAAAATGTAAAGCTTATAGGTTCCAGATAGATACATTGCTATGATTATATCACATAAGAGCAGACGTTACCAGAAAAACAATTATTTGGATACAGAAAGGCAGGAGGATATCCATGCCTATGCATGTATTTTGAGGCATTTTTTGGATCTTGTATGGCTTAAAACTGTGAAGTAGAAACATGCATGTGCAATTTCACTTTGAGAAGGATCCTCAACTCCTCAAAGGGGTTTGGAATCATCTAAAATCAGTAAAACTATTTTCTCCAAAATTTATCCTGCATTCCCAGTAGAAAATATGTCATCCTACTCCAATCAACTCATGGGGTTTAAATCCACAAATACAAGCCCATCATTATCTTGGTTCTGTTTCATAATATCACTCTAACTTACTTCAAAGACCGCCAAATACCTAGACAAGCCTAATAATAAATTAAAAATCGCCAATGAAGCACATTATTGAGTACAATGTCCATGTGCAGTGAAATTCCAGAGAACAGGAGAATGTAATGAATAACAAAGTGCAAAGAATAATTTTCCGATAATTATGTCATCCAATTTATTCATTCAAGAACTTGACACATGTTGCTTGTGTGCAACCATTACAGAACACTAATAGATAATTTCCAAAAGCAGGGATCTCCGAATTGGTGCTCGTAAAAGATCATAATAATGTAAAATATGATGTAGGAAAACCTTCCTAGCATATGCTACCATTAGAGCCTTTTCGAACATAGCTACTGCAGTTATGGCTTTCCTCATTTTCACAACAAAACAATGAGCAAGGAGAGTAAGACCAAAGCTTTAACTAACAACATACAATTTGATTTACACCATCACTATCATCCATAGATGTCATGTCCTTGTCATCAGTGTTTAGATGACAAGTAGATAAACAAAATGACACATAGAACACAATAGGCATTTAATTACCTTCGAAAGTTCATATGTGAATCCATAAGTCATTGAATGACTTCACCAGAAATTTCCAGGGTCTAACCACAAAGTGGCATGTGCAACATTAACTCTGTTGTCATTAATTGTTCTTATCTACAGTTCATGTCATCTAACTCATTATCTGGCATCAAAAGAAATGAAATTAAAGCCTGGTCGTTGCTTACTTTAAGAAAAAAATTACCTTTTTTCATTACATTCATGTACACATAAGAAAGAGTTTTGGCAGCAGTTGTAAGCACCCTACTTAAGTTTTCATTCATGTCAAGTAAAAAATTAGAAAATTGAGAACATGATGTGGTAGTATAATGAAGTACGTAATACATAAACTTGGCCCTAAACCATAATGAGCCTCCAAGAACACTGCTTTCTAAAAGCGGTAGAACACTTGAATGCATAATATTCCAATCCAAGCTCAAAGAATAGAAAAACTCTGTCTAACATCTTACTCAATGTTAGAATAGAAATCCCAGAACTTTTTTCCCTATCTCTTTCATTCTACAGCTATCACAACAAGCCATAGTGCTACACTTACTCCTCCATTCTATTGTCAAATCATGAACTAATTGCTGTAACATTCATTTCATTTCAGTTGTTCACAAAACAAAATCAATATCCAAAAATATCCCAACCTTACTACAGAACCACAAAAAAATTCTAGAAAAGAACAAAGTGAGCAAATCAACACAAATACAAATCACCAAACAAGATACAACATAACAAAATCCTATAAAATTCAAACTCTCAACAACATTAACCAAACCAAACCACAAAAATGCAGACAATTAAACCCCACATTTCCACCCCAACCAATCAAACCCAACAAAACCCAAAACCCAGAAAACCAAAACAAAACAATCCCACATACCAAAAAAAATTAAAAAAACAAGAAAAGGTACAATCTTTACCGGTAAAAGGCTTTCTTTTAAGACAAGGATCAAGCTGATTACACCATCTAAGCCTACAAGATTTCCCAGAACGACCAGGTATTCCACGAGCAATCAAACTCCAATTCCTAGCTCCAAATTTACTCACCACTTCTGTCAAAACAGCATCTTCCTCTGGTGACCACGGACCTTTCACTCTGCTACTCACACCAACCCCACCACTACCACTACCACTACCACTACCACCACCACCACTGCCACCACCAGTCACCGGTGAACCAGTATTCTCTTCTTCTTCTGTTACCATCATTGCATCATCATTATTGTCAGTTGGGTTCTCCATTATTGTTATTTTTTTGGATTAAATATTAATATTTTTGTTCTTGTACCTACCTGCAACTGGCCACACTGTAACACACAGCAACGAAAAGAAGCAAAGGTGTTTTCATTGGGGCTAATGTTTCGGTGTGTGATTCTTTTCTGATTTACCATTTTGTCCGATGCTTTTTTCAAAATTCCTGATATGTCTCTTCATACGGTGCCGTTTTTGTGTTTGTGGACTAGTTAGTTGTTGACTTTGGTTGACTTGGAACGGGGTTCGGACTTCAATTTGAAGTGGGGCCAGGTGAGGTGTAATAGAATTACATTTCTGTCCTTAGCTCTACGGTGGGTTTATTGGACAGTGGTCGGTGGGTCGTGATTGTAAATAAAGAGAAGTTTTTGGGTGTTTGTGGTGATAGTGGGTTCTGTTATTGGTAGGCCAGAGAAACCGCCCAGACTTTTGAAAGTTATACGAAATTTATTGGAATTGAAAATTTTGTGACGGATTTACCCTTTTAGATTAGATTTGCTCATATTGTAGTTCTAAATATTTCACCTTAAAGCTTAGATTTATCAAACCCAGTCCAAACATTTGGACAATTCCCTAGTTTTTTTTTTTTTTTTTTTTTAATTTTTTCATAAATATATAGAAAAATAAAAATATTTTCAAAAAGTAAGGTTGACTAAAATTCTATTTTAAAAACACGTAAAAACGGAAAAACTTTTTCAAAAACACATAGCTTTTGTTTACTCTCTTCTTCTCTTCTGCAAATTTTAGAAAAATTATTTCTGAAATTCTACCATACGTCAGAGTCAGTAGCACCAGAGAGTTGTGAGCAAAGTATTTTACAGAGGGAAAAAAAAATGGCAAAGCATTTTGCTTTTAAGATGCACATTTGATGTATAATCAAAGCATAAATATCTTTCCAAAGTTGTAAATGCCGGTCCAGTAACCCAATAATATTTGTCAGGCCCCTGTGAAAACTAGCCTTCGCCCAAGGACAAATTTTCTCAAATATTGTGGTCTCCATTATTGAAATTTAGGCCTCGTTCGGTACAGCCCATGCTAGTAACCTCTAGTAACCGAGTGACATATAGCTTAATAATTTTTTTTTAATCTCCGGTCTATTGAATTCTAACTAATTTAGTTCGATCCTAATTAAACTATAAAAGTGTCAAAGGTCTCCTAACAACTAATTTAACATGACCGCATATATTAAGATTCGAATCTGAAACCTCAATTAAACGGGAACAACCCTTATCAGTTGATCCTCCCAACAGTTGTTGGTTAATTTTTTTTTTCCATTGATATTCAGAATTTCATCCAATTAATTCGATTTAATTTAAATAGTACCACAGAAAAAAATAAAAAAATTAATAATTAATTTAACGTGGCTATATATAAAACGACTAAAATTCAAAATATCGGTTAAACGGAAACATCTTCCTATCAAGTAATCCAACAGTTATTGATTAAATAATATTTTTTTAGCACTAAAGGATTTGTTCAACAGTATAAGATCTTTGAGTTTTTGTATGAAAATGTTTCATAATAAAACATTTTATGTTCAAATAATTTTTATCAGATAAAATTTTTTTAAGTTAACATCAGCCATGAAACATAAATGGAGAATAGTCCGAAACTAATATGGCATAATAACATCTCAAAAAATACGATATGATGTCACCTCATGCTTGCAACTAATAATAATAATGTTTGTCTAGCCTAAATTATTCCTTAATTTTAAACTTCCAACTCAAGTGAGACCAACATTGAACGGTGGCAGGCAATGTCTAGCATGAAGAACAATGACAGGACACCTACGAAGACAAGGTATTAGCTCCAAACTGCAAAATGATTCTCAAAAGGGTAACGATAGATGTCGCAATTCATTTTAATCCCTTTAAAATTATAGTTTAACTCTTTATAAAAAAAAATTTCTATTTTTACCCCTGATATAAGTAGCTGTCTATTTGAAGATGAATTATTTTTGAGATTTCGATTCCTATGAACATTTCCTTTATCAAAATAGCCCAAAAGTAACATTTGTATTAACCTACATTGTCTAGTTAAATTTGTCATCTCTTTATGTATTTTCTTGAAAAAGTCTGTTAATGTGAGATTGATATCAAGAACTTGGTTTGCTCTAATAAAGCCTTATATTAATGCCTTATGTGCTAAAAATTGTGTTACAAGAGCTTTCACATCTATGGTACCATTCATTCATTGCCTGTCACTGCCTTTCTTTTTCATTTTTCGTTTGTCTAGAATAAAAATGCATGTAGTGGCAACCCAACCCTTTCACCATTAACTTAAAATGCTAGACATGAAATTGTGGGAGTCTCTTTCATTTGAGGGAACAAGCAATGGGATAAGTCTAAAGCAATTATCTTAGTTAAAGTGGCGCTGAGTTGTCATAAGATTGTCTTCCTTGTGCCCTTCATTTATGGAAGATGCTAATAATTAAATTTTGATTGCTCCTCTTAACTAACGTTCTTTAGTTAGAAATCGCTTTTGACATGAAACACATCATGTAATGGTCAGTACATGATCTAGCAAGATCATCAATGCAAGCGATCCAGTGACTATTTATTTTTCAGAGTATCATGAAATATAAAATTTGAATTTCGTTATTGTTAATTTATAAATTGATTTCTATCTCATTTAAAAGGAAAGTACAACATTTACTATTTAGTCTATCAGAATTCAAATTATTTAAGTTTTTATTAATATATATAAAACAAGACACACATAGTACATACCATCACAAAATCATTTTCTGTCTCTATTTAGAATATATGTTACAGGGAATATAAATATTTGAGCTATCCAAACTAGAGATTATATGTTGAAGCATATCACAGAAAAAAACTGCAAAGAACCATATCCCATCTCAATTAAGTGGTCCAAAGGCAAGCTAGCTAGCTAGGGTTCACCTTCGATCACTCTCAAGATCTTTTTCTTTTTTCTTTGTCCAATCTTTTGCACAAACCTTTTGTAGCAATGGCAAGCATATAATTTCTTTAAAGAATGAAAGAAGAACAAAAGCAAAAAAACAAAAGAAAGAAAATCATCACTTTGGAAGTAACCAAGCAAGCATATATAGAGGGAAGCACATTTATACAACACTTAAAGAGATCATGTGCATGCATTCTAGCCAACCAAAGTGCATGGACCAAGTTTTTCGTCTATACTAAAAAATATTAGATATACTTAACATTTCTCGCCCCAAATAATGAAAAGTTTAAATTTTTTTAAATAAAATTTTTAAATTTGAGTTTTGCATTTATATGAAAAAATAATCGCTAAAAGAGTTTTATTCTCTTATGAATTATATTTAGCTCGAACTCAAAATTAGTCGAATTTATATAACTATTAAATACTGAAAGTATAAAATAAAATATATAAAAATATATATGTATATTCATATGGAGGACCACACAGATATATGTAAAGATTAGGTGCATCAAAGGGCCAATTATCACCTTTTATGGGCGAGCATGAGTACCCCGCCAAAGTGTTTGTGATGGCTAAATTAATGGGGGAGGCTACAAAAAGAAAAGATTGTGGCTTACGATTTCTGTCTATAACATGGCTTAGATTTTGCAACACTCCTTTACTAAAAGTAATTAAAAGCCGCACCGGCCAGACGAGTTCCTGTCTTCCTGAAAGCCAGTGGCTTGAGAAGAATGTTTTTTTTCTTTTTTCTTTTTAGTGCGTGGCAACTCTAGAACTTAGTACTTAACATCTAATGACAAAGATAGCAGGAAAAAATAGCTATACAGAAGAGGCCCAGGATGGTCCTTAACAAGAACTATACCTCTACATTGTCTCAAAATTAACTAGTCATTGCAATAGAGTATTTTATGGATTGAATCGGATTAATAAGAGTTTCAGTAAATTTTGAGTGTCGATATATATAAATTTCCATTGCACATTTAAGTTAGAGTATTGAAGACAATATTACCATAGGGCATATAGTTCAATTATTGAATATCTATTTAAAGTACAAAAAGACATTGCAATGTAATTTTGATAATACCATTTTCATTTAAATATTTTTTAAAAAAGCCTTAGAGGGGTGAATATGGCTATTAAATAAAAATTGAAATTAAAAAAATAATTATTTGCAAAAATTGAATTAATGTTGAGAAGGAATAATGAAAAATACAATAATTTAAGGAATTCGAATTCAACAACAATCTTATGTCTCCACCTAACTTATTCTTAATTTAGGATTTTCGATCACCTATAATCTTATTCATAAGCTTGAGATTACACAAGAGTTTTATGGCTTACTCTTACAACCTTACAACATTAGTTTTCAATGCTCACTTAAAAAATCAAATCCCAAGTGTTTCAATGAATAACACTTAAACCAATTTCTTCAGAAATAAATTTCACTTCCCTACTAATCTATCCCAAGATTTAAAATGAAGAGAAATTCTATTTCTGACACACAATTAACTCTCACAAGAATTATAAAAAAAAAGTTAATATTTGAGAATTTGAAATTTTTAATGAATATTAAGATAAAGAATGATAATAAGCAAAAAAATGTCTTAACTTCCATTCAGCTCCAGAGGTATTTATATATATAAACACTAAAAAAAAATAGTTGTTGGAGGTGCAAATAATGTGTCCAACGTTTACATTTTGAATCCAAGGTTTATAATTTTGAATTATTAAAAATAATGCTATCAGACTACCGTGCAGGGATTGAAATCGTGATTGGTTACTGAAGACATTTGAATTTACCCATACTTTCTTTATAAAAGTTGTAGAAATTTAACTTAACTTGTGATATTATTTTGAATCATTTTAATTGGATTTTTGTAGCTCAATATTTGTCCAAAATACTAAGAGCTGTGTAATCTAAAATGCAAACTACTGTCAAACAACTATGCATAAGTCGAAATCATGATTTTCTATTGGAGATGTTTGAATTTTGTAATACCCTATATTTTATTTAAATAAAGTAATTTCCAAATTTGAGCTATTAATAATTAAATTTAAATTTTTATTTTATACAAATGTTACTTATCTAACTATTTAATTGATATATTTATGTTAACATTATTTTAAAGTTTTATTACTTGATATAAGTATTATATTTGGTTATGTATATATATGTATCTATATATACATAGGTGCGTTGTGTACATATATATATACATATCTTTATGTATATATATATATATATATATATATATATATATATATATATATATACATATAGGTGCATGTGTGTGCATATACGTATATATTATGTAACTTGGAACATTTTATATGTATAAATACATATACATATTAAACTATGTGACTATAATATAAAGTAAGAGTGATATATATAAGTAATATATATGCTATTAGGGTTTATAATAAGTATAAGTTTATTATAATAGTATATGTATATATATATATATTCATGTGTGTGTATACATATATAGTATATACAATTAGGATAATATACATACACATACACACACACACACATACACACACATATATATACATAAACACAAAACCAGCATCATCAACCCTTCCTCACTTCGTCCGTCACCCACACCGCCCCTCCTCTCACTGTGCCGCCTCCTTCACCGCTTGAAAACCCCATCTCCGCCGTGGACTGAGCTTCCAGGTTGTTGTTGCCTTTCTTCTTCCTCATGAGACAGCACCTTCCCTTCCTCGCGCAGCAGCCCTGCACCTCCAGTCCTGCCCAGCTTTGGTCCTCCTCTGTCCGTGCTGTCTCCTTGCTACGTCGAGTTGCCTCCATCGTCCCCACTTTCAGTGGTGGCACGTCCTCTTTTTCCTCTTCCAGCTGCCTTGCCGGACAGTGAGTGATCCTCACTCATTCTCTTCTTTTCCTCTCAAATTTCTTTGATGTTTTCAGTAGATCTTAGGACTTATGTTGTTGTTTATGGTTTGTTGAGGTTAGTTTTGATTTTCCTTGGAAATTTTGGGGGATTATTGAATTTATCCAGAAATTTTGTTGAAATTATTTGATATTTAGTTGGTTTTAATTGATTTTTATTTGAGTTCAATTAGTAATTAGGCTAATTAAGGTTAATTATTTTTTGTGTATTGATTTTATTTAAGATTTTAGAAATTATTGTGTTAATTGTAAATTTTGTGAATTTTGGGTATTTAATTAATATTTTGTTAATTTCAATATTAATTGTTAAAAATTATGAAATTTGATATATGGTATTATTATTAAATGTTATTAATTTTAGAACTTAATTTATGGTTTTTGTGATTTTTATACTATTTTTATAATTCTTTTTAAGTTTATGTCAAATGTGAATAATTAGGTTAAATTATATTTTTGGAAGAAATTAGTAGTCATTTATATGTTTTTAATTATATTAAGATGTTTAATGTAGAGAAAATTATTTTTAGATGTTTGTATAATTTTTCAAGAAATTTTTTTAGTATTAATAGTGTATTATATAAGTTTGTATATTATAGGGGTAGAAACGTAATTTTGGTCAAATATAGTTAAATAATAAATTTTGGTTGGTTTTAATAATAATCAAGGAATTTAAAAAGGATTTTACAAATTATCTACTAATTTAGACTAATTAACACTAATTTCTAAAAATTAAATTTTAATAATATATTAGGTGTTATTTTGAATATTATGTGTATTTTTCTATTATATGGATAAATATGTAATTTTGTGTTAATTATAATTAAAATATATTTTAATTAATTTTATTAATATTTAAGAGGTTTAGAGGATTTTTATATAAATTAATGGGTAATTTTTATTAAGTAATGTTAATTTTGAATATTGTTTCCAAATATATATACATATATATATATATATAGATATGTTTGTGAAATTTTGTTTTTTAAACTTTTATGAGAAATGATTTTCTGAACTATGGATAATTATATATGTGATGTGTATTTTTAGGGAAATAAATGATTTAATTTTTGTGATGTTTTGTTAAATTGTGATCTCGGAAGGGGCTAAGTGTAGTTTTGGAAGCTCAACTCGAGTGTGAATGTCTGCGATTATTAGAAGTGCGTTTTTATGTAGAAATGGATCTACCTATGGTAGAGAGATGTGTAATATCTCGTGTTTTTAAATATTTTATACTGCATCGGGATATGCAGTGTTAATAATTCTTATATATAATATTGGTATTTTATGAGTTGGTTATTTAATTAAAGCTAATTTTAATTGTTTACATTATTTTAAGTGTTTTACGTAAAATTTTCCCTAGAATACTATTTTCGGGGAAATTTTCACGTAAATTATTTATTATTAATTATATTAAATAGATTTACGGACTTGCATGAACTCATATATATTTTTATAGTATTAAATAACGTATACATGTACATTTATTTATTTAACTAGGGTTTAATTAATTACCCTAATATTTTATTATTTATTTATTAGTTTTATTGTTATTTAATTATTTTATTTAGTATTAAATTATTAAAATATTAAATTATATGTGTGTGGTGTATATTTAAGGTGTGTGATTTTATATTATTTTAATATATAGTGTAAAGTATATATATATATACATATCATATGTCAAAAATCAATTTTTTGGCAAATTACCATTTCTGCCCCTCCCTCTTCCTGATCGTCCCCTTCTTCCTCCGGTCGCTGCTACTTCCGTTCTCAGGCCGTCGGTGTGCCGCCAACAGCTCCGCCCTTCCCAGCCAGCAGCTCCGCCACCTTTCCTTCTCTTCTCCGGCGCCGTTTGCCTCTGTCATCGCCAGAAAATCGAAAGTTCCATTTTCTTCCTCCCTCGCAATTTCGGCCACCAAATTCCTTCATTCCGGTGTTTTTGGACTCCCCTGAAGCCATAGAAGATGATTCCAAACTTTTTTTTAAGCTCAAAACTTGATTTGGTAAGGTTTTTGTCAATTTTTCAATTCGGCCACCTTAGGGTTTTTGATTTTTTTTTGAGCTTCAAATGATTGATTCATGAAAAGTCACTTAACAAATGTTGTTCCCCTTAGCTTAATCTACATGTGTGAATTTTTGTAGAATTTTTGGGAATTTTTTTGATTTTTGGGTATTTTTGAATATTTTAATATTATTTTATAATTTTTGAAAATTAATTAATTAAATTATGAAATTGTGTTTATGATAATTATAGGTGTTGAAATGAATTATAGAAATTTATTTGGAATTTTTATGAATTTATATGTATTTATTTTGAATTTATTTAGGTTTATGTAATTTTGGAAAATTAGGTTAATTATGTTTTTCATTGAAATTAATTGGTTAATTGAGTTTAATTTTTGATATTATTGATAAATATGTTGAGAAAATTAATTTTGTGCAATTATATTATTTTTGGTGAATTTTTTGAGTAATTTTAGAATATATATATAGGGGTATTTTGGTAATTTTACCCTAAATTGACTAAAAATGTAATTAAATTGGTTTTAATAGTTATTTAAGGTATAAAAATGATTTCTACAAATTATTTAGTATTTTTAATTAATTAAAACTATTTTTCGTAAATTATTTTCAATTATATATATAATAAACGATTTTTCTAAATAAAATGAGTTTTATCGGTTTTTACTATGTTTTAAGGTTAATTAAGTAATTTCTACTTATAAAATGTATTTCTGTGATATAAGGGTATTTTTGGTATTTTCATAATTATTCTGTGATTGTGGACCCCAATCGGTAAACTGTAGTTTGAAGTTCGACCGAGGGGTTGTGGATATGTTTTTGTGTCTGTTTTTCGAAGTATGTTTCTTTGCAGGGCCGACTCTACTCTTTGAGTAGAGAGATGTCCGTTTTACAGGAGAGGTTCTACCGAATTTTCTGTAGAATTCTCGTAAAACGTGATGTCCAGTCAAACCCTAATTCTGATTCTGTGTCTAATATTTTAGATTGAGTTTCTAGGATTTTCTGTTAGGTTTATTCTGATATCTGTTATTTATTATTTGTTTAGTTGCGCCGAGACTGAGGCCTAGTGGACCAGGCCCATTGAATCCATCTCGAGGAGCGCACTAAATGTGAGTTGCTATTTTATAAATATATGCTTTAGGGTGCATGATTTAGAAATGTATCTTATTTTGATTAATTATGCATAAATAATTCATTTGGTATTTAAGTTTAGTTTTAGTTTATATTTGGTATATTTTTGGTATATTTTCAAATTATATGCATGTTTTAGTAATAAATTATTCTTAAAAGGTTTTTATGTATATTCTTGGTATGTTCTTAATTTATTTTGTAATTATATTGGATTTATTTGACGTATATATATTTGAAATATACCTGGTTTACTTTTGGTATATTTCTAGTATATATATGGTTATTGTTGCTATTATATTTAAATTCATGCATCATTTACTTTTAAGAATGTATGCTTTATATTTTAATGAAGGATATCAATAGAACGTGCTACCTAGTGGGCAGCACTAGGACCGAGTACGTACCGATACACATATAGCATTTATGCTATATTACTAACCTATTTGTGGATATTAATTGGATATGATTATTTGATGTGTGAGACATGGTTTGGAGGTGTGATTGCTGGAGCTCGGTTGACCTAGTGTCTCGGGGCCAATCACACTGACAGTCAGACTACTGGAGTTCGATTGACTTAGTGTCTCAGGGCCAGTCTACTGTCCAAATGGACCAAGTGAATATATTTTGGAATAAGTGAGCCTGTGTGGCTAGAGTGTTGTCTAACACTGTTTGAGGTCGCGATATTCTAGGGTTTTATTTGATCCTTCATAAACTGTGAATTTCAGCAAAAATATATAAAATGATTTTATTGCATCTGTGTATTTGCCTGTATATATATTTATATATGTACTATTGACTGTATGCATTGTCATTTAGTATGCATGTATATATATTATAGTAATTCACTCAGTGAGGTCTGACTCCCCTCCGTTGACTATTTTTCAGGAGAGTCATCGTCTTCAGACCTCAGTAGCAGGCCTGTACGCCGGATTTATTCCGCCCCGGCTTCTTTGTGTAAACTGCTTATCTGAGTATTGAGTTTTATTTTATGATCTAGACACTACAGTAGTTATGGTTGTTTCGGAGATATGGTGTATTGTATTTATATGAGATATGTATTTTGAGAAATTGAACTGAAACTTGTATTAAAGGATTTATTTATATATGATATGAGAATTCGATTTAATTTCGTTTGACGGAATTATTATTTTGATATTTATGATTTTATTTCTGCTGCATTAAGTATTGTTATTATTATTATTGTATGTTTTATTTTATTTTTAGGCTTGCTACGGGTTCCGAATTCGAAAGAATTCCCGTTCCCTAGCGTCGGTCATGGCCCCTGTTTTGGGTCGTGATAAGATGTTCATTTTACAGAGGAGACTCTGCCAAAATTTCGATAGATTTTCTAGTAAAACATGATATTTTTAGTAAATTTCTACCGTTAATTAAGCTTCTTCCTGTCTATAGAGTCTTATCCGGTCTTCCTCGAGTCAACCTAGAATTTCACTATTTTTTTGTTGATTTTTTATTTCAATTCCATAGATATGTTTTAAATTCGGTGTGTTAATTTCTTTTCTAGAGCATAACGGAGCGGAAGCTGCTGGATCAAGGCAGACGGGCAGTCGTCAGCCTTCTCATTTATCTTGTAAGTTGATAAACTGATCTGTGCGTGTGTTTTATTTAAAGAATGCGTGCGTTCGTATCTTTAATATTTATTATATGATTTATTGAACTTAATGTTGTTATTTATGGTTTAAATGCATTTTCTTTATTTAAAAATCGATTTTGAGAAATTTTGGTAGAACGGGTTACCTGATGGGTTTCACCAGGACTGTGTGCACATGGTAGAGATTGAGAGGATCTAATTTGATGTATGATTGGTGGATGTAAACTGGGACGGGTGCCTCGGTGGAAGCCTTTGTTCTCGAGGACCGCTAGTTATTGGAAAGTTAATAATGGACTAGGATGGGTGCCTCGGTTGATGCCTTAGCTCTCGGGGACCTCCAGTGCCATGTATTTGGATTAAGTGAATGACTGCAGCTTGGTGCCTCGGTTGATGCCTTTACTCTCGGGGACCGGTAGTCCAGTTGGAATAAGTGGGCCCAGTTGGCCAGTTAGAAATTTGGGATTAGGCTTCTACCAAGATTTTTCAAAAGCTATATCTATATATTATAAATTATTTTCACTATAACTATATGGTTTTCAAAAAGGGTTTTTAAACCGTACAACTCTTTTTATTGACTTATTTAGTATGGTCTGATTCCCCTCAATTTATTCTTTTTCAGAAGCTTGGGAGTTCAACCTCAGACTGCTTCTGCGCCGGATTTCTTCATCACCGGCCATATTCTGTAGGTCATTGTAAGTTGTACTGTAGTAATAACTCTAGAAAGCTGCAGTAGTAATTGTACTAAGCATTTGTATGACTCAAGTATATTTATATATCTTATTTTAATTAACCATGCTTATGTAAAATGATTTAAGACTGATTTATGATATGTGACGCTGGAGAATATTTTTATTATGCACTCGATTATGATTATTTTTATAAAAATCAGTTTGATAATGTGTTCTGTTATGAAATAAAGTTTTAAATTGGAAGGTTTTCTTTTTCTTTTCTTGAAGGCTTACTATGGGTTTCGGGGGCTTTATGTCTACCCATCCCTAGTGCCAGTCATGTACCATCGGGTTCGGGTCGTGACAAATTTGCCCACACTTTTTTCATAAAAGTTGTAGATATTTAACTTAACTTTCCATATCATTTTGAATCACCTCAATTGGACATCTGTAGCTAAAGATATGTCCAAAATACTAAGAGTTGTGCAATTTGAAATTGTAGTTGCATACGCTGATTTCGACTCAATATTTGCATACCCAAATGAACTCAGATTTTGACAAGTAAATCCAATTCAGAAAGCTCAAGATGTCTACTTAAAACGTGAAAAAGATAATTTTTTTATTATAAAGCTTTGAGGATATCAAAAGCCTCTTTGAATCTATGAGGTTGAATTAGTCCAAGATATTCATATTTCATTTTAACTGTCAATAGAGTCCTAACTTATACACCCTTAAACAAACAAATTAAATGCTCAAAATTAAGTTTGTTAAGATCAAAATTAAAATTGATTATTGTTAAGATCAATCTTTTTTTTTTACCAATTGGGTTGAATTCATTAATAATGGAAAAATTACATGAGATTACAAAGAAAATATCAATAAAATCACCCAAATTTAACCACTAAATTAAGTTTCAAAGACTAATTAAACAACTGGTCTAAAAAAATTACAACAATAACTTAAAAACAAATCATATGCAGGTAAAATGTGTAGATCCACATATTTCTACTTTTATCTCTGGAAAAGGAAAGACACCTAAATCAAATCACATATTAAATTTGAATTTGAGTAAAGATTTGAATTTCCATAAAATTCTCCATGAATAGTAAGTAACCATTTCAAAACAAAATAAACACACACTAATTTGAGATTAAATCTCAAATTAATGTATTTTATAATATTTTAAAAAATAAAGATATTTGGATGAATTTTGGCAAAAAAAAAAAAAAGGACAAAAAAATCACCCAAAATTATAAAAGATTAAATAAGAAGAAAACGAGAAGATAGAGGAGAGAGGTTTGGTAGGTGAGAGGAGAGTGAAGGTAAATAAAATAAGTTTTCTTTGAAACACGCTCGATATTTGAACACTTTTAAGCAATATTTAAACACTTTTGATTTTTGAAATATTAAAAAAAAAGTATCATGAATTTTTTAATTTCAAAATTGATAATTACTTTTAAAATTAAATTAAAAATAGTTATTAAGAAATTTTATCATATATACAAATTTTTAAATATTATTATGAATATTTATTTTCACATTTTTTATTTTCAATATCTGATAGTTATATAATTTTAATTATTTTAAAACTTAAATAGAATAAATTTAATAATAGAATAAAACTCTCTCAACCTACTTCTTCGTACAAAAAGTCCGAACTTGAAATTTTTTGTGAATTAAATTAACACATGTTGGTATAATTATATTTTTGAATGAAATAATAACTTTTTTAAATAAATTTTTAATGTTTACATGAACAAATTATCTTTTATTTTGATATCTTTTATTAACTTTCACCATATGTAGCTTATGGTTTGGAATCCAAGGCTTTATGAGAATTATACAGTCACCAGTGAACCAACTATAGAAACTTGGTCTTGTAACAAGTATTCAAGCTTTTTTTTTTCATTAGAAAAGTTATATAATTTAAATATCGATAAATTAAAAAATAAAAACAGTACTTTCCTGTCAAATTAAATAGTAAAATTTGAATAACATACGGCAGAATATTTTCGAGAGTTGACAAGTATATGTATGTTTTTTTTAACAGGAGTCTAAAGATATATGCGGAAAGAAGAATGTATACATAGTGGTATAGAAGTAAAATAATGGCACATAGGCAAAGCATGGCCCAAACAATTTACAAGTCACATTCGAAAATTTCAGTCATTTTTTTTTTGGAAAGGCAAAAACTTCAGTCATGTTTCCAATTAAAGGGAAGTTTTGTATACAAATATACCGTTAATCCTCTAGCATCTGACGTCTGATGAGACATTTGGTGACCCGCACCCACTCCTCTTACACACACACCTGACTGAAAGCTATAGAAGTCACTCCAAACAAATTAGGAGTAAGGCACAAAATTGGTGGGGCATTAAAGGGTTGTGTTGTGTCCTTTGCACTTATTGAATTGTCCTTTGTGAGACCCCTCCATCCTCTAATTGAGTCCATGTGACATTCAAAATTCATCTGCCTTTCTGTCCTCTCGGAAATTAGGCTTTCAAATTTTCCAAGTTAAGATTTCAGGGCTTTTTTTTTTTTTTTAATTATCAATATTTAAAATTTATTAAATTTTTAATAATTCAATCTAATTCGAAATGAATTATAAGAACAATAAAAAATTTTTAACAACTAATTTAACGATTGTATATATTAAAATTTAAATTTAAAAACTAATTTAAGTAAAAATAACTATCTAGCAGCTAATTTCAATAATTGTTCGTAAATACTATAAATTGTTACTGTAAATCATTTTAATTTTATAAATTAAATTAATTAAAAGCTTGGTTTAATAGCTTAAATTTCACTAAATTTTTATACCATAATGTTTTACAGTGTGAGCTTACAGGTTTGAATCAACATCAAATTAAATTTCTTTAGACCAGCTCTAACCATGAAGTGTGAACACAAATTTGTTAGTTAATATCCTTATAATTGTAAAATTTTTTGTCACGAGACACGAATGAAATTAATTTCATAACTAATGAAATTAGTTCCTATAAAATACAAACAAAAATTAGCTCTACACCTTCAAAATCTAATGATTATTATTATTATTATTTTCCAAACAAGGCAATTGAACTACACAATTCGTATATTATTATTTCATTTTGATGCAAATTGTTTTAGAAGTCAACATCTATATACAAACACCAAAGTGTAATAATCGAGTCTGAACACAAATTGCACTCTGTAGTATGCCACATATAGATCAAGATAATACTTAACATGGTCCCCAAAAAAAAAAGAAAAAAAAAAAGCTAACTATATATCTTCATCACTTAGCTGCACAAAGTTATTGCAACCCATAACTTCATTTTCTTTTCTTTTTCACTTGAAAAAGGGTCACTTTTGGTTCAAAACACCAGGAAAATAGGGCATTTGCAGGTTAAAAAGTTTAGTACTCCTAGACCATAATATACATGAAAATTAATCAAGATGACTGCAAGAAAAGTATACACATCGCATTTTTTATTACCGCAATCAACAGTTCGGAACATCCGAGAAAAAGATTAAAAAACTCGGGTTATACTTGCGCGCTCGTGATTGGTGAGGGAAGTGTACACATACATGTATACGTAAAAATGCTATATCTATATGATTATTTAGTAGTTGTCCTGAGCTCTTGATCCAAGTGTAGAGACAGAGCACTAAAATTGAATTTTGGCCAATGTAATAAAGGAATGATGCCAGAAGTTTTGTGGTCCATGCATGGCTTTGAAACATCCAGTGAAGAGCAGTAGTTGCAACAGGATGGGTAAACAAAATAGTAGGCTGGCTAACTTGGACCACCAAATGATAATATCGAATGAAAGAACATTTTTGAATAAAGAAAAAGAAAACAATGATAAGAAAATACAATTTATCATCAATATATTCATGTGACTACCTCTGATCTCTTTATCCATGATGGAAAAATTCATGATTGGTGAAAAAAAAAAAAACTAATATATATATAAATAATTATAAAATTAGTATTCAATCAATAATCTTTTGATTTACACTTAAAGCTTGATTATTTACTCTTTATTCGTATAATAATACATTTTTAATTCTTTTCACTAGTATAAATGAAAATATATGATATCCGTGAAAGTTTTGACAATTAGAGAAAAACAGCACCGACTATATGTTATTTAAACTTATTCTAGTCAAAAAAAAAAAAAAACTAATATATATATATATATAATTATAAAATTAGTATTCAACCAATAATCTTTTGATTTACTCTTATTCGTATAATACATTGTAAATTCTTTTGACTAGTATAAATGAAAATGCACGATATCCGTGAAAGTTTTAACCATTAGAGTAAAACAATCCAGATTATATAATGTTTAAACTTATATATAAAATTTGATAATTTACCCTTTATTCATATAATATGTACAATTCTAATTGTGGATTAAGCCGGTTTGATATGTTTTTATGAATAAGCAATTTATACACTTGAGAAAAAAGAAAAAGAATTCATGAAATAATTTTCCTCATTATCCATCCTAACCAAATTGCATAGAGTAGTTTCTCTTTTGTCCAACCAATGAAAAATGGTGTAAATTTGGTATTTATTTTAGAATTAGAATTAAGGAAGAGAAAAGTAAATAAATAGATGACTTATCATCAGCACCCACTAAGTTGAAGAGTCAATTTCCAACACTGAATCCAAACAAGAAAGAACTGTATCTGGAAGTTGACATAAAAATTGTGAAATCCCATGTGTAGAAGAAGATCATGACCTCTGAAAATATACATAAATATGGCTCTATATGCTGCAAATTGGCAGTTTTTTTTTTTTTTCTCTTTTTCTTTTTCTTTCTTGAAGGTCCTTATGCACTAATAGATGGGTAACAAGAACTGGAAGGATATAAAATTCATGTCTTACAAAGAAGGAACACTGATTCTTTGTGATGTATACAAGCCAAAGATGCAACCAAAAATCATCACTGTATCAGACAGAATCAGCCAACCAAATTTACCCCACTCTACTGTGTATTTTGATAGAGATTTTTTTTATATATATAGCGTAAAATTTTGAAAAAAAAAAAAAAAATTGGTGGGTGTGGGGTCATTAAACCACCATAGAAAGCCTGCACTGTGGTAGTGGTCCATTGATGCTTCATTAGTGTGGACAAGATCTAGCACCATACATCATAAATCTGAAGTGGTCAACTAGGAAACCTTTTTGAGAGATCAAGCTAATCTCCATCCGACGGCTGATATGACTATTTGAGATGCTATGCTGTTGTAGCTGATCAAGCACTAGTTTCTGTTCTTTTTCTTTTCATTAGTTTCACAAAAAATTTTCAATTCTTGGATTATTTCATTCGAAGAGAATAATATTTTGCAGCATGCCCGAACGTACGCATATATGTATAAATGTAAATATGAAACTAGCAAGTTTTTTTCACTTTGTAGTTAGCAACTAACAAGAATGATACCATATACGAACAGGTCATATGATGTAGGAATTGATAAATTATGTAATAGATAACATTTCTTCTATTTTTAATTGATGACGGTAGAATTTGAATTCTACACTTAAAATGATTTTAAAGAGAAATTATCATTTAATTATTTTTTCACCGGTTAAAATTATATTTTTTTATATAATTATGAAAGCAATTTTGTGGCATCTATATGGGAGTGACGTTTTGGTTTGACAGGAAAAGATATATTCTTTTAAAAAATACATTAAGTTTTGGTTAATAGGGTTGATATTGTAAAAAGAATTACGTTGAGATTGAAAAATAAAATTTAATATGAATTAAATTGTACAAACAAAAGATAAAAACCACTACGGTGCGTGAGTGTGTGTATATGTACATATTGTAGTTATTGTAGTATGAGATTAATTATGCAGTGATGTTTAATTATGAGATTAATGGTACGTTCAAGTTTAATAATTTCATATGCTGAAATATACTAATTTTTATTTTGACTTTTGTGTAACATAAATCCTTCATTTGTGTACAAATTTGAGTTCAAAGTAATAAATAAAGGATAATAAATAGTTTATCGCGGGGAGGTATGATGACCTCCTCACCCTTTAATTTGTTTTTTTAACTACACTATTAAAAAATTAAAAAAATTATAACCTATAAATATTTAAATAATTATATAACGAGTTCATTTCAATGCATTTTAGGTTTTGAATTTAAAAAAAAATTGAAAAAAATAAAATTTTAAAAAATAAATATTAATTAATATCAAAGTCAATTTTGAAATTACTCCAATTTATTTTTGGCGTATCAAATCACAAAGGATTTACATTTCTCCACATTCAGTCTATCAATCTTGACAGACACAGGATATAAATATTTTTATATATACATCACTATGAATAATTTACACTTAGATAAATATAAAATAAATTGCATTCAATGGAGAAAACTACCCAATTATTCCTTTTTACCTAAAAAAATTGTATATATTTACTATAAATTAATATCTATATTTAATATTAATTGTTAAAAATTAAATGAATTAAAATCCAATAAAATTCTGAATATCAATGTTAAAAAAAAAAATCAAATGGTGTAGCTTGAATGGAAATTATAATCAATAGTTATAATAATATGAGCAATGATAGATAATGGCCCAATGCTTGCCCACAATTATAATTCATGACACACATACTTTTTGAACTTAATTTTTTTTTTCTTTCTTATATTTTAATCTATGACTTACCAACTTATTATCTTTTACCTATTAATTATATAGAAATTTAATTGGCCCCTTTTTTTTTTCTCTTTTTCGGTGGCACTACTCATCATTTTAGAAGCCTTCAATCTCTTTTCAGTGATTGTCTACCGTTGACTACTCACCAAGAAAAAGAAAAAAAAAATCATAATTCTAGCATCTTAATTATCACCACTAATTTAATTGTCTTCTATGCAAGGCCCTTATGTGATGAAAAGCAGTGATTTTTGGGATTAAACAAGCTCAATCAAGTGATGAAATTATTACACCTAGCTAACTTTTACAAATCACTTTTACTTGTATGTATTCATTCAAAAGTTTAGGGTTATTGACTTATTAATTACATTAGTTGTTTAATTATTTCTAACAATTTATTTACAAAAAATTTATTTGATAGTGTAAAATTTTATTTTATTTGAATTTCCATCGGATAAAATTCTCTTAAACTAGTGCTAATCATAAAATGCGATCAAAAATTATTTTTTGCTATGTTCATATCCAATGTAATGTAAGAATATTTTACAATTTTCATCAAAAAAATTCAAATAAAAATTTAAAAAAACTTTAGAAGATATAATTATGCTATAATGATAAATTCAATTATGTTTATAAACAACCCTTTGTTTTACCTCTCAGAAAAAACATCACAACAGGAATAATAGCATAAACTAAAAATATATAAACAGCGTTTCAAAAACTAATTCTAGCAAAAAAAAAAAAATCATTGGAGCATGTGTTAATTATATATGCACACAAAATTAAGTAGCCCAATTACATCTAATTATTTGGTTTTTTTAGTTTGAATTTTGTCATTTCTATTCAAAACTTAACCTCTAAACATCATTGGTATTGAGCAAGCCAGAATTTGAATTTTCTTATCTGTCCGATAATTTTTTTTTTTTGAGAGATGTGGCAAAAAAAAAAAATAATAAATAAAAAGAAGAAGAAGTATTCATTTATACAAATATATGCTTATAGTTTTTTCATTTTTTAATAAATATATCATAAAATTTTGATAGACTATATAATAGAGGTAACCCTGTTTTTTTATCGATGATGATAGTAATTAAATTTGAATATAAGTTACCATTTGATTACTCTATCATTGGCATATGCTTAGAGTTTTAATTGAGGAACAAATTATGATATGTGAAATTATGATAATTAGTATAGGATATTTAGACTAAAAAATTAATATCAGAACACATATAGCATTTCCCCAAGAAATGGACAATACACTTGAGGCGTATTTTCAATGGAGGTATGTCATTTTAGTATAATGACTCATATTGGCCATTTCCATTATATGATATGCTATTTTCATGCCATGTTTGAAATTTTGTAAACTACTGCATTCCTTAAATATATATATATATATATATATATATATATATAAACTAGTACATTCCATAAAAAAAAAACAAAATTTAAAAACTAGTGCATGTGTTTATATGTAGGAGCTATATCAATATGGGTGTTGCTGAAAATAAAATATTAATATAGGTAGGATTAAAGAGGGAGTGGTGGAACCAAAAATTACACCACTATTTTTTCTTAAATGACTTTTTGAATTCAAATAATGGTATATAAAATTATATTAAATTAGTTATTGAAAAAAATTTATTATTAAATTAGATTAATTAAAATTAAATAAACTTTAAATACTCGTGGTTTCAAAAAAAATCAAATGATGGAGTAATACAGTGACAAATTTTCTTCAAAAATATTTTAAAATATAAAATTTATCATTATTAATTTATAAAATTAATTTTTATCTAATTTTAAAAAATATATTATTATTTATTGTACATTTTACTAATATTTAAAACTTTCCTAATTGGAAAAAAAATAATTGGTATTGACAGCTAATATTTTCCTTGTTGGTACTTGTTTTAACCTTGGCTATGTATATCCATGTGCAGCTACATTTTCTCCATAGCTAGGGGTCCTTGCAGTTACATCTTCTCCATAGCTACCTAGTTAATTTATTTTCCTCTTTCTGTCACAGGAAATGAAAACCAAAGCAAGAACACCATACCATTTTCCTACATTCTTCTGACCTCATTATCTTATTTATATGCATGTTTATGGAATCATTCCATTAATTTTTTTAAATTCATTTTATTATGGTCCAGCAATACTATTGCAGCTAAATGCATCCATGACATAGCAATAAATATTCTATGTTATTAGATGTCAACATGCTATGCTAGTTCTTTATCAATTCAATCTCTAAATGAGTTCGTTTGTGATGGTTAATGAGTAGTTTATGTGATAAAAAATGTGAATATTTTTTTATGGACAGTAAAGTCAGTTTGATTAGTATTAGGAGATGGTATCTTTTTATATTAATCAAAGTTTAATTTACATCAAATTAGAAAGTTTTAAATGCATTAAACCGATGTAGAAAAATATCACTAAATATTTTTACTGTTGGAAATTTTTTTTAAGACTAACACTAAAAATGAAAATCGATCAAAATAAAAGAGGGAAAAAAGGAAAATTGAAATGAAAGAGGATTCCTTTGTAGATGTGATTATATTGATGCTCCAAATGCCAATCACACCCAATAAAATCTAGTGAGGCTACACATAGAGATGATGTGATATTTTCACTATATATGACATTCTATAATATTTTGGATGATTTTTTTTTTAAGAAAAGAAGAGAACAATCGAAATAGTCTAACAAAAATATCAATGGAATGTAGAAATAATTGAATTAAAGGCAGACCAAATTACAAATTTATGTGTTTCACGATTTGGTCCATCTTTGACCATGCTTGATATAAGCCTCAAAATCCTACTAGATCTTGCAAAATGCTTTGGATCCACTAATACTATAGTATTTGGTCAATCATATTGATCATATCATTGACCTATATACACCGCATGAAGACCAATGTATAAACTATGGGTATATATTTCCATTTCTAATTATATATTTTTATGTATTTTTTTTCTATGTTTTTATAATTAATTCAGTGGTAAATTTTCTTTTTTAAATTCTGATCTTTTTAAAAAGAAAATCGGTGAATAAGATAATAGTTTAATAATCACTTCATTCGAAGAGTATTATGAGATAACAAGTTTAAATTTTATTATCATTAATTTGTAAAATCAATTATCACATAATTTAAAATGAAAAGACTGTTTTCTACTAAATAATTTATTGATATTTAAATTATTTAACTTGCTCTAGCAGAAAATCTAATTGATTAATATTTTAATTGATTTTAATCAATTGAATAAAAGTCATGTGAATGAGTAATCAAGTGGTAATTTTTCTTTATGAGTATATGAGATAAGGGTTTGATTTCTACTATTGTCCATAAAAGAGAGAGTTATCCCCTATTATGTAATCCATCAAAATTGAGGTTATATCACCTCTTTATTAACAAAAAAAATGAAATAAAAAAAAGTCTTAAAACTCATCAAATCAGATAGCAAACACACAAAACTATATGTATAATGGAAAGGAAATTTGGGGGAATGTATTCCTTGTGAATAAGCATAAAAAGGGTTTGGAGTAAGAAAGGGAACATGGATTGGACCACATGGACCCTTCACATAAAAATAAACAAACAACAAAATATAATCAATTTAAATAAATTTTTGCCACCCAACTTGTTGGGGCATTTCTCAGAGAGATAACATGACCCACTACTGCCTTTAAACCTTTTTCCATGTGTCTGGTTTGTTAGAGAATGGGGTCTACAATTAAAAAATTAAAATCAAAATATCTTAATTTTCAAAATTATTTTTTTTAATTATTTCGAACTCGATAATTAAATCTATAATAAATTTTAAATATTTTATTAAAATAAGTAAAAAAATTTCAAATTAATTATGTAAATCAAGCTAATAAGAGTCATTTGTTAGAGCACTTTGGTCTCTCTTTTTGTAATAAAGGCCTATCTCTTTCTCACTCTCAAAAACCACTTTCCTCTCCTTATATTAATAAAGAGAAGAGAAACAGATATTGAGATTGAGATAAGTTTTTGAGGATTTTGGTTTGTTGGGTTATCAACTGCAACTTCAGGAGGCATCCAAAGGGATCGCATTGATCCTTAAAAAAAAAAAAAAAGGCTACGCAATCTCCTCTTATAATTCTCTTCTTCTTCTTCTTTTTTGTTTTTTTGGATCATGCTATCCCTTTGGATTCCTCCTTTGGTAGCTTTCCAAAACATGGTGGTGGTGCATAATCATCCTCCACCTTTTCATCATGCACCACCACCATCGCGCCGCCCCACCAACAACAACCCTCATGCTAGTTTGTTGCCACAAGTCACCGAAGACAAACTTTAGTATTGAATTCTATGGGAAACAAGACAATGCAAATATCCTAGATCAGTAAGTTATATACTTTCTTCTATATATGTTCTTTGTTCTTCTTCTTCTTCTTTTAATATAATTGTATGTTTCTTTGGTTAAGCTTTTGAGTTCTTTTTTTAACCTTTTTTTTTTTTTATGGTTTATGTGCTATGCACAATTTAATCTTTGACTATTTTTGTTATATAATTTTGTAGAAAACTCCTACTTAATTATTTAATTATCTTCTCAAGTGGAATTCAATTCGGAATTTTCCTTAGCAGGTATTAGAAGGAATTGAAATGTAAATTTTATCAATTTACGTTGAAATTTCTTTTCCCTCCTTGCTGTATAAATATTAAGTAGCATCCTTGAATCCTACTTTTTTTAGCCTCATTTAGCTAATTAAAAGAAGAAGAAAAGATTATTTTGTAAATGAAAAATTGTTATTGAAGACCCAAAACCCCAAATAAACTCATTAGATCTAAACTTTTAGTTATAGAGATATGCAAATTGGCTATAGGAATTGTAGAGATCAGCACCAAGAAAAAAAGAAAAAATTCAAACAGATATTACTATTTTCTTGCTTCTTCTACTTCTTCTTCTTCTTCTTTGTTTAAAGTTGTCATCAGTGCGATTTTTACTAGTTATATATATACACAAATATATACAAATTTTATTTTTTCAAAGATAAGACTTAAAGATGGAACCAAAGGGCAAGGGTGTATACAGATATTCCTTATTTAAGAAACATGTGAAAACAATTAATTTTGTATGTCCTCTAAAGAAGTATAGTAGTATCTTTTTAGGCTGATCTTTTTATTTAATTCTTTTTTTTTTCTCTAAAAAAAAATAAAGTTTATGTATTTCAAGCAGCTAGCATATAGATGGTGGAGCAAGGTTCGTGGACACTTATTTCACAAACCTACACTATATATATGCACACCCACATCGTTTCATTCTACCTACACAACCTTTGCATATAGCATGTTATTGATTTTAATTAAACATCCTAATGAAGCAATTAAACTTATTCAAAATGCATCTTTGTGCATTTTTATATGTTCTTCTTTATAAATGGACTTTTGGGTTTTTTTTTTTTTTTTTAATCATCATTAACAGTACATACATATGTTATGTTATTACTTTTTAAAATAACATGCTAATGAAGCAATTAAACTTATTTAAAATGCATCTTTGTACAATTATATATGTTCTTCTTTATAATGGACTTTTGGGTTTTTTTTTTCTTGTGTTGAATCATCATTAGCAATACATACATATGTTATGTTATTACTTTTTAAATTAACATGCTAATGAAGCAATTAAACTTATTTAAAAATGCGTCTTTGTACATTTATATATGTTCTTCTTTATAAATGAACTTTTGGGTAGTTTCCTCTGTATTGAATCATCATTAAGACATTAACAATATATAGCATACAAGTGGAGGGTAGCTATTTGATAAAACAGTGTCCCCTCGATTTAGTGTGAAACACAATAATTTTAAACATGGTTTCACAAAGATTTTATTTTATTTTTTCAATTTTATTAATAATTAGTTACTCAATTCTAGAAACTTTTGATCATTACATGCTTCCAACAATGTGATTTGATTTCACCTTTTTTTTAAAGTCACCTTTTCTTTTCTTCTTCATAGAAATGACTTGAACTCTATACATTCATTTTCTGAAAATAAAAAATGTCAAGTTTGATATAGTTCTCTCTTGCTTTATGTTCATTTTCATGCTTTGCATAAGCCATCTCTAAAAAGCTATAAATGAAAGTTGGTTAAAGAAAAGGAGAAAGTGCTATTTTTTTTATTTTTATGACTTTGATTTGTAATAAAATGTGCCTTGTGATTTTCTTATGCTAGTTTAATATCTATAAATTAAATCATCATTAGTAATTACAATCATCAACTTAATTTTCACTATCAATATCATATCATCCGTCAAATTAAAATCATATAAAATACTATATTAAATATTATTATATGGCATTCATAAATCATATTAAATATTGCCGATGGGATTTAGATCTAATGGTTTGAATGGAAATTGATTTCATGTTCGATTTTTAGAGTTGTAAAAATGATTTGAACTAAATATTCTTTTCTAACAGATCATATATATATATATGCATAAAAATTGTTGTTATAGTTATTGAGAAGTCTTTATATTGTAATTGTTGTAATTCTCGGCTTCCGAAAAGACTATTAAAAAATCATATTAGATGTCTCATTAAGTACTATGTTAGCATTTATAGATACACATTATATGTCATATCAACATTATTGGTTAATAGTAAAGGCGATTTAAAACAATAAATGTTAACTATTTAATTTATAAAAGTCCTAAAATATCAAAGAAAAGACTACAGAACACATTTTGTCACACATTAAAATCACAATTTGCAAAATTGTACCTTTTTCATTAATAAAAGGGTGATCACATAGGCTATGTAGGTAGTATGGCCAAAAATCACATGGTTTGAGGACTTTAATTCTGTTCAGAAAAAAAAAAAAAAAAAAAGACTTTAATTAGAATCCAAGGTAATGAAAAATAGTATTAAAGGACTTCTTGTTTTCTTTTTCTTATTTATTTATTTATTTTACTACTTTGGGCCTCATATTGAGTGTCTCAAAGGCAAAAGAATCATCCACATGTGATGAGAGGCCTTAAAAAAAAAATTCTTTAAACATTGCCCCAATTTTCAAATAAAGGTCTTCTTAAGCTATGTCATGTGTATCCTATAGTTAGCAGCACATGACCCCCAACATTCTGGTAGCCTTTCTTACCATTTGAGCTCTTTTTCTCACATGGCTGGCCACAACCTTTTTAAGCACTGATCACAAATGCAATTTTTGTCACTCATTTCAAGCAATGTTTAGTGCGTTTCTTATTCAACACTTAAAAGTAGCATATTTTGTTAACATTTTTTCTCAACTTATAAATTAACTATTTTATCGATATCTTCTACTGCTATCTAAGGTGGTTAAGTGATAATTTTGAAAGTCGAAATGAAATTATTTAAACAGTTAAATTAATTAAGAAGTGTTTATAAAGTAATAAAATGATTAGTACAGAACTTTTCGAGTTTACACCATGATAACAAGTGTATTAAAACTTTAGAAATTCTATAAACTGTGTCTTTGAGAATGCATCATGAGACAGGCACAGTTAAGGGACTATATGTTGACATTGTGTGAGCTGTCGCAATTGAATTATATGTTTATGGTAGGCCAAGAAAATGATGAATTCTAAATATAAACAGTAGTAAAAGTATATAAAAATTCTTGAATGAAATGAATGAAAATTGAAATGGGTACAAGAAGATAGGGTCGCAGTGGTCAGAAGTAAGAATTTTTAGGACACGAGTGTACAAAATGTCCTCAAATGTAGTCCAAACTGTCTCCTTTTTACGCTACAAAGGCTTTGTCAAGAAGAAAATAAAGAATCTGCTATTAAAGAAAAAAAACTACGCATGATTTTAACTTCTAAACAGGTCCAAATTAAAGGGTATTGGATGCTTCTTGCATGGGGACCCAACTGCCCTAGCCTTCATGACTTTGCCTCCAAAATTCAATTTCACCAACACTTCATTTCTGTCTCTCTTTTCTTTGTTACATTCATTTCTTGCACCAAGAGAAGTGTATTTGATAAAGATTTTATTGGATTAATTACTAGTAAGTTTTGGTTTGGATCACACCCTGAATTTTCTTTTTTAGAAAATTTTGTTAATGTAGTATATTTAACAGTTAATTTGATAATAAATGTTAACATTTTAAGTTTCGTATTTTCTTTTCTATTTCTTTTCATAAATGTAATATTTTAGATATAAATAAGAATTCATTATTTTTTGCGTTGTTTTTTCTTATACGTAGTAAAATTCATCCACGACAGAAAGTTATGAAATGACACTAAGATTTATAAATTATTATGTGATTAATTGACCTACCTGGTTGATCAATTTTCATGAGGTACGAATTAAATTAAGCTATAATGGTCTTCCTTTTTACACAATATTGGGTAGCTTGAAGGGGGTCGAAGTTCGAAATTCTCCTCTTTCTTTTGATAAAACATATACCATATACATCGTTAATTATATTGCTATTTAATTTTTTTTAAAAAAAAGGCTCCTCCAGATTAAATATGATAATGGTTAAAGCAATTCTATATGGGCTAGTAAGGTAGTGGTCTTTGTACCCTTGCGTTTGATAATAACTCCATGAACATATGAATATAGTTTAGTAGTAACTTTTTTTTTAAAATATTTTAAGGTATAAATTCTGATTTTTGTTATTCTCGAATTAACAAGAGAATAGATTATTTTCTGTTATACAGTCTTTTAAATCTTATCTAAAAGAAAAAAATTGTATATAGAAGAAGGACAGTAAAGAAACTTAAATGAAAAATTTTCATTGCTGATGCCGAAAAGTGTTTGAGTATAATAACTTCAGAAGGATGATTAAAAGACCGATTAAATAAAAATAAATTATTATTTACATTTAGAATATTACATCCTAACAATTTAAACACACAAGGAATAAAAATATATCATAAATACTATTATACTACGTTTGGATATAAAGAATTTGAGTATAAATTTGGATTCCAATTAAATATTTTATTTAGAAACTAAATAGATTTGTATTTATGAGGATTTAAAATAAATTTACAAGGAATTGAACAGTTCATTTAATAAGAATTTGAAATAACATATATATTATTTCAAATTTTTATATTTAAAATTTAAAATTTAAAATTAAATATTTGTATCCAAATAGGCTATTATTGAATATGAGACACCCAAAGCCTCAAAGATTTTAGAAAGATCGACCTTACTTAGCAAGTTGATTAACAGATCTTCTAATATGTGAGATCTAAAACAAAACTAGGATGATAGTTTTTTTTTTTAAGTAAAAATAGTCGAAATCTCCCTAGGAACCCATTAGCAAGGAGTAACAGAATCGAAGAATCCGATTCAAGCACTATTAAAGATCATAGAAATTGCTTGAGCAGCTGCTTCATATATGGCTTAAGATTTCGAAAGAGATATCAAACCATTTTTTGAACAAAGATATCAACCATTGAATCAAAGTTTATTGTTTCCTTTTTATTTTATTTTTTAAAATTATTAGTATTTAAAATCTAATAAATTCAATTTGATTTGAATAAAATTATAAAAATGATAAAAGTCTTGAATTAAACTCAAACACCACAATTTAAATTTGAAATATCACTTAAATAAAAATAGATTTTACCAGTTAGTTCTAATAATTTATTAATTTAATAATAATAAAGCATAGCCATATCTATTTTTATTTTAAAAAAATGGAAAATAAAGGAAGATTGGACGAGTAGTAAAAAATTTTAGAGATATTGTGGAACAAAATATCCCAAAATGTGGTTTTGCAAAGCTATTGATCCAAAAGAATTAAATGATGAACGCATAAAAAGTAAATTGTTTGGTGAATATTTTGTTGTGTCCAAACATAATCTCCATAGAATTTTTTCACCATTATTTTGGATTTGACTAACTTTACCTTATCACCACCTCATCATATATATATATATATATATATATATTTTTTAATATAACTTTTCTCTGTTTTTTTTTTTTTTTTTGCTTTTCAAGGTTGAAAATTGTATACATATTTCTAGGGCAATTTGTGTTCATTTAATGAAGGTAATTAGATTTTATGGTATTGGTTTACTGTTAATTAGTGAATTTTAATGTGGGAACAAGATCAAAGAATACCAAAGCATATGTTGCTTCATATCTTTATATATTCTCTTATTATAGGTAATTAATATTTGTCTTCTTCATTTATTTATTTTGTTTATAAAACGTTAACAAGCGATAATCAAATGGAAATTCATCATCCCATTTGCTCAATTTGTGTTAATTTTGTTTTTTGTAAAAAGTCTTTTTTTAAGTATCAGAATTATTATATTCAAAACATGAAAGATAATTGAGAAGCAGGTATTTTACTTTATTGGGCTAGAAAATTTCACTTGAATAATCATATGTGTTCTTACTAATATTCTCCAGACTGTCACTTTTATTCCTATAGTCTGATAAGGTTATGGTTTAGTTTAGTTATTGTACCTATTTAATAGCTGTACCTAAGTTAGTCTTTCTCGTATTGTTATTATTGTTGTAACAGCATAACTCTCTTCCTGTATTTATACTATAGAATAATTGATTAATGATATCATGGAGCCATTACAATTTCGTGGTATCAGAGCTGCTAAGTGGTCTAATAGGCCAAGCTCGTTTCTTATTTTTCCTCTTGATTCTTTAATGGCCAAAAATACAGGGGCTGTTGTCACAGCCACTAACACACAACCTATTGATAAAAACGCCATCTCTATCCTACCAAATATTGCCCATCAATTGCCCATTAAACTCAACTCGTCCAATTCTCTGCTATGGCAAGCATAGCTTCTTCCTCTTCTCAATAGTTATGATCTTGCTCAACACATTGATGGCACTCTTAAACTACCTTCAAAACAGATCAATAATGCACCGAATCCTAAATTTGCACATTGGTTTTGCAGAGATCAATTGGTACTCAGTTGGATTATCGGTTTTATGTAAGAATCTTTTGTCCCACAAATAATTGGTGCTCAAAGTGCTTGCCATGCTTAGCAAAAATTGATTGCTACTTATGCCTCAAGTTCTCGAGCTCAAGTTTTAACCATAAAATCACAATTTTATCATCTTCAAATGGAGAATAATGAAGATGTTACAAAGTTTATGCAATGTGATAAAGGTATGTTTGATCAACTCACAGCTTTACAAAATCCTGTGTTGGAAGATGATTTAGTGCAAGTAATTGTCAATGGCTTGAGCAAACCCTATCGTCCTTTTGTTTGATCTCTTGAACAAAGTCTGGATCCTGTTTCTTATGATGATTTGTATGGACTACTCTTAAGTGAAGAAGAAAATTTATCTGTTGATGTTCCTTTGAGAGATGTCATCACGCCTACAGCCCATTACGCTGCTAATCAGTCCATGACCTTTGTTGGTTATTCTTGTTACCAGAATTTTATAAGAGGTAGAGGTGGCAGAAATCATGGTAGAGGTTATCATTTATATTCACCTCTTTGGTTGGATACACTGCTCCCTATCAACAGGACCCTCATGTAATAATAACTCATATTTTAAAATTATTTTATTTTATTTTAAAATGAGATATATAGTGTTAATAAAATTTGAAGATTTTATTGATTTATTTTCATTATTTGTGATTAATTACTATTATTTTATATTTAATTAAATTTTCTATGTAAAAATATTATTTTTAGTCGTTTAATTTGTATAGATATTTTAACCTTATTATTTCTATTATTATTTAATTAAATTTCACTATTTATTTTGTTAATAAATTATTTTATTAATTGGATTGTTATTTTATGTATTATATATATATTAACTTGGGTTTGTGTATTTGTGCATGTGTGTGTGTGTTTATTATTATTATATGCGTGAATATATATATATATATATATATATATATATGTGTGTGTGTATGTATGTGTGGTGAGAAATTAGTTAGTATATAATAATATTATAATATATATATACTTTTAACATAAAGTAATATATATATACATACAAAAACAGGCCATACATAACCAATAAACACAGCACACACATTCAACACACACATAAACATATATATATTCACGCATAAGCTACTATACATCATCTTCTTCCTCTCCTGCTGTCCCGATTTCTCACTATCGATGTGCCTCTCCAGTGTCCAGCAGCCACCACAGCCTCCAACCGCCTTCCGCTGTCCCTTCCACCTCCTTCTCTGGCGCCAGCACCGTCTGAAACCAAGAGAGACCGAAAGTTCCATTTTCCAGCCAACCTCGCTTTTTCGGCCACCGTTTCTCAAGCTACCGGTGTCTATCGACGCCTCTAACATCGGTGAGCTTGAATCTAAGCTTAGTTTAAGCTTAAAACTTCATTTTCTTGAGTTTTGTTGAATTTTTGTTTTTAGAGCTTCAGGATTTTGAATTTTTTTTAGCATGATATTGTTTCAATCTTGCAAATTCCCTTCATAAAAGTGATTCCTGGAAACTTAATCTACCTCTACAAATTTTTTTTTGAATTTTTGGAATTTATTTTAATTTTTGTGAATTTTTGAATATTTTATTATTATTTTATTAATTTTCGTAAATTAATTATTAAAATTATAAATTTGGTATATTTGGTGTTATTATTGATTTTTATTAATTTTAGAGTTGAGATTATAATTTTTGTGATTTTTATGTAATTTTTATAATTATTTTTATATTATGTTAATATTGGATAATTAGGTTTAAGTTAGGTTTTTATTGAAATTATGGTTTAAATATGTGTTTTAGTTAATATTAGTAATATATAAGTTGAGAAAATAATTTTTATGCATTTATATAATTTTTATAGAATTTTTAAGCAATATTAGTATATTATGTGTATTTTTGTATTATAGGGGTAAATGTGTAATTTTGTGTTAATTATGGTTAAATATTATGTTTTAGTTGGTTTTAATATTATTTAAGGTACTAAAATGATTTTTAAAAAATATTTACTATTTTTAACTAATTAATACTAATTTTTAAAAATTGTTTTCAAATAATATATTATATATTATTTTGGTAATAAAATGAGTTTTTATAACTTTTTGTTATATATTTGGGTTAGTTAAGTTATTTGGATTTATAAAATGAATTATTATTATTATTTGTGTAATTATTGGAAAATTGAATTTTTAATAATATTATATTATTATTTCGGGATTTTTATTTAATTATTGAGAAAATAATTATTTTTGCTGTTTTAATATTAAATATGTTGTATTTCGATATTTTGAGGATATTTATGACATTTATTGATTTTTAATATATTTATTATATTATTTAAATTTTTGGTGAATTGTGGACCTCGGTTGGGGAATTGTAGTTCGGGATTCCAACTGATGGTTGTGTGAATTCTAGGTTTCGAAGTGTGTTTTTTTTATAGGACCGGCTCTAATTTTAATGTAATATCCCGTGTTTTTACATATTTTAATACTGTACCGGGATATGCAGTGTTAATAATTTTTGTATATATTACGATATTTTTACGAGTTGATATGTATTTAAAACCTATTTTAATTATTGTGTATTGTTTACAGTACTTTACGTAAAATTTTCTCGGGACTTGCATTTTCGGGAAAATTTTCATGTAAATAATTTATTATTAATTATTTTAAATATATTTTCGGACTTGCATGAACTCATACGTATTTTTAAAATACTAAATAAAGCCTATGTGTACTTATTTATTTAATTAGGGTTTAGTATTTTATCCTAATATTTTATTAATTGTTTATTTATTTTATTGTTATTTAATTATTTTTAATTAATATTAAATTTTAAAATATTAAATATTAAGTGTGTGGTGTATATTTAATGTGTGTAATTTAATATTATTTTAATATATAGTATAAAGTATATATATATACATATAATATATCAAAAATCAAACTTTTGAAAAAATTACCATTTTGCCCCCGATTTCTCCTTCTTCCCCGATCTTCACCCTCACCGCCGTCCGACGCCTGCAACTGCCATTCCCCTACCGTCGGTGTGCCTCCCGGCTTGCCACTGTCGTCCTCAGCCGTTCCCCGCCGCCAGCTGCCTCCTTCCCCGGCGCCGACAGCCTCTTTCCTTCCATTTTGGTCGAAATTCTTCTCCTCGCCGTCGACCACGATTCCGGCCACCATTTTCAACACCTCCAGTCTCTTTCTTCTCCTTGAGCTCCGGTGAGTGTGATTCTAGCTTTGGTTTGAGCTTAAATGGTCTTGATTTGCTTAGGTTTCGAATTTTTGATTTCGGCCATATTAGGGTTTTTTATTTTTTGAGCTTTTAATTGCTTGATTTATGAAAAATCCCTTCACAAATGTTGATCCCAGTAGCTTAATCTACATGTATGCATTTTTGTGGAATTTTTGGAGATTAATTTGATTTTTGGGTATTTTTGAATATTTTAATATTATTTTCTAATTTTCGGAAATTAATTATTTAAATTATGAAATTGTGTTTTATGGTTAAATTAGTTGTTGAAATGAATTATAGGAATTTATTTGGAATTTTTATGAATTTCTATGTATTTATTTTGAATTATTGAAGTTTATGTAATTTTGGGAAATTAGGGTTAATTATGTTTTTAATTGAATTTAATTGGATAATTGAGTTTAATTATTGATATTATTGATAAATATGTTGAGAAAATTAATTTTGGATAATTATACTATTTTTGGTGAATTTTTGAAGTAAATTTAGTATATTATATATATAGGGGTATTTTGGTAATTTTATCCTAAATTGGCTAAAAATGTAATTTAATTGGTTTTAATAGTTATTTAAAGTATAAAAATGATTTCTACAAATTATTTAGTATTTTTAACTAATTAAAACTATTTTTCGTGAATTATTTTCAATTATATATATAACATACGATTTTTCTAATAAAATGAGTTTTTATCGGTTTTTACCGTGTTTTACGGTTAATTATGTAATTTCTATGTATAAAATGAATTTCTATTATTTAAGGGTATTTTTGGTATTTCTGGAATTGTTCTGTGTTTGTGGACCCCGGTCAGTAGATTGTAGTCCGGAGTCCGACCGAGGGGTTGTGGATGAGTGGTTGAGCCTGTTTTTCGAAGTGTGTTTCTTTGCAGGGTCGGCTCTACTCTTTGAGTAGAGAGATGTCCGTTTTACAGGGGAGGTTCTGTCGAATTTTCGGTAGAATTCTCATAAAACGTGATGTCCAGTCGAACCCCAATATCGATTCTGTGTTTAATACTCTAGATCGAATTCTAGGATTTTCTATTAGGTTTATTCTAATGTCGGTTGTTTATTGTTTGTTTAGTTGCGCCGAGACCAAGGGCTAGTGGACCAGGCCCGTCGGACCCATCTCGAGGAGCGCACTAGTGTGAGTTACTATACTATATATATATGCTTTAGGATGCATGATTTAGAAATATATGTTTTATTTTGATTAAAATGCATGAATAATATGATTTTTATTTAAGTATATTTTTGGTTTATTTTTGGTATATATCAAATTATATGCATGTTTTATTAATAAATTATATTTAAAATATTTTTAAATATATTTCTAGCTTAATTTATAATTTGATTGGATTGATTTGACATATATATATTCGAAATATACCTGGTTTACTTTTGGTATATTTTCAGTATATATATATGGTTTATGTTGCTATTTTATTGAAATTCATGCATCATTTACTTTTATGAATGAATGTTTTATAATTATTAATGAAGGATATCAATAGAACGTGCTACCTAGTGGGCAGCACTAGGACCGAGTACGTACCGGTACGCTTATAGCAAATAGGCTATACTACTAACTATTTGTGGATATTGATTGAATGTGATTATTTGATGTGTGAGATATGGTTTGGAGGTGTGATTGCTGGAGTTCGGTTGACCAAGTGTCTCGGGGTCAATCACACTGGCAGTCAGACTGCTGGAGCTCGGTTGACTTAGTGTCTCGGGGCCAGTCTACTGTCTAAATGGATTAAGTGGGCATATTTGAATTAAGTGAGCCTGTATGGTTAGAGTGTTGTCTAACACTGTTTTTGAGGTTGCGATATTCTAGGGTTCTATGTGATCCTTCATAAACAGTGATTTTCAATAAATATATAAAATGATTTTATTGCATCTGTGTGTAATTGTCTGTATATATACATATTATATATACTGTTGACTGTATGCATTGCCATTTAGTATGCATGTATATATATTATAGTAATTCACTCAGTGAGGTCTGACTCCCCTCCGTTGACTATTTTTCAGGAGAGTCAACATCTTCAGACCTCAGTAGCAGGCCTGTACGTTGGATTTCTTCAGCCTCGGCTTCTTTGTGTAAACTGTTTACTTGAGTCTTATTTTTATAATCTAGACATTGCAGTAGTTGTAAATTAATTTATGGGATTTTATGTATTTTAATTTATGTGAGATATTGTATTATACTTGAACTGGATTTGTATTAAAAGATTCATATATGAGAGATGGATATTATTTATGATATTTATAATTTTTATTTCCGCTGCATTATATATTGTTATTATTATTGCATGTTTTATTTTATTTTTAGGCTTGCTACGGGTTCCGGATTCGAAAGAATTCCCGTTCCCTAGCGTCGGTCATGGCCCCTGTTTTGGGTCGTGACAAAGTTGGTATCAGAGCGGAGTTCTGTGTCAGGGCTTAGTTATGTGAGTCGTGGCCCTAGTTTTCAAGTTGTGTTTTCTGTTGAACTACTGCAGTGAATTAGGTTCGAGTATGTCTTGATAAGTATTCCTTGTTTTAGTTTTCTGCGTTATTCCTCCATTGTCTGTTTTGTCTGAATCTTTCTGTTTGTCTTTTCAGTATGAGGAGGCGAGCGCGTGTCGCTACACCGGTCGTTGAGGCCGAGGATGATGTGTCTTTTCAGGATGAGGTTTTACCTCCTGAGCAGCCAGTTAGACGTAGAGGTCGTGGCAGAGGTAGACCTCGAGGAGCGGTAGGTTGCCATAGGCAGAGAGAGTTACAGGACAAGGAGCCTGTTGAGCCTGAGTTTGATGTTCCTGTTCCTCCAGTTGTTCAGCCTGTTCAGCCTGCCTATCAGCAGGGTATGTCTGACCCTGAGGCAGCTTTGTTCTATGCCCGAGTTGGCAGGATTGCGTTTGATGGGACTTCCGATCCCTTAGATTTTCTGCACGCGATCGAGATTTGGACTCGGACTGCTCATACCGAGTACCAGCGGATTATGATCGTTGAGTTGTCTGTCGAGGGACCAGCCTTAGATTGGTTCATTCAGATGATCCAGCCTTATATGATGACGATGACATGGGCTCAGTTCCGAGAGCGATTTATAAGGAGATTTTCTCCAGAGCCTCTTCGTTTGAGCTATCGTCTCCGATTGACTAGTATTTCTCGCGAAGATCGATCTGTAGAGGAGTACACTCGAGAGTTTCTTTATCTGGGTAGATATGCAGAGGATCTGATGCGAGATCAGTATTTTACGGTCACTACCTACGTTACTGGTTTGGATTCAGCTTTTGCTGGCATGCCTACAGCAGGCCTTACTCTCGAGTCTGTGATTGAGTTAGCCAAGGAGATTGAGTTGAGGCTAGTTAGGCAGGGAGCGATGCCTGATTATTACCAGCTAAGAGTTCAGTCGAGTGGATTGCAGGCTACTCCGTATTCGAGTTTTCATGTTGGATCGAGTAGTCAGCAGTGAGGTCCGACTCAGCAGAGTCAGAGACAGCAGCAGCGAGTGCATCAGAGCAGTAGACATGGCTGTGGAGGTCAGCGTAGATCATTCAGATTTGGGTCAGGTGCTTCGAGCAGCAGCAGTGGTCGCAGTTCTGGATCAGCGGCCAGTGTTTGCCAGACTTGCGGTAGAGTCCATTAGGGACCGTGTTATCTGACACCACTGACATGCTTCAGATGTGGGCAGACAGGACATTTTGCCAGATCGTGTCCTTATTCCAGATATTAGCAACAGCAGATTTCGCGATTCCCACAGCAGTCGATTGCTAGTACTGCATCCGTGCCATTTCAGTTACCTCCAGCCCAGCATCAGAGTTCCACTCAGTTTTTTTCCACAGCAGAGTCGTGGTAGAGGTACTAGAGGAGGTGCCAGAGGTGTTGGCCAGGCTTCTACCAGTCAGCAGGGAGGTCGAGGTCAGGCCAGAGTCTTCCATCTCACTCAGTAGGATGCCAGGCATCTAATGCAGTCCGTGGCAGGTATTGTTTCTGTTTCTTACCTGGATGCTTGGGTTTTGTTTGATCCAGGTGCCACACATTCGTTTATTTCTCCTGTTTTTGCTTCTAAATCTTGTTGGCAAGCTTCGAGGATGGCTTTTCCTTTGTCTGTTGCCACTCCTCTGAGTGATTCCTTGGACACCAATATTGTTCTTTCTGATTGTCTAGTTCTCATGGAGATAGAGAATTACCCGTTGATTTGATTTTGTTGGATGTGATGGAATTTGATGTTATTTTGGGAATGGATTGGTTATCTCAGCACTATATCTTGGTAGATTGTAGGAATAAAGAGGTGACTTTTAGAATTCCTGATGAAGAAGAGTTTAAGTTTGTGGGTGATAGGAGTTCAGTACCTCAGAATCTTATTTCTGCTATTAACGGCTAGGAAGTTGTTGAGGAAAGGTTGTCAGGGATATTTGGCATTAGTTAGGGATACGTCAGTGGAGAAGTTGTCACTCACAGATGTTCCTGTTGCTTGTGAGTTTCCTGATGTTTTTCCCGGGGAGTTGCCAGGTTTACCACCTCACAGAGAGATTGAGTTCTGTATAGATGTGGTTCTAGGTACTACTCCTATATCTATGCCACCCTATAGAATGGCTCCTGCAGAGTTGAAAGAGTTGAAGGAGCAGTTGCAAGAGTTGTTGGATAAAGGTTTCATCAGACCCAGTGTTTCTCCTTGGGGTGCACCAGTCCTGTTTGTGAAGAAGAAGGATGGTACCCTGAGACTGTGCATTGACTATAGAGAATTGAATAAGGTGACAGTGAAGAACAAGTATCCTCTCTCGAGGATAGATGATTTGTTTGATTAGCTACAAGGTGCACAGTTCTTTTCTAAGGTTGACTTGAGGTCGGGTTATCATCAGCTGCGTATTAGTGAAGCCGATGTTCCTAAGACAGCGTTCCGCTCACGATATGACCATTATAAGTTTCTGGTGATGTCTTTTGGTTTGATTAATGCACCAACAGCTTTTATGGACCTGATGAACAAGGTATTCAGACCATACGTGGATCAGTTTGTGGTAGTCTTCATTGATAATATACTAGTATATTCAAGGAGTATGGAGGAGCATGTATATCACTTGAGGATTGTACTGCAGACATTGAGAGATCATCAACTTTATGCTAAATTCTCGAAGTGTGATTTCTGGATGGAGAGTGTTTCTTTTTTTGGACACGTAGTGTCTAAAGAAGGTATTCAGGTTGATCCACAGAAGATTGAGGCAGTATGTGAATGGCCTAAACCTACTTCTGTTACAGAGATTCGGAGTTTTCTGGGTTTAGTCGGGTATTATAGGCGGTTTGTGCAGGATTTTTCCAGAATAGCAGCCCCTATGACTCGCTTGACTCAGAAGAATGTTAGATTCGAGTGGTTAGAAGCTTGTGAGAATAGTTTTCAGTTGTTGAAGGATAAGTTGACCACAGCGCCAGTATTAGCTTTACCTAATAGTGTGGATAAGTTCACAGTTTACTGTGATGCCTCTAGAATTGGTCTTGGTTGTGTGTTGATGCAGAATGGAAGGGTGATAGCCTATGCTTCGAGGCAGTTGAAGAAGCATGAGCAGAACTATCCCACACATGATCTTGAGATGGCTGCAGTGATCTTTGCTTTGAAGATTTGGAGACATTATCTGTACGGGGTGACTTGTGAGATATTTACTGATCACAAGAGCCTTAAGTACATTTTCCAACAGAGAGATTTGAATCTGAGGCAGAGGAGATGGTTGGAATTATTGAAGGATTATGATTGTGAGATCTTATATCATCCGGGTAAAGCTAATGTGGTAGCAGATGCCTTGAGTAGAAAGTCCTCAGGTAGTCTTTCTCACATCAGTGTTGAGAGGAGACCATTGATCGAGGAATTGCATTTGTTGGTGGATCAAGGTCTGATGATGAAGCTTAGTAGATCATGTGGACTGCTAGCTCAGTTTAAAGTACGATCTGTACTGAGGGATAGGATTAAAGCAGCTCAGAGCCGAGATCCTATTCTGGAAGAGCTTGCAGAGAATGTCAGAGCAGGGAAGTTCACTGATTTCACACTTGATGATGATGGTGTGTTATGGATCAGTGGTAGATTGTGTGTTCCTAATGTGGATGATTTGAGAGAGGAGATTTTAGAGGAAGCACATTCTACAGCCTACAGCGTTCATCCGGGTGTTACTAAGATGTACCACAGTATCAGAGATTTATACTGGTGGGACGGATTGAAGAAAGATGTCATTGATTATGTTGCTAAGTGCTTGACGTGTCAGCAAGTGAAAGCCGAACATCAGAAGCCTCTGGGAAGCTTCAGCCTCCTCCTATTCCCGAGTGGAAGTGGGAAAGGATAGCTATGGATTTTATGTTCTGTTTACCTCGTTCGAAGGATGGATACGATTCCATCTGGGTGATTGTAGACAGATTGATGAAGTCTGCACATTTCTTACCTGTGAAAGCCACTTATTCAGTTGCTAGATTGGCGAAGTTGTATGTGAAGCATATTGTGTGCCTTCATGGAGTATCTGTGTCCATTGTGTCAGATAGAGGTTCGGTGTTTACTTCTCATTTTTGGCAGAAGTTGCAGGAAGCGATGGGCACTAGGTTGGATTTCAGTACTGCTTTTCATCCTCAGACAGATGGTCAGTCTGAGAGGACGATCCAGACACTGGAGGATATGTTGAGGATGTGTGTCTTGGATTTGAGAGGTAGCGGGGATGATCATTTGCCACTCGTTGAGTTTGCATATAATAACAGCTACCATAGCAGTATTGGTATGGCACCATACGAGGCGTTGTATGGAAGGAAGTGTAGATCCCGTCTAAGTTGGGACGAGATTGGTGAGAGAGCTTTGACTGGACTTGAGATGATTCAGGATGCTGCAGAGAAAGTCACCGTGATTAAGCGAAGATTAGAGACCACAGTTAGCAGAAGAGTTATGCGGATCCTAGGCGCAGAGATGTGGAGTTTTAGGTTGGAGATTTCGGTTTTTCTGAAGGTATCTCCGATGAAGGGTGTGATGAGATTTGGCAGGAAGGGTAAGTTAGCACCGAGATATATTGGACCGTTTGAGATTCTGGAGAGAGTTGGCACTGTTGCATATCGGTTGGATTTGCCTCCGAGTATGGTCACAGGTGCATCCAGTATTTCATATCTCGATGCTGAGGAAGTATATCTCAAACCCTTCACATGTATTGCAGGCTCTGACAGTGTAGAAGTGAGTGAAGATCTGACGTTTGTGGAAGAACCTATGGCGATCGTAGATTATCAAGTTCGACAGTTGCGTTCGAAGCAAATTCCGGTGGTCAAGGTTCTGTGGCGTAGCGATAGAATCGAGGAGCATACGTGGGAGACTGAAGCTGAGATGCAAGCTTCTTACCCGTATCTCTTTCCTTCCTGATCCTGTAATCTTTTCTTTTTGGAATTCGGGGACGAATTCTTGTAAGGGGGGAAGACTGTAATATCCCGTGTTTTTAAATATTTTAATACTGTACCGGGATATGCAGTATTAATAATTTTTGTATATATTACGATATTTTTACGAGTTGATATGTATTTAAAACCTATTTTAATTATTGTGTATTGTTTACAGTACTTTACGTAAAATTTTCCCGGGACTTGCATTTTCGGGGAAATTTTCACGTAAATAATTTATTATTAATTATTTTAAATATATTTTCGGACTTGTATGAACTCATACGTATTTTTAAAATACTAAATAAAGCCTATGTGTACTTATTTATTTAATTAGGGTTTAGTATTTTACCCTAATATTTTATTAATTGTTTATTTATTTTATTGTTATTTAATTATTTTTAATTAATATTAAATTTTAAAATATTAAATATTAAGTGTGTGGTGTATATTTAATGTGTGTAATTTAATATTATTTTAATATATAGTATAAAGTATATATATATACATATAATATATCAAAAATCAAACTTTTGGAAAAATTACCATTTTACCCCCCGATTTCTCCTTCTTCCCCGATCTTCACCCTCACCGCCGTCCGACGCCTGCAACTATCGTTCCCCTACCGTCAGTGTGCCTCCCGACTTGCCACCGTCGTCCTCAGCCGTTCCCCGCCGCCAGCAGCCTCCTTCCCCGACGCCGGCAGCCTCTTTTCTTTCATTTTGGCCGAAATTCTTCTCCTTGCCGTCGACCACGATTCCGGCCACCGTTTTCGACACTGCTAGTCTCTTTCTTCTCCTTGAGCTCCGGTGAGTGTGATTCTAGCTTTGGTTTGAGCTTAAATGGTCTTGATTTGCTTAGGTTTCGAATTTTTGATTTCGGCCATATTAGGGTTTTTTATTTTTTGAGTTTTTAATTGCTTGATTTATGAAAAATCCCTTCACAAATGTTGATCCCAGTAGCTTAATCTACATGTATGAATTTTTGTGGAATTTTTGGAGATTAATTTGATTTTTGGGTATTTTTGAATATTTTAATATTATTTTCTAATTTTCGGAAATTAATTATTTAAATTATGAAATTATGTTTTATTGTTAAATTAGGTGTTGAAATGAATTATAGGAATTTATTTGGAATTTTTATGAATTTCTATGTATTTATTTTGAATTATTGAAGTTTATGTAATTTTGGGAAATTAGGGTTAATTATGTTTTTAATTGAATTTAATTGGATAATTGAGTTTAATTATTGATATTATTGATAAATATGTTGAGAAAATTAGTTTTGGATAATTATACTATTTTTGGTGAATTTTTGAAGTAAATTTAGTATATTATATATATAGGGGTATTTTGGTAATTTTATCCTAAATTGGCTAAAAATGTAATTTAATTGGTTTTAATAGTTATTTAAAGTATAAAAATGATTTCTACAAATTATTTAGTATTTTTAACTAATTAAAACTATTTTTCGTGAATTATTTTGAATTATATATATAACATACGGTTTTTCTAATAAAATGAGTTTTTTATCGGTTTTTACCGTGTTTTAAGGTTAATTATGTAATTTCTATGTATAAAATGAATTTCTATTATTTAAGGGTATTTTTGGTATTTCTGGAATTGTTCTGTGTTTGTGGACCCCGGTCGGTAGATTGTAGTCTGGAGTCCGACCGAGGGGTTGTGGATGAGTGGTTGAGCCTGTTTTTCGAAGTGTGTTTCTTTGCAGGGTTGGCTCTACTCTTTGAGTAGAGAGATGTCCATTTTACAGGGGAGGTTCTGTCGAATTTTCGATAGAATTCTCGTAAAACGTGATGTTCAGTCGAACCCTAATATCGATTCTGTGTTTAATACTCTAGATCGAATTCTAGGATTTTCTATTAGGTTTATTCTAATGTCGGTTGTTTATTATTTATTTAGTTGCACCGAGACCGAGGGCCAGTGGACCAGGCCCGTCGGACCCATCTCGAGGAACGCATTAGTGTGAGTTACTATACTATATATATATATGCTTTAGGATGCATGATTTAGAAATATATGTTTTATTTTGATTAAAATGCATAAATAATGTGATTTGTATTTAAGTATATTTTTGGTTTATTTAAAATGTTTTTAAATATATTTCTAGCTTAATTTATAATTTGATTGGATTGATTTGACATATATATATTCGAAATATACCTGGTTTACTTTTGGTATATTTTCAGTATATATATATGGTTTATGTTGCTATTTTATTGAAATTCATGCATCATTTACTTTTATGAATGAATGTTTTATAATTATTAATGAAGGATATCAATAGAACGTGCTACCTAGTGGGCAGCACTAGGACCGAGTACGTACCGGTACGCTTATAGCAAATAGGCTATACTACTAACTATTTGTGGATATTGATTGAATGTGATTATTTGATGTGTGAGATATGGTTTGGAGGTGTGATTGTTGGAGCTCGGTTGACCAAGTGTCTCAGGGCCAATCACACTGGCAGTCAGACTGTTGGAGCTCGGTTGACTTAGTGTCTCGGGGCCAGTCTACTGTCTAAATGGATTAAGTGGACATATTTGGATTAAGTGAGCCTGTATGGCTAGAGTGTTGTCTAACACTGTTTTTGAGGTTGCGATATTCTAGGGTTCTATGTGATCCTTCATAAACAGTGATTTTCAATAAATATATAAAATGATTTTATTGCATCTGTGTGTAATTGCCTGTATATATACATATTATATATACTGTTGACTGTATGCATTGCCATTTAGTATGCATGTATATATATTATAGTAATTCACTCAGTGAGGTCTGACTCCCCTCCGTTGACTATTTTTCAGGAGAGTCAACATCTTCAGACCTCAGTAGCAGGCCTGTACGTCGGATTTCTTCCGCCTCGACTTCTTTGTGTAAACTGTTTACTTGAGTCTTATTTTTATAATCTAGACACTGCAGTAGTTGTAAATTAATTTGTGGGATTTTATGTATTTTAATTTATGTGAGATATTGTATTATACTTGAACTGGATTTGTATTAAAAGATTCATATATGAGAGATGGATATTATTTATGATATTTATAATTTTTATTTCTGCTGCATTATATATTGTTATTATTATTGCATGTTTTATTTTATTTTTAGGTTTGCTACAGGTTCCAGATTCGAAAGAATTCCCGTTCCCTAGCGCTGGTAATGGCCCTTGTTTTGGGTCGTGACATTTAAGTAGAGGTATGTCCGTTTTACAGAGGAGGATCTGCCAAATTTTTGGTAAAATTCTCGTAAAACGTGACATCTGGCCAATTCTAATTTTGTGTTCTGAATCTTATATCGAGTCTCTATAGAGCTTAAGTTAGATTTATTTTGATTCTGTAATTATTTTATTTGTTTAGCTGTGCCAAGACTGAGGCCTAGTGGACCGGGCCCGTCAAACCACTCTCGAGGAGCGCAAACTTGTGAGTTGTTATTTTATATATACATTGCACTTAGGTTGCATGTTTTAGAAAATATATGTTTTTAATTGAGTGTAATCGTAAATTATTTTATAAAATGTTTAGTATACTTTAGGTATATTTTTAGTATATTTTTGATATACTTCTAAATAAATGCATGTTTTGTTATTGATTTAAACCTAACATGTTTTTAGTATATTGTGGGTTTATTTTTAGTATATTTTATGATTTATTTGAATTTATTTTACATATATATACTTGAAATATACTTAGTTTATTTTAGGTATATTTCCGGTATATATATAGTTTATTTGGTTATTATGAATGACATTATGCATTATTTATTTTCTCATATGGATGAATTATTTTTAAACAAAGGATATCGATAGAACATGCTATCTAGTGGGTAGCACTAGGACCGAGTACGTATCAGTGTGATAGATTGTAGGGTTGAATTACTAACTTATTTATGGAAATTATGATTTGATTAATTTGATTGATATGTGATGTGATTGATGGTATAATTGCTGGAGCTCGGTTGACCAAGTGTCTTGAGGCCAATCAAATTGACAATCAAATTGCTGGAGCTCAGTTGATTTAGTGTCTCGAGGCTAGTCTACTGTGCATATGGAATAAGTGAATTTATTTGGAATTAAGTGAGTCTGTATGGCTAGAGTGATATTATGGTTGATTGAGGTTGCGATTAAATAGGGTTCTATTTGATCCTTCATAAATTGATATTTTTCAGTATTATTATATATAAAGTGATTTTCAGCATCTGTGTATATATGTCTGTATATATATTTATTATATATATTGATGACTGATTGCCTTTGACATATAATAAATGCATGTATATATATTATAACAATTCACTCAGTGAGGTCTGACTCCCCTCAGTTGCCATTTTTACGTAAGAATCTTCTTCTTCAGACCTCAGTAGTAGACCTATTCGCCGAACTTCTTTCGCCCCCACTCTTTTATGTAAATTATCTACTTAATTATTTTTATATTGTACTCTAGAAAACTGCAGTAGTTATATTTGTTATCAGCAGTGTGTTGTATTTTTTATTCGTTGTTGTGATTTTAAGTTAGAGGTTTTCTCTGAATATTGTATTAAGGTATTTCATTTTATGATATGAAAGATTTTTATTTTATTATATTAGTTTATGATTTTAATTATGATGCATATTTTATTATTATTATTGCATATTTTTATTTTTAAAACTTGCTACGGGTTCTGAATTTGAAAGAACTCCTATTCCCTAGTGCCGGTCATGACTCCTAGTTTTGGGTCGTGACACCTTATCACACTACTCATACACCCAACATTGCATCTTTGACTTGATACACTTGTAATGAGCATGGATATCTAGCTCACCAATGTCCCGCACCTCAAACTCCAAGACATATGATGCCCAACAATGACATTAAACCAACCGCACATCTTGTATCCACCACCTTACCCAAAACTCAGTAGTGGATCATGGATACCGGGGCAACACACCACTTCACCTCTAATCTTGATAACATTGCTTCTCCATTTGAATATCATGGTCTTGAAGAAGTCACTTTTGGAAATGGTAAAACAATATCAATCTCTCATACTGGTTCTTCAGTTTTTCATTCTAATAATCGCTCTTTTTCTTTACACAATATTTTACATACACCAAATTCTTGTCGCAACTTACTCTCTGTATCCTTTTTTACTAAAGCTAACAATGTTTCTATTGAATTTTTTTCCTTATTATTTTGTCATTAAGGATATCCACACGAGGGATTTATTGCATATTGGCCAGAATAATAGTGGACTATATTCAATGCTTCTTGAACGACATCATCAACCCAGTTCTCCACCTTAAGCAATGTCATGTTCGTTGTCTACTTAGCATTCTCGCCTTGGTCATGCCAATCTTTAGACTATCCACAAACACTTGAGTCAAAATAAAATTCCTTTTGTTCAAAATAAATCAAGTCTATGTCATGCTTGTTCTATAAGCAAAAGTCACAAGTTACCTTTTCCAGTTTCTATTACTTATATTGGTGGACCTTTAGATTTAATTTGTTAAGATCTTTGGGGACCTTCCTCTGTTCCTTCGTTTGATGGTTCTCATTATTATGTCTTGTTTTATAATCATTATAGTAAGTACAGTTGGATTTATTTTGTTAAATTCAAGTCTAAATTTCTTAATGTATTCATTAAAATTCGACATTTGGTAGAGAATTATTTTTAACGTCCCATTAAATCTTTTCAAGCAGACTGGGGTAGGGAGTATCAAGCTCTTAGTTCTTATCTTTTAGAAAATGGCATCTTCCAACAGTCCTCCTGTCCCAAAACTCCTGAACAAATGGGCGTGCTGAATGAAAACACAGACATATTTTAGAAATTGGACTCTCTCTACTCCAACATTCTTCAGTCCCTAATGAATATTGGAATCTTGCATTTGATACTGCTGTTTATTTAATTAATCGATTACCCACACCTATTCTTCATCATGATAATCCATTTCATGTTTTATTTAAACAGTTTGCCAATTATAATGATCTTCATGTCTTTAGGTGTCTTTGTTATCCATGGCTGCATCTTTATTCTGGAAATAAATTATCACCAAGGTCAACCAAATATGTTTTTCAAGGATATAGCAAAATTCACAAAGGCTTCAAATGCTTGGATTTATCTACAAAAAAATTTGTAATCTCACGGTATGTTATCTTTAATGAACAGGTCTTCCTTTTTCAAACCACTAGTGATATTGGTCCAGGTACTCCAAAATCCACTCCTGCTATAATCATTTTACCGCCCAATGTTATCCCATCTATCAACAATCCTAAACTGACATAACCACCTAATATTCACCCTATCTCCTCACAACTTCCCATTTTAAATATAATTCCACCTCCCAACCCCACTCCTTTATCTCCACTGACCCCCAAAATATTATCTCTCCTCCTGGCAATCCTTTAGTTGTTGACTTCTCCAACTACTCTCTATTACCAAAAACCCAACAACCACAACATTATATGATCAACCACTCATAGACTGGACACCTAAAACCATGTCTTTTTCTATCCTTTACGGCTGATATAAGTGAACCAAGTTGCTACTCGCAAGCTGCAAAATCAATAACATGGCATAAGTCAACGCAAGATAAATATAATGTTGGGATTCGTGATACAAACACAGCGGAAAAATTAAAATTTTATCACTTTCCTAAGCCTGGATCCATGTAATTCGACTACTTGATTAAATCTAGGGTTTTAAAATCTTACCAAAATGCAGAAGAGGCAAGATTCTCTGGAAGGATGAGAGGAGGTTCACACCGGTGACACCTTACCTCGAGCTTTTTGGCTTGGTTATTCGGATCAAGACGTCTCCAAAAGGATGCGTCCTCTATAGGTATCCACACGAACAACCCTTCACAAAATGAATTTGAGTGTGTGTGCTAGCAACCTCCTTAACTGTCTCACAAATCAAGAACAAAAGGAAAAACTCTGTCTTTGTTTTATAAGAGGAAAGAAAACGAATTTTGAGGCAAAAACAAGTGTGTGAAACCCTAGAGAATATAACATATTTATAAACTCCAAATTAGGGTTTCACTTACCAATGACCTTTTAGTAATTTTCCATTTATTATATTCTAATTTTGTTTAAAAACAAATCAAAATAATATCTTATTTATTTATTTAAAATAACATTTATCTTAAATAAATAAATAAATAAATAAAATACTTTAATTATTTATTTCCACAGAGTTTATTTTGGGCTTATTAAACCCATATCCATTTGGGCTTGTTCTAAGTGTGTGACCCTGTAGGTTCACATAACATTGGGAGTGGGCCTAAATCTCTATTTAGGCCTACAAGTCATAAGTGGCCTCTAGCAAGACATTATGACTACCCAAGTCATGTGAAGTCAATAATCCGACATAACCTAATTACAGTGAATTTTATTGTCCCTTTATCACATGATATCTTAATTGAACATAAGGCATAGAATGTCATCCTTATATAGTTCAATATTATGACTTGATTCCAAGTAGATTGAAAATGATAACTCTTTATCAATTCATTTCAGCATGGCCATGCATTTTCATTCAGTCTATCTCATCAAGGGGCCTTTAGATATCTTTCTCATATTAATGAGGGATAAATTCCTTCTAAATCACTCACATTCCTCACATAACTAATTTTATATCCAACAACATTCTTTTAATCATCCGGTTAAAGACAATGTTAGAATGTGTCAAAACATAAATAGCTATGTAAAAATCCATGATGATTTCAAGGTCAAAGGACCGAAATAAAATTACTGTGATAAGAAATACTTATGATAATAATCTATGTAGTATTCTCATAGTGGGTCAATCCAGTACATGATCTCTCATCATGTACCTATGAGTTGACTTAATATCTCATATTTATGATTAGTAAAACATAACCATCAGTCAACATCATACTAGCCTTAATACTTTAATATTCATATAATGAATAAATGGCTAGGGATAATTAGAATAGAACTCTTATTTTAATCTAAGGGTTTTACTATCAAGTCACATACTTGATGGCCTTAGAAAGAATTAACCATTCATGTAATTATCATAAAATCAAATGATAATATAATACCTCTCTATTAATAAAATAAGAAAGTCAATACATAATCACAAATGATTGACCTAGTGCATATCACTAACATATAATGCCATGATTAACAATGACACATGGACTCTTGTGCCTCCATCTCCATCTTCAAATTTAATTGGAAGTAAGTGGGTGTACTATATTAAATATGACAAACATGGCAAAATCGAGCGTTACAAAGCTCGTTTAGTGGCAAAGGGCTATAACCAATGCCCTGGTGTTGACTACTCAGAAACTTACAGTCTCATTATCAAACTAGTAGCTATACGATTAGTTCTCTCTTTGGCGGTATCTCACTAGTGGAACATCAAAAAATATGATGTCTTTAATGCTTTTTTATATGGTACACTTGATGAAGATGTCTATATGGCTCAACTACCAAGCTTTGTTAATCCTTCATGTCCGGATTATGTATGCAAGCTAAAGAAGTCCATCTATGGGCTTAAACAAGCTCCCTGACAATGGTACAAATGCCTTACTTTAGTCCTTAATTCTCTTGGTTTTGTTGGCTCTAAAACTGATAGTTCATTATACATATATAAGGATTCTCATTATACTTTTTATTTCCTTATATATGTTGATGATATATCAGTAACGGGTAATGATGATGCCTTAATTACTTTAATTATCTAGTCTTTGCAAACCCATTTTCTATTAAAAGATTTGGGGTAACTTAGTTATTTCCTTGGAGTTGAAGCAACATGGTGCAAAAATGGTTTGCTGCTCACTCAATCCAAGTATGTTAAAAAATTAGTGGCTAAGGCAAAGATGACAGAAGCAAAGGGCATCTCAACTCCAATCTATCCGAAATCTTCACTATATACATCTAGTAGCTCACCCTTTACCGATGCTCATTTGTTTTAAAGTATTGTTGGCGGGTTACAATACTTATCTCTCACCCGCCCAGATATTTATTTTGTTGTTAATAAGGTATCTTAAACCATGGGCCAACTAACAAAATCCAATTAGGTTGAAGTCAAACGCATTTTGCGTTACTTGAAATCCACCATCGCTCATGAAATTTTTCTTCGTTCATCAACCAACTTCAACATTTTAGGTTACAATGATGCTAATTGGGGTGGAAGTATCAAAGATCTAAAGTCCACAACTAGTTTATGTACATTTGTTGGTTCTAATCTCATATAATGGAGTCCTAAAAAGCAAAGATTTGTTACCCGCCCATCCACGAAGGCTGAATATCGAGCTGTGGTTGCTACTATTTAGGAGGTTCAATAGGTGCAATCCTTGTTGAATGATCTTAGTGTCGTGTTGCATCTTGCTCCTACAATTTGGTGTGATAACATCTCTACAACCTATCTCACTAATACTCTCATTTTCCACACCAGATCAAAGCACTTGGAAATAGACTTTTATTATATATGCAATAAAGTGTCCAAAAAGGAGCTCATTGTCAAATACATTTCTACTTTCAATCAAATTGCAGATGGTCTCACAAAGCCATTGTCTAAGCCCACTTTCTCCAAACTCAGGGACAAGTTAACAGTTTTTGCCAAACCTGATCAACTTGAGGGAGGATGATAAGGTTATGGTTTAGTTTAGTTATTGTACCTATCTAATAGTTGTGCCTAAGTTAATCTTTATCGTATTTTTATTATTGTTGTAACAGCATAACTCTCTTCCTGTATTTATACTGTACAATAATTGATTAATGATATCATTGAGCCATTACAATTTCACAGTCTTTTTTAGGTATTGCTTTACATTTTTTTTGTTTTTGTTGCCAAATTAGTTGTTCTTGTAGTTAATATTATTTGGATTTTGATCCCTTATTGTAATGGTACATGAGGTAAGAATCTGTTGGAATCAATAGTATGTGTAGGAGGAGTAATACTTCAAGTGAATACTTGGATCATTGTGTTTATCAATTGTAGTTGATTTTTTTTTTGGATAGGAGGTGGGGGGAGAGGGGGATTTGAACCTCCCACCTCAACAGGGAGTCGACTCCGTGACTGAAACTAAACTAGCTTAAGGTAGGTAGCTCAACTTGGTTGTCTCTATGACTTGAACTCATGACCTTTGAAGGTTATAGGTACCATCCTTACAACTTGAACCAAGTGGTGGGTGATTGTAGTTGAAATATTTAAATCTTAGAACTGCATTATAATTGATTACTATATGTGCAATGATTGTATCCTTGAACCATTATTTCCTCGCAGTCTAGTTAGGGCCGATTCAACACTATTTGAGGCCCCTAGACAAGCTATTTTATTGATTGAATTTTTTTAATTTATATATTATAATTTACAATAAGTATTTTTTAATTAAACATTAGTTAATTAAAATTTTTAATATTATTTATTAAAATAAAAATAATTAAAAATACTAATGTATCATTTAATTTTTGTTCTTTTAGTTATTATAGTGATAAAATTTTTATATCATTATATGCATAAAATAAATCTTACTATAAATTCAATTAATTTTTTCTAAAATTTTCAGATCTTTCAAAAGAATTTAAATTATTACATCGAAAATATAAATTATTGAAGTTTAAAAATAAATTATTTATTAAAGAATAAATTATTATATAAATAAAAATATCAAATATCTTATTTATTTTTTTTATTCATGAAAGAATTTTTTAATTAATATCATAATTTTTTAATATGCAACAGTTTTAAAATGTTTAACAAAAAATATAAAATATGTTAAAGTAAAAAATATATATTGTTATAAATTTTATATTGTTAAATTTTATTTATATATAAATTTTATACAAAAGAAAGAAAGCAAAAAATATATATTGCTAAATTTTATTTATATATAAATTTTGTGTTAGATATATATGGATGGTTTTTATTATTAAAACTAAAGTTGAAAAAAAATATATAATTGATAATAGTTATTACCATAAATCAAGATAACATGACACTATTAAATTATTATTAATAAAATATTTAATAAATAACATTCAATATAAATATATTAAAATTATTTAAAATTTTAAAATAGTTGATTTTATAGTTTTAAAATAAAATTTGTTTAATAATATATTAATTTAAAAAGGAGGTATTCAAATTTAGGGAAGCCCTAATTTTTTCTAAAAATATAATTTTTTTTAAGTTGGGTCCTCCCTCAATTTGGGGCCTTATGCATAGTTCTTAGAAGACTATACCTTTAGTCAGCCCTAAGTTTAGTGGTTAAGGTGATAGATATTGTAAGGTTAATAATATGAACTTGATTCTCTTGATTTTTCAGTTGTTCAAAAAGAAATTATATCCTTCGATTTTTTTTTTATTTTCTTTACGTTTTCCTTTTTTAAATGGTTTATGTTAAATTTTTTTTGAAGTATTGAAGAAAGATTTTAAAATATGGTGAAATTTAGGTTATGTTTACTTGTAAAAAATTATTTTCTATTTTTATTTTTCAATTTTTTTTTAAAAAAAAAGAAAACTTTTTATTTTTATAAAAAACTTTTAAAGTATGTTTAGTTTTTAAAAATTAAAAATTATTTTTTATTTTTTGAAAACAAAAAATGCATTTACTTATTCTTATTTATAACTTATTTTTTAAAGTTGAGAGATAATGATATGTATTAAAGTTGAGAGATAATCTAGAACTTGAAAAATAGAGTTTATTTTGTCTTCTAATATTAAAATAAATAATGAATAAAAAAATAAAAAAGGGGCCATGATAAAAACAACATGTTTTCAAATGAAAATATCATATTTTCACTTTATATTTTTAATGAGGAAAACTTTTGAAAGCAACAAAAACTTGTTTTACAATTTTCTTTTAAAATTGTGAAAATAGTGAAAATAGTTTTCAAGTGAGAATTTTTTGAAAACACCCAAAGTAAACATAAAGTTCCATTTTCTGTTTTCATTTTGAAAATTTTTCTAAAACATTAGAATAGTTTTCTGTAAGTAAATATACCCTTAAATTCTCTTGCTTTAATTTAGTCAAAGGAAGTATATATTAGAAAATTATTTAATTATTTACAATTTTAATAAAATCTTATTCTATTAAAAAAAATTTAAAAAAATATATAATTATTGTTAAAGAATCACCTTATATGCTATATATGTTTTGTTTAAAATTTTGATATATATATATATATAGACGCATACCTTACACTGTTTTTATATATATTTTTTACCATGATAATATGTTATTTTTTCTGGATCAACTTGTTTATTGCATTTTTAATGTATTTATTCACTTTTATCAAATAGATTTTAATTTTTTTGTTAATTAATTTGTTCTTTTTGACATTTTTTTATTATTATCAAAAAGAATTTAATCCCAAATAAAATTAAATGTCGTACAATATTTGTATCATCAAACCAACAATGTAAAACATTGTTTTTTTTTTTCATCATTTACTTCTATGAATAATAGGTTTAGTTAGTTTACTGTAATTTATTAAGTTATATTGAAAAGAAATATTTTATTAAGTTCAAACATAATCTACACAGAATCTTCTCCACCATTATTTTGCATTTGACCAACTTTACCTTGTCACCACCTTATGATCTCTAAACAAATATTCAATTAAGGAAAGTCATTATTATTATTATTATTGTTATTAAATTTCCATCCTTATGCTTTTTTTTAGTTTTGAATTTGTTTTTTTTTTCTCAATACATTTGTAAGCTGTACAACTAAAATTGGGTATTTTTTATTAGTTTTTTTTTAATTTAGAAACAGACCATTTAGATGCATTAAATTGCTAAAAAAATTTATTAATATTTTGTTATAACCCATATTTATAATTAAATGTTAAAACAAATTTTGAATTTAGTATTTATTATTATTATATTATTTTATAAAATTATTATTTGTATAATTTAATAAATTTTATTATATGTATTAATAATATTAGTTTTTAAAATATTATGTGATTTATTATTAAAATAAATTGTAGTGAAAATTTAAAGTGGAGTTTGATGGAAAAAGAATATCTAGTTTATTATTAAAAAAAACATGACAGTAGCCACTTTTTCTTCTTCTTCTTCTTATTATTTTTTCTTCCTTTCCTTCTTCCCCCACCAACACCACCATAACCACTAAGCCACCTCCGCCTATCAGCGCTGATGCCAGTAGCAGCAGTAGCCCCTCCTCTCCCTGGTGACACCACCACTTCCCTTCCTTTCTTCTTTTCTTCTTAGTTTAGCATAGTGCCAGATTGCTCTTGGATTTGCCGACGACGTTTTCGGCCACCTTAGGTCAAGGTTGATAGCTCATTCTCTTCATCTCGAAGTAGACTTCATTTCCCCTCAATCAATTTGTTTGGGTAACTCCGACAACGACTCCAATTTTATGAAATTATTTTTATGTTAATTTTGATTAATTTGTGAAATTGAGTTTGAGTTCGATTTTATTAGGTTCAATGGTTAGTATATTATTGAATTTGAGGTTATGATCTTGCTAACTGTGATTTTTATTTAATTTTTTTAATTTTTCGGGCGTTGGGTAATATTCACATCATTATGCGAGATAGCCCCAGGTCAAAAATTTTTTACATTTTTAATAAATTCTAATAATTATACGGAGTAAACTTTGTTAAGGAAGTTTTATGAAATTATGTGTATAAATTTTATTATGAATTTTTGAATGTTTATGTGAAAAATGAATTTTTGGAAAAATTAGTATAAATTAATAATTTTTAAATTATAGTTGAAATTATTATTAATTATTATGTTTTTGATAGAATTTGAGTAACAAATAGCATTAAAATAATTTTTATAATTTATTTCCTATTTTTAACTAATTATTAATAATTTTTGAAAAAAATATGAATAATGATTTCATTTATTATTTTTAAGTTTAAATAAGTTTTTGGTTATTTTTATTATATATTTTAGTAATTTGAATAATTAATTCTATTTAATTGCAAAATTAGAAGAATTGATTTTATTAATATAATTTAATTACAAATTATAATTTAATTATTTATTTTGAAAATAAATATCTTTTATACTTTTATTATGTAAATAAATTGATTTGTGATATTTAAATGAATTTTTATGATTTTTGGTGAATAATTGGAATTTATATTATTTTATTAATAGTGGATTGTATTGGTTCTCGGTTGGGCGATAATTGTAGTTCGGGGGCCCAACTCGAGAAGTTGAACTTTGTGGATATTTTGAAGTGTATTTGCATGCATGATCGTCTCTACTTTTGTAGAGGGATGCTCGTTTTATAAAGGAAACTTTGCCGAATTTTCAGTAAATTTTTTGTAAAATGTGACATTGAGTTGATATAAAGTTTTGAGTTTTAGATCTAGTCGTTCTTTAGAAATTTAGAAAATATATATTAGGAAATTATTTCTAATTATTATTTTTCATTTTAGTTGCATTGCGAGCTAGGCTTATTGGATCAGTCCAGCCAAACTAGAGTAGAGGAGCGCAGTAAAACTCTGAATTATTATTATATATATGCATTATATATAGAGATCATTGTTAGCATCCGTACTTTGATAATATGAATTTAATATATTAGCTTGCATCAAATTTTATTTATTTATTAATTATTATTAAAATTATCATATATGCACATATATGTGATTTCATATATATAAATGTGAATATTAATTTTTAATAATGGATGTTGTCATATTTTATTATGAATCTCATTATTTTATTTATAATATAAATGTTTTGGAGGATGGCAATAAAATGTATTATTTAGTGAGTTACACTAGGATTGTTGTGTAATAATACGCTAGATGTTAGTTATGAATTTTAATTGATCTGAGATATATATAAATGGTTATTGAAATTGTGGATAAGGTGTGTGACTGCAGATTTCGGTTGACCCGCAGTATACTTGGGGTTAGTCATACCGGTAATGGGACTGCGGATCCTCAATTGACATTTTTGTGTACTCAGGGTTAGTCCACTGCTAAAGTTGGATAAAGGAAATATTTTTGGAGTTTATGGAAAGCCTATTGGCTAGTGAAATAGATCGAGATTGCAAGAAATTTTAGAGTTTTTCTTTGATCGTCCACCTAAATCCTTCTACATTTATTTGTTTGTCGTAAAAAGCGATTTTGAGCATTTGTATGAACTGCATTTATGCATTATATAAATATAAATATACGAACATTATTATTGATGCTTATGTGTATGAGCATTAGGTTACATGCATATATATAATAATGATTCACTCAGTGAGGTCTGATCCCCCTTAACTATTTTTTTCAAGATTCTTCTTCTTAGACCTCTCCTAGATTCCTCTTTTTCAGGTTCTTTCTTTCCCCACTGATTTATGTAAACTTTGAACTTTTATCTCTTTGTATTATTAGACGTCACAGTAGTAGCATACTTTGGTTGTTGTATGTCTTAATGTTATGAGTTGTATTGTTGATGTGGAGTATTGTAAAAGATCTTAATTTGATATCATCTATGATGTTTTTATTTATGAAAGATATTGATTATGCATTAAAAGTTTTATTCCTTTATATTATTTAAAATTTTAATTATGAGGTATTTTTATGGTATATTTGGTAAGAGTTTTTATTTTAAGACTTGTTACGGGTTTTGGATTCGTGTGAATTCTCATTCCCTAGTGTCGGGCATGACTTCCGGGTTTGGGTCATTACAAAGTTGGTATTAGAGCCTAGGTTTATTATTGTGGAACCAGGTTAGTAGATTTGTGTTTTCATTGAGACTACTACAACAAATTAGGTTACGTCCTTGAAAGGTTTTCCTTGCTTATAGATTATTGTATAATCGTTAGGATGTCTGTTGTTACTTGAATCTTCATAGGCGATCGCCACTTTGACAAACCTTCGCACGACTTTTTTCGTCATTTTTTGTAAATTATGCATGATTTGAATCTTTATGAATTTCCTTTCTTGCACTCCTTTAGTCTATTTTATATGATCATTTTTATATCTTGTTCAGGCTAATGTTTAAATTATCGCAATTCATACTTACATCAATTTGATTCATAAATGGTTCTTGTTTTGTAATTTTATATATGTTGGAAGATTATATTGGGTTTGTCGCAGGAAATAAAAATAATTTTGATTGTTCAATTTAGTACCTAACTCTCTTCTCCCTTTTGGTTTATTTTTTGTTATTATACATTCATTTGAATAAAACATTATAATCCTTAATCCTTTCCCCCAATCATTTGGAATGTATGGTTGTAAATTATTAATTTTTATTTTATTTATGATGAATGTTGGGACCAAATGTATAAAAGAAATTAATGTGCAAATTCGGGCTTAATTATAAAATGAGACAATTGTTCGAAAGAAATTACAATTCACATGGTAATCAAGAAATCATTGAATAATTAAAAGTAATAAATTACAGGACACAAATGGAGGCTAATCGCAATATTGGATGGGCATTCCAAAAGCCTATACCCAGTTTTCAAACCCAATCTTTGATGACGGCTTTTGGGAATGTTTGTAGAATCCAGTTACTGTACAATGTCCTGGCTTTTATCTATGTGGCGACTCCATTTTTGACAAGGCTTTATGACCTATTTCGTGTTTCCTAATGGGCCTCGAGCCTACACAATTCCATGGTCAGTAAACACTTGGGCGCACGCTAAACCCGCTGACTACAGTGTTAACGCCACTTGGGACAGAAAAACTGATTCCAAGTGTTTTGTAATATATTTGTAGACACCCAATTTCGGGATGATATGTTATGTATGCAGTAAAGGACTCCAGTGATGAAAATGTCTTCGATACTTAATCTTTAAAAAATTCTAAGGGCTTTTAAAGGAAGGATTTAATGTTTTCAGGGACTAAATCGCAAAATTCTTTTTAGGACCTAATTGCAAGATTTAAGTTTTTTTGGGGGCCTTTTTGTAATTAAATGTTAAAAAAAAAGTGTGCCAGAATTATGTAATTCCGACTAGAATTATGTAATTCCAACCAGAATTATGTAATTCCGATCGGGATTGTATAATTCCAATCGGAATTACACAATCCTAGTCAAAATTGAATTCTTCCATTTTTTTCTATTTCTAATTATTTCCAATTTAGTGTTTTAATTGGTTTAAACTTCCAAATTAACTCATTCCTATCCGGTTTAAAATTTCTAAATACACTTTAAGAATTAGAATCACATTAGGATTAGGGTTAGGCTTCCTAGTTCTACTATAAAAAGAAAGGAAGGGAAGTAGTAGGGGGGAGAAGAGAAAAAAAAAAGAAAAAAGCAGGGGGAGAAAAAGAAAAAAGAAGAAAAAAGCGTAGGAAAAGAAGGAAAATGGAGGCCGGGTGAGAAAGAAAAAGAAGAGGAAGAGAAGAGAGGAAGAAAGATGTGATTTTCTCTTGAATATTTTACAAAAATCCCTTTTATTAACAATTAATTCAAGGTTCATAGAGAATTTTTGAAGAAGAAGATTCGAAGGTTTATCAAGAACAGTAAACTACCAGTCTGAGGAGTACCCTAAATTCTTCATAATCATATCATCTTCTTCTTATTCTTTATTTATTTTTTATTATTATATTTATTTATTTATTTTATATTATTATTTTTATTATTATTCTTTCAAGTTATTGTCATAATTTATTCATTAATTATTATTTTATCTTATTTTTGTGGTGATTATAGAGGAAAACGCATGGTGATCATGTGGGGGCTAAATTCATGAGAAGTTCATGGAAGACTATGAATAAAGTCTTGTAGAGACTTAGTTTCTAGGGTTTTATTTTATTTTTATTATCTTTATTTTTGTTTATTGCTGTATTTTTATTTTATTAATTGTTTTATGAATTAATGTAATAGACCCAATAGCCGGAGTAATAAAATTATATGTATGGTTGTATGTTTATTTTCATTAAATTGATTAGTAAAATTAGGTTTCAATTAGGTAATTATTTAAAATTAATGGAGGAAGTAGATTAATTTAGGTTACATGTTAATAAAAATTAGGGTTTTAGAAAGGAATAATTTAATTATTTGTTTAATCTTATTTAATTGTTTCTTTTATGTTTTTATTTGTTTTTGGGTTTTATTTATTATTTTTGTGTGTTTTGGGCTTTAAACCCATTTTAGATCTTGATTTATTTATTTAAATTTAGGTAATTATTTAAGTCCATCTCACTTAATACTTAATTAGGTTTAATTAATTAAATATATTTTTTAGGTCCATAATTAATTAAATTTTAGGTTAAAAATATTCTTAAACCCATTTAGTTAATGTAATATCCCGAGTTTTTAAATAATTTTGAACTGCATCGGGATATGCAGTGTTAATAATTTTTGTACATATTTATGATTATTTTCATGAGTTTGATAATTATTAAGTTATTTTAATTATTCTTAATTATTTTAAGTTCTGTACGTAAAATTTTCCCGAGAATTTTATTTTCGAGAAAATTAAAACGTAAATAATTTAATATTAATTATTTTAAATGGTTTTACGAATTTGCATGAACCCATACATAATTTTAAAGTGCTAAATAAAATGTATGTATGTACATTTATTTAAAATAAATTAGGGTCTAATTAATTAAATTAATTTTTAATATTTAGTTTTAATATTAATTAATTAATTAATTATATATGTGTATATATTATTAAAATATATGTGTGGTGTATATTTAATGTGTGAGAGATTATATATTATTATAATATATAGTATAGATTTATATATATACATATATACATAATTTATTATCAAAAATCAAAAGTTTGCAAAAATTACAGAAATGCCATCGTCTTTTTCTTCCTTTTCCCGATCGTCCCTCATCCAATTCCGACGTCTGTAACTCAATTTTCTTGCCATCGGTGTGCCTCTCAGCCTTCCTCCTCCACCTCCAGCCATTCCCGCCACGCCTAACCTCCATTTCCGGCGTGTTTTGGCCGGAAAATCCAAAAGAGGCTGAAATTCATCTCATCACCGTTCAAGCCGATTTCGGCCACCAAACTCGACCCATCGGACTCTATCGTCTCCTTGAGCTCCGGTGAGTGTGATTCCAAGCTTTGTTTCACTTAAAATGGTCTAGATTTCCCTAGGTTTTAATTTTCCATTTTCGGCCTATTAGGGTTCTTGAATTTTTTGAGCTTCAATTTAATTGATTCAAGCAAACTTCCTTCACAAACATTAATCCTAGTAGCTTAATCTATACTCTAGAATTTTTGGAATTTATTTTGATTTTTAGGAATTTTTTATTATTTTATTAATATTTTCTAATTTTCAAAAATTAATTAATTAAATTATGAATTGTGTTTTATGGTAATTATAGGTGTTAAAATGAATTTTAGAAATTTATTTGTAATTTTTTTGAATTCTATATATTTATTTGGAATTTATTAGGTTTATGTAATTTTGAAAAAATTAGGTTAATTATTTTTTTAATTGAAATTAATTGGTTAATTGAGTATATTTATTGATATTATTGAATTATATGTTGAGAAAATTAATTTTGAGTAATTATACTATTTTTGGTGAATTTTTTATTAATTTTAGTGAATTTATATATATAGGGGTATTTTGGTAATTTGACACTAAATTGGCTAAAAATGTAATTAAATTGGTTTTAATAGTTATTTAAGGTTTAAAAATGATTTCTACAAATTATTAGTATTTTTAACTAATTAAAACTATTTTTCGTAAATTATTTTCAAATTATATATAATATACGATTTTTCTATATAAATAAGTTTTTATTGGTTTTTAATGTGTTTTAGGGTTAATTATGTAATTTGGATTGAGAAAATGTATTTTTATTATTAAAGGGCATTTTCGGTATTTTTGTAATTGTTCTGTGAATTGTGGACCTCGTTCGATGAAATTGTAGTTTGGAGTCCAACCGACGAGTTGTGAATTGATTTATTTCGAAGTGTATTTCTTTGCAAGACCGGCTCTACTCTTTGAGTAGAGAGATGTCCGTTTTGTAGGAGAGGTTCTGCAGGATTTTCTATAGAATTCTCGTAAAAAGTGATGTCCGTTCGAATTTATATTCTAATTCTATGTCTAGTATTCTAAATCGAGTTTCTAGTAATTTATGCTAGATTTATTCTAATTTTCTGCTATTGTTTGTTTGTTTAGTTGCGCCGAGACTGAGATCTAGTGGACGATGCCCGTCGGACCCATCTTAAGGAGCACAATAATAGTGAGATGTTATTTTATATATATATGTTTTAGGGTGCATGTTTTAAAAATGTATGATTCATTTTAGTAAAGTATGCATAAATGATTTAATTATTACTTAGGTTTACTTTTGGTATATTTTCGGTATATTTTGGTATATTTTCAACTATATGCATGTTTTATTAATAAATTATTCTTAAAATGTTTTTATGTACATTCATGGTATATTTTTAGTTTATTTTGTAATTTAATTGGATTTATTTGATGTACATATACTCAAAATATACTTGGTTTATTTTTGGTATATTTCTAGTGTATATATGGTTTATGTTGCTGTTTTATTCAATTTCATGCATCATTTGTTTAAAGAATGTATGTTTTATATTTAAAATAAAGGATATCAATAGAACATGCTACTTAGTGGGCAGCACTAGGACCGAGTACGTACCGGTACGCTGATAGCATTTAGGCTATATTACTAACCTATTTGTGGATATTGATTGGATTGATTGATTTATCTGATGTGTGATATGATTTGGGAGTGTGATTGCTGGAGCTCGGTTGACCAAGTGTCTCGGGGCCAATCACACGAACAGTCAGACTGCTGGAGCTCGATTGACTTAATGTCTCGGGGCCAGTCTACTGTCCAAATGGAACAAATGAATATATTTGGAATAGGTGAGCCTGTATGGCTAGAGTTTTGTCTAACACTGTTTGAGGTTACGGTTTTCTAGGGTTCTATTTGATCCTTCATAAACAGTGAATTTCAGAAAATGTATAAAAATGATTTTGCTGCATCTGTGTGTATTTGCCTATATATATATTTATTATATATACTATTGACTGTGTGCATTGCCATTTAGTTATGCATGTATATATATTATAATAATTCACTTAGTGAGGTTTGACTCCCCTCTGTTGATTATTTTTCAGGAGAGTCATCATCTTCAGACCTCAATAGCAGACCCATATGCCGGATTTCTTCCGCCCCGTCTTCACTATGTAAACTGCTTATCTGAGTTTTATTTTATAATCTAGACACTGTAGTAGTTGTAAACAGTTGTGGAGTTTGTTTATTATATTTGTGTGAGTTATGTTTTTTAAAGATTTGAACTGGAATTTGTATTAAAAGTTTATTTGTATAAGAGATTAGTTGTTCGATTTAATTTCATTTGGTGGATTATTATTTCAATATTTATGTTTTTATTTCCGCTGCAGAGCACTTTATTTATGTTATTATTATTATTATTGCATGTTTTATTTTATTTTAAGGCTTGCTACGGGTTCCGGATTCGAAAGAATTCCCGTTCCCTAGCGCCGGTCATGGCCCCTGTTTTGGGTCGTGACAGTTAATTAGACATAGGCCCACTTAATTTAGTTTAATTAATTTAGACTTAGCTCACTTAATTTAAACCTTTTTTATAATTCATTGATTTAAGATCACCATTTAATTAAAACACGTAAAATTAAGCCCACTAATTTAAATACCTTCATAACATGTAGAATTAGGCCCATTTTTGTTAAAATACATAGACGTATGTTCATTTAATTAAAATAAAAAGGAATTAGGTCTTTAGGTTCATATATTAATTTAAAATATGTAGACTTTAAGTCATTTATTTAAAATCCATGTAGATTAGACTAACTTAGGGATTACGTGATTTATTGAATGCTTTATTTATTTGTATATTTGATGACCAGTTTGCCTTGGAGTTGATTATTTTGGGTTTATATGAAATTGCATGTAAATAGAGAATAGGATAATAATCCATAGACTAAAAGAAGTTGGTATTCCATATCCAAAATCTCCTGGTTATGATGCTAGCTTTCTTTTAGGGAATCGAGTACCACCTTTTCGATTTGTCCTAGTTATTACCCTGGGTAGCGACTCCTCATCTCCATGCCATGTCTTTGTGACAATGGTTAGTGTGTTCTCTAAAGCCCTGAGCTCAAACAGTGTCACGGTTGCTAAAATCCTGGACGCATGCTAATCCCCGCCATCTACAATATCATTTTTTAATTATTCTTTCATTTCTTTTGCATTTCTATTGCATTCACGACATGTTTGCGCACAATGAGCACTTAGCCCCGAATTGACCCGACAATAGTTACTACTTTGCTACCTACGTTTCACTCAAACCTGGTAGTGGAATATTTAGTTATTGTCACTCATGACAAATACTTATCCACATCGTATGGACTCTTGAGTGGGGAGATATATACAGAAGTATATCATTGTGGAAGCTGAAGCTTATTACCTTAGACTTAAGCCCATGTAATGATCTAGGAATTTCCCTTAGGGATTTTCCAATTACATGTGCCTTATGCCTGTTAATGAATCCTTAGAATAAAACTCGAGCCCATTGAAAAAGGACCTTGTCAAAATGAGTCTTTCTGCCACGACCCAAACTAGGAGTCATGACCGAATTTAGGGAACGGGAATTCTTTCGAATCCGAAACCTATAGCAAGCCTTAAAAATAAAAACATGCAATAAATAAATAAAATATGCATCAATATTAAAATCTCACACCAATGTAATAAAAATAATTTCTGTCATATCATAAAATAAAATATATTATTATAATATTAAAAAAAAAGCCTTTGAATTACAATCAACATATAGTAAAAATAAAATACAACTCACTACTGCAGTTTTCTATAGTACAATATAAAATTAAGTAGATGATTTACATAAACAAGCTGAGACTGAAGAAATTTGACGGATAGGTCTACTACTGAGGTTTGAAGAAGAAGACTCTCCTATAAAAATATCAATTGAGGGGAGTCAGACCTCACTGAGTGAATTGTTATAATATGTATACATGCATTTCCTAATGTGAAATGTAATCAAACATTTGTATATAATAAATATATATACAAGCAATTTACACAGATGCTGAAAATCATTTATAATAATACTGAAAAACATAACTTTATGAAGGATTACATAGAACCCTATTTAATTGCAACCTCAATCAACAATAACATCACTCTAGCTATATAAGCTCACTTAATTCCAAAAAATTCATTTATTCCATATGGACAGTAGACTGGCTTCGAGACACTAAGTCAACCGAGCTCCAACAGTCTCACTGTCACTGTGATTGGCCCCAAGACACTTGGTCAACCGAGCTCCAGCAACCATATTATCAATCATATCACATCTCAAATCAATCAATCAATCGATCGATCTTAATTAAATCATAATACCACAATGATTCTCACTCAACCTTATTCTATCGCACTGGTACGTACACGGTTCTAATGCTGCCCACTAGGTAGCATGTTCTATCAATATCCTTCATTTTAAAATAAAATATACATACGAGAAAAATAAATAATATAGAATGACATTCATAATAGCAAAATAAACTATATATATACCAGAAATATACCTAAAATAAACTAAGTATATTTCAAGTATATATATGTCAAATAAATTCAAATCAATCATGAAATATACCAAAAATAAACCAATAATATACTAAAAACATGCTAGGTATATATCGAAGATAAAACATGCATTTATTTAGAAATATATCAAAAATATACTAAAAATATACCTAAAGTATACTGAACATTTTAATAACACAATTAATGAATAAATACAATTAAAACATGAATATGTGCTAAAACATGCATGTTAAATACAATGTGTATATATAAAATAACAACTCACAAGTTTGCATTTCTCGAGATTATTTCGATGGGCCTGGCCCACTAAGCCTTGGTCTCAGCACAACTAAACAATGAAAATAATAACGAAAATTAGGATAAATCTAACTTAAACTTCTAAATAGACTCGATCTAAGATTACAGAACACATAATTTCAAAGTTAACCCGATGTCACGTTTTACGATAATTCTATTAAAAATTCGGCAGAACCTTCTCTGTAAAATGGATATCTCTCTACTAAAAAGTAGAGTCGGTCCTACAAGAAAAATGCACTTCTAAAACTGAAATTCACACAGCTCTCGATTGGGATCCTGAACTACACAATTCCCCAACCGAGGTCCACAATTCACCAAAAATTCAAATAATATAATAAATATATTAAAATCAATAAATTTCACAAATATTCTCAAAATATCAAAATATTACATATTTGAGACTAAAACACTAAATATGCTTAATTTCACAATAATTACGTAAAAATCTCATAATAATATTATTATTATAAAAATCCAATCTTTCCAATAATTACACTTAAAATAATAATAATTTATTTTTATAAATCCAAATAACTTAATTAACCCAATTATATAACAAAAAGTTATAAAAACCCATTTTATTACTAAAATAACATATAATATATTATTTGAAAATAATTTTTAAAAATTAGTATTAATTAGTTAAAAATAGTAAATAATTTGTAAAAATCATTTTAATACCTTAAATAATTATAAAACCAACTAACTTATAATATTTAACTATAATTTTCATAAAATTACACAATTGCCCTAATAATTCAAAAATACACATAATATATCTAATATTCTATAAAAAATTATATAAATGTATAAAAATTATTTTCTCAACATATAGAATACTAATATCAACTAAAACAAATTATTAAACAATAATTTCAACAAAAACTAAACTTTAACCTAATTTTCTAATATTGACATAAAATAAAAATATATATAAAAATAGATAAAAATCACAAAAATTATTATCTCAACACTAAAATTAATATCAATTTATAATAACACCAAATATACCAAAATCATAATTTAATAAATTAATTTACGAAAATTCAATAAATAATAATAAAATATTTAAAAATTAAAATAAATTCCAAAAATTCAAAGAAAAATTTCTTCATGTAGATTAAGCTACCAAGATCCACTTTTGTGAAGGAATATTGCAAGATTCATCAAGATTTAACTTAAAAAAAAATGGAAACCCTAATAGCTCAAAAACTAAAAATTCAAGAAAACTCAAGAAATGGAAGATTAAAGCTAAAACAAAGGCTGGATTCAAACTCACTAGAACTCAAGGAGTTGTTAGACATTAGAATGGCTCGAAAAGGTGGCCGAGAGAAGAGGTTGGTTGGAAAGAATGGAAGTTGCTGTCGTGCTTCGAATGAGCTGCTGTCGGCACCGGGGAAGAAAAAGAAAGGCGACGAAGGTGACAGGGAGTGGTGGTGGTTGCTGGACATCGGGGAGGCACACTAACGGCAAGAGGAATAGACAACAAGCGGGCGGAGGGGTTGCAACGTTTTGGTTATGTATTTTTGGTTTTTTTAACCCATTTTTGTATGTATATATATATTTATCAACTTTATAATATAATATAATTCAATGAAAATTTTATATTATAGTATTGTACACTATAACTTTAAATCTCCACTACACAAATAATATATATATATATATATGTATAAACTCACACATATACTAACAAATATACACATAATAATTAAATACACAAACCCTAATTATAATATATTACTATAATACATAAAATAACCTTGAATAATAATAATAATAATGATAATGATAAAAATAAACAATATTTATGGAATAATTAAATAACAAAAATAATACTAAAAAAATTAAGTAAATCAATCAAATAATATAGTACTTAAAATAATATCTTTGAAATAATACTGTTCAAAAATAACTTTAATAATATAAACCCTAATACTAAATTAATAACTTCTAAAATACATATTTACATAAAATATATATACTTTAGCATAAAACATCAATTAATAATCACAAATAATGAAAATAAATAAATGAAAATTTTAAATTTTATTAACACTGCATATCTCGCTTTATATTAAAATAATTTAAAAACTAGGGTTATTACACTTTCACATCTACTTTTAGCCTATTTCAAATGGATATGGTCAAAATGGGCCTATTATGCCCATTTTGGCCAATTAAAAAATGGATCTTAATAAGGCAAGGCTTTAATATCATTCTTGGCCCATTGAAAATGGACTTTGGATTTATTTAAAGGATTAATTACTTGTTTGCTCCATTTTGAGAGTTATATTGCATATGTCAGTTTTGTTATCCTTGCTGATAATTAAAATCCAGACCAAAAATTCTAGGACAAGATACTTACCATTGAACACGTGTGTGGGAGAAATAAGGGCAAAAGTTATCATTTTCAAAGCTTGACATTTTGTTTATGTGCTATATGTATATTAAATATGCTTGTTTAATTGTTTTCTTTGTTTCCTCAAATAATAAAATGGACTTGTATGTCATGCATAATTCTGACATGTGGTCTTGCAGCAATATAGGTCCTTTGAGCTCATCTGGGTGGGTTCAAGCTAGTTCTGGTCACCTAGTCAAAATTCAAAAATAGAAATGGCAGGTGGTTTTGATCCTGAGGCCTTTAAAGCATAGTTGAAAGAAAAGGTATTTGAGGATGATAAGAGAAATAATGGGAGAGATCACTAAGCTAATTAAAGAGAAGTAGCCTGCAGAACAGTTAATCCGATGGACCTTGATGTTAAAATTCTAGTGAAAGAAAGAGATGAGGATAATATAACAGTGATAGCCGATCTAGTAGGCCGGAAGAATATAAACCCGGCTGAGAATATGGAACAGTCTGACTGGGCTAAGAGCATAACCAAAGCCATGACCTAAATGCAAATGCTGATAAAAGAAAGGGGCATGAATGCTCCATTGGACTATACTGATTTAAATCTAGATAAGGAGGATGATTTCTTACTCTAGAAATTCAAATTCCCTGACATGAAAAAGTATTTTGGAATCGAAAACCCCCATTTACATTTAAAGCAATACGTGACTTACATGAAAGCCATAAAATTGACTAAAGCCCAAATAATCAAATAGTTCCTTATGTCATTAGAAGGTGCACCAATCTGTTGGTATTACGCTTTAGAACAATAGGTTCAGTCCTACTGGAAAGAAGGGTGCACTGCATTTATGAAGCAGTATGGCCTTAATGTTCAGTTGGAAGTATCTTCGAGGGATCTATAGAATACCAAGCAGAGGTTTAATGTCACAACCCAAACCGGGGAATCATGACCGGTGTTAGGGAATAGTAATTCGAATCTTAAACCTATAGCAAGCTTTAAAACTAAAAATAAAAACATGAAAATTTAATATAAGAATATCAAAGAATTTAAAACTTAAAATAATATTAAAGAAAATCTCATATCATATCTTGAAATATAATAATACAATATCTTTCAAGTACAAATCTCTATTATAAAATAATAATAAACACTACAATACTTGAGTATTACTATTGCAGCTTCTAGAATATGAATAGAAGTTCAGATATGAAAATTGCATAATCTAGTCGGGGCTAAAGAAGACTGACGAAGGGGGTTTTACCATTCAGCTCTGACCAAGTAGAATGTCCTGAAAAAATATTGAAGGGGGATCAGACCTCACTGAGTGAATTATTATTTTATATATACATGCATTTCATACATATGCTAAAATCCACTTTTATATAAAAATAAATGCAGAAAAAATTATTTTGGGTAAAGGATCAGAGCAGAATCCTAAAATATTCCACAACCTTGATACTGAACCTCACTAGCCACAAGCTCACTTAATTTCAAAATATTTCTATTTTCCATTTTTGGCCAATATAGACTGGCCCCGAGACACTAAGTCAACTAAGCTCCGGTAGTCACACTATCGGCAAGATTAGCCCTGAGACACTAGGTTAACCAAGCTCCCGCAATCATACCACTCCCTCACCATAAATCTCAATAATCAATCAATCAAGTGTCTCATCAATAATCTCATAATATCAACCCTAAAGGCTAGCACTGGTACGTACACAGTACTAGTGCAGCCCACTAGGTAGTATGTTCTACTGCAATCTTTCAAATAAATCGTATAATTATTAAAAATAATAAAAATACATAATTTAAACATGATGGTATCCATTTTTAAAGAAATATACCAATTATGTACTAAACATATATTGATTATATGCCATATATATACTAAAAATATACCCAACATATACATAATCATTTAATCAAATAAATCATACTTAATTACATTATAAAAATATGGATGCTCACAAATATGTACTCTACATGCAATGCATATATATGATAATAACTCACAATACTATTGAACTTTATTATTCCAGTTCAGCTGGTTCGGTCTGGTCAGTCTAGCTCGCAATACAGCTAAAGAAAAATAATAATCTTATTATTAGAATAAAATTCCTAATTTAATAACTCTAAAATTTCTAAGAATGACTTGATCTAAATACGACTCGACCAAAATTTTAAAACTAGACTCGGATCGATTGTTACATTTTACGAAAAACCTACCAAAAATTCGGCAGGGTTTCCTTTATAAAATAGACGTCTCCCTATAAAAGTAGGGCCGATCCTGTATAGAAAATACACTTTTATAACACATAAGTTCAACTGCTCGGGTTGGGCCTCGAACCGAGCCTCAATAATCCACAAATGTGTGTATATATGTATATAATTTCAAATAATTCATCCAAAAATCATAAAATCGATATAAAAATATACTAATTTCTCAAGTCACCAAAATGTCTCATAACAATATTAAAAACCTTTATTTTCCAACTAAATTGTAATATCCCGTGTTTTTAAAATATTTTTACACAGTACCGGGATATGCAGTGTTAATGATTTCTGTATTTTATATGATATTTTTACGAGTTGATATGTATTTTAGACCTATTTTAATTACTGTATATTATTTTCAGTGTTTTACGTAAAATTTTCCCGGGGACTTGCATTTTCGGGGAAATTTTCACGTAAACAATGTATTATTAATTATTTTAAATGTATTTACGGACTTGCATGAACTCATACATATTTTTAAATTATTAAATAAAGCCTGTGTGTGTATATTTATTTAATTAGGGTTTATTATTTCCCTAATATTTTATTAGGTATTTATTTGTTTTATTGTTATTTAATTAATTTTATTTAGTATAAATTATTAAAATATTAAATTTTATGTGTGTGGTGTATATTTGATGTGTGTAATTTAATATTATTTTAATATATAGTATAAAGTATATATATATATACATATATTTGTCAAAAATCAAAAAGTTTGGAAAATTACCATTTTGCCCCCGACTTCTTCTTCTTCCTCCCGATTCTTCCCTTCTCCATTTCCGGTCGCTGCCGTGCCGTTCCTTCACCGTGGGTGTGCCGTCCGGTGTGCCACCGTCTTCCCCAACCAATTTCACCGCCTGAGGAGGCCGTTTCCGGCGTCTGGAGATCGATTTTGGCCGGAGAAGCCGAAAATCGATCCACCGTCGATCACGCCGATTCCGGCCACAGTTTTCGACACCGCCGGTCTTTTTCTTCTCCTTGAGCTCCGGTGAGTGTTATTCTAGCTTTGGTTTGAGCTGAATTGGTCTAGAATTGGTTAGGTTTTGAATTTTTGATTTCGGCCTATTAGGGTTTTCAATTTTTTTGAGCTTCGAATTGATTGATTCATGAAAATTCCCTTCACAAATGTTGATCCTAGTAGCTTAATCTACATGTATGAATTTTTGTGGAATTTTTGGAGATTGTTTGGATTTTTGGGTATTTTTGAATATTTTAATATTATTTTCTAATTTTCGGAAATTAATTATTTAAATTATGAAATTGGAGTTTATGGTTAAATTAGGTGTTGAAATGAATTATAGGAATTTATTTGGAATTTTTATGAATTTCTACGTATTTATTTTGAATTAATTGAATTTATGTGATTTTAAGAAATTAGGTTAAATGTGTTTTTATTTGAATTTAATTGGTTAATTGAGTTTAATTATTAATATTATTGATAAATATGTTGAGAAAATTAATTTTGGATAATTGTATGATTTTTGGTGAATTTTTGAAGTAATTTAGGTATATTTATATATATAGGGGTATTTTGGTAATTTTACCCTAAATTGGCTAAAAATGTAATTTAATGTTTTTAATAGTTATTTAAGGTATAAAAATGATTTCTAACTATTTGGTATTTTTAACTAATTAAAACTATTTTTCGTGAATTATTTTCAATTATATATATATAATACGGTTTTACTAACAAAATGAGTTTTTATCGGTTTTTACTATGTTTTAAGGTTAATTATGTAATTTCCACCTATGAAATGTATTTCTGTGATTTAAGGATATTTTTGGTATTTCTGAAATTATTCTGTGTTTGTGGACCCCGGTCGGTAGTTTGGAGTCCGACCGAGGGGTTGTGGTTGAGTGTTGAGTTTATTTTCGAAGTGTATTTCTTTGCAGGGTCGGCTCTACTCTTTTGAGTAGAGAGATGTCCGTTTTACAGGGGAGGTTCTGTCGGATTTTCGGTAGAATTCTCGTAAAACGTGATATCCAGTCGAATCCTAAATTTCGATTCTGTGTTTAATACTCTAGATTGAATTCTAGGATTTCTATTAGGGTTATTCTGATGTCGATTATTTATTTCTTGTTTAGTTGCGCCAAGACCGAGGACTAGTGGTCCAGGCCCGTCGGACCCGTCTCGTGGAGCGCACTAGGTGAGTTACTGTACTATGTATACATGCTTAGGATGCATGATTTAGAAATATATGTTTTACTTTGATTAAAATGCATAAATAATGTGATTTGTATTTAAGTATATTTTTGGTTTATTTTGGTATATAATAAATTATATACATATTTTATTAATAAAATATATTTAAAATGTTTTTAAATATATTTTTAATTTAATTTGTGATTTGATTGGATTTATTTGACATATATATACTCGAGATATACCTGGTTTACTTTTGGTATATTTCCGGTATATATATGGTTTATGTTGTATTTTATTGAACGTCATGCATCATTTATTTTTGTGAATGAATGTTTTATATTTAATGATGAAGGATATCAATAGAACGTGCTACCTAGTGGGCAGCACTAGGACCGAGTACGTACCGGTGTGCCTATAGCTTTAGGCTATATTACTAAATTATTTGTGGATATTGATTTGATGTGATTATTGATATGTGTGAGATGTGGTTTGGAGGTGTGATTGCTGGAGCTCGGTTGACCAAGTGTCTCGGGGCCAATCACACTGGCAGTCAGACTGCTGGAGCTCGGTTGACTTAGTGTCTCGGGGCCAGTCTACTGTCTAAATGGATTAAGTGAATATATTTGGATTTAGTGAGCTTGTATGGCTAGAGTGTTGTCTAACACTATTTTCTGAGGTTGCGATATTCTAGGGTTCTATGTGATCCTTCATAAAAGATGATTTTCAAATAAATATATAAAAAGGATTTTATTGCATCTGTGTGAATTTGCCTGTATATATATATACATATTAGATATGTATTACTGACTGTATGCATTATCATTTAGTGTGTATGTATATATATTATAGTAATTCACTCAGTGAGGTCTGACTCCCCTCCGTTGACTATTTTTCAGGAGAGTCAACTTCCTCAGACCTCAGTAGCAGGTCGATACGCCGAATTTCTTCCGCCCTGGCTTCTTTATGTAAACTGTCTACTTGAGTCTTATTTATTTTATCTAGACACTGCAGTAGTCGTGAACTAAAGTATTGGATTTTATGTATTTTATTTAAAGAGATGTATTATATCGAAACTGGATTTGTACTAAAGATTATATATATGTGATGAGATGAGATTTCGATTTGAATCAAGTTGATATGGAAAAATATTGTGATATTTATGATTTTTATTTTCCGCTGCATACTATATTGTTACTGTTATTATGGCATGATTTATTTTATTTTTAGGCTTGCTACGGGTTCCGGATTAGAAAGAATTCCCGTTCCCTAGCGCCGGTCATGGCCCCTATTTTGGGTCGTGACAAAGTTGGTATCAGAGCGGAGTTCTGTGTCAGGGCTTAGTTATGTGAGTTGTGGCCCTAGTTTTCAGAGTTGTGTTTTCTGTTGAACTACTGCAGTGTATTAGGTTCGAGTATGTCTTGATAAGTATTCCTTGTTGTAGTTTTCAGCGTTATTCCTCCGTTGTCTGTTTTGTCTGAATCTTTCCGTTTGTCTTTTCAGTATGAGGAGGCGAGCGCGTGTCGCTCCACCGGTCGTTGAGGCCGAGGATGATGAGTCTTTTCAGGACGAGGTTTTACCTCCTGAGCCGCCAATTAGACGTAGAGGTCATGGCAGAGGTAGACCTCGAGGAGCGGCAGGTTGCCGTAGGCAGAGAGAGTTACAGGACGAGGAGCCTGTTGAGCCTGTATTTGATGTTCCTGTTCCTCCTGTTGTTCAGCCTGTTCAGCCTGCCTATCAGCAGGGTATGTCTGACCCTAAGGCAGCTTTGTTCTATGCCCGAGTTGGCAGGATTGCTTTCGATGGTACTTCTGATCCTTTAGATTTTCTGCATGCGATTGAGACTAGGACTCGGACTGCTCATACCGAGTACCAGCGGATCATGATCGTTGAGTTGTCTGTTGAGGGACCAGCCTTGGATTGGTTTATTCAGATGATCCAGCCTTACATGATGACGATGACATGGGCTCAGTTTCGAGAGCGGTTTATGAGGAGATTCTGTCCAGAGCCTCTTCGTTTGAGCTATCGTCTTCGACTGACCAGTATTTCTCATGGAGATCGATCTGTAGAGGAGTATACCCAAGAGTTTCTTCGTCTGGGTAGATATGCCGAGGATCTGATGCGAGATCAGTATTTCACGGTTACTACGTATGTGACTGGGTTGGGTTCAGCTTTTGCTGGTATGCCTACAGCAGGTCTTACTCTGGAGTCTGTGATCGAGTTAGCTAAGGAGATTGAGCTAAGATTAGTTAGGCAGGGAGCGATGCCTGATTATTACCAGCTGGGAGTTCAGTCGAGTGGATTGCAGGCTACTCCGTATTCGAGTTTTCATGTTGGATCGAGTAGTCAGCAGCGAGGTCCGACTTAGCAGAGTCAGAGACAGCAGCAGCGAGTGCATCGGAGCAGTAGACATGGCCGTGGAGGTCAGCGTAGATCGTTCAGATTCAGGTCAGGTGCTTCGAGCAGCAGCAGTGGTCGTAGTTCTGGATGAGCGACCAGTGTTTGCCAAACTTGTGGTAGAGTCCATCAAGGACCGTGTTATCTGACACCGCTGACATGTTTCAGATGCGGGCAGACAGGACATTTTGCCAGATCGTGTCCTTATTCCGGGTATCAACAGCAGCAGATTCTGTGATTCCCACAGCAGTCGATTGCTAGTGCTGCACCCGTGCCATTTCAGTTACCACCAGCCTAACATCAGAGTTCTACTCAGTTTGTTCCACAGCAGAGTCGTGGTAGAGGTACTAGAGGAGGTGCCAGAGGTGTTGGCCAGGCTTCTACCAGTCAGTAGGGAGGTCGAGGCCAGGCGAGAGTCTTCCATCTGACTCAGCAGGATGCTCAGGCATCTAATGCAGTCGTGGCAGGTATTGTTTCTGTTTGTTACCTGGATGCATGGGTTTTGTTTGATCCGGGTGCCACGCATTCGTTTGTTTCTCCCATTTTTGCTTCTAAATCTTGTTGGCAAGCTTCGAGGATGGCTTTTCCTTTGTCTGTTGCCACTCCTCTGAGCGATTCTTTGGATACCGATATTGTTCTTTCTGGTTGTCCAGTTCTCGTGGGAGATAGAGAATTACCCGCTGATTTGATTTTGTTGGATGTGATGGAGTTTGATATTATTCTGGGAATGGATTGGTTGTCTCAGCACTTTGCCGTGGTAGATTGCAGGAATAAAGAGGTGACTTTTAGAATTCCTGGTGAAGAAGATTTTAAGTTTGTTGGTGATAGGAGTTCAGCACCTCAGAATCTTATTTCTGTTATTACGGCTAGGAAGTTATTGAAGAAAGGTTGTCAGGGGTATTTGGCATTGGTCAGGGATACGTCAGTGGAGAAGTTGTCACTCACAGATGTTCCTGTTGCTTGTGAGTTTCCTGATGTTTTTCCCGAGGAGTTGCCAGGTTTACCACCTCATAGAGAGATTGAGTTCTGTATAGATGTGGTTCCAGGTACTACTCCTATATCTATGCCACCCTATCGTATGGCTCCTACAGAGTTGAGAGAGTTGAAGGAGCAGTTGCAAGAGTTGTTGGATAAAGGTTTCATTAGACCTAGTGTTTCTCCTTGGGGTGCACCAGTCTTGTTTGTGAAGAAGAAGGATGGTACCCTGAGACTGTGCATTGACTATAGAGAGCTGAATAAGGTGACAGTGAAGAACAAGTATCCTCTCCCGAGGATAGATGATTTGTTTGATCAGCTCCAGGGTGCACAATTCTTTTCTAAGGTTGACTTGAGGTCAGGTTATCATCAGCTGCGGATTAGTGATGCTGATATTCCTAAGACAGCTTTCCGCACTCGATATGGCCATTATGAGTTTCTGGTGATGTCTTTTGGTTTGACTAATGCACCAGCAGCTTTTATGGATCTGATGAATAGGGTATTCAGACCGTATGTGGATCAGTTTGTAGTAGTCTTCATTGATGATATACTAGTATATTCAAGGAGTATGGAAGAGCATGTATATCACTTGAGGATTGTACTACAGACACTGAGAGATCATCAGCTTTATGCTAAATTCTCGAAGTGTGATTTCTGGATGGAGAGTGTTTCTTTTCTTGGACACGTAGTGTCTAAAGAAGATATTCAGGTTGATCCACAGAAGGTTGAGGCAGTGTCTGAATGGCCTAGACCTACTTCTGTTACGGAGATTCAGAGTTTTCTGGGTTTAGCCGGGTATTATAGGCGGTTTGTGCAAGATTTTTCTAGAATAGCAGCCCCTATGACTCGCTTAACTCAGAAGAATGTTAGATTTGAGTGGTCAGAAGCTTGTGAGAATAGTTTTCAATTGTTGAAGGAGAAGTTGACCACAGCACCAGTGTTAGCTTTGCCTAATAGTGTGGACAAGTTCACAGTTTACTGTGATGCCTCTAGAATTGGTCTTGGTTGTGTGTTGATGCAGAATGGAAGGGTGATAGCCTATGCTTCGAGGCAGTTGAAGAAGCATGAGCAGAACTATCCTACATATGACCTGGAGATGGCTGCAGTGATCTTTGCTTTGAAGATTTGGAGACATTATTTGTACGGGGTGACTTGTGAGATATTTACGGATCACAAGAGCCTTAAGTACATTTTCCAGCAGAGAGATTTGAATTTGAGGCAGAGAAGATGGTTGGAATTGCTGAAGGATTATGATTGCGAGATTCTTTACCATCCGGGTAAAGCTAATGTGGTAGCAGATGCCTTGAGTAGGAAGTCCTCAGGTAGTCTTGCTCACATTGGTGTTGAGAGAAGACCATTGATCCAAGAGTTGCATTTGTTGGTGGATCAAGGTCTGATGATGAAGATTAGTAGATCGGGTGGACTGTTAGCTCAGTTTAAAGTACGATCTATACTGAGGGATAGGATTAAAGCAGCTCAGAGCCGAGATCCTATTCTGGAAGAGCTTGCAGAGAATGTCAGAACAGGGAAGTTCACTGATTTCACACTCGATGATGATGGTATGTTGTGGATCAGTGGTAGATTGTGTGTTCCTGATGTGGATGAATTGAGAGAAGAGATCCTAGAGGAAGCACATTCTACAGCTTACAGCGTTCATTCAGGTGTTACTAAGATGTACCACAGTATCAGAGATCTATACTGGTGGGACGGATTGAAGAAGGATGTCGCTGATTATGTTGCTAAGTGTTTGACGTGTCAACAAGTGAAAGCCGAACATCAGAAGCCTTCTGGGAAGCTTCAGCCTCTTCCTATTCCCGAGTGGAAGTGGGAAAGGATAGCTATGGATTTTGTGGTCGGTTTACCTCGTTCGAAGGATGGATACGATTCCATCTGGGTGATTGTAGACAGATTGATGAAGTCTGCACATTTCTTGCCTGTGAAAGCTACATATTCAGTTGCTAGATTGGCGAAGTTGTATGTGAAGCATATTGTGTGCCTTCATGGAGTACCTGTGTCCATTGTGTCAGATAGAGGTTCGGTGTTTACTTCTCGTTTCTGGCAGAAGTTGCAGGAAGCGATGGGCACTAGGTTGGATTTCAGTACTGCTTTTCATCCTCAGACAGATGGCCAGTCTGAGAGGACGATCCAGACACTGGAAGATATGTTGAGGATGTGTGTCTTGGATTTGGGAGGTAGCTGGGATGATCATTTGTCGCTTGTTGAATTTGCATATAATAACAGCTACCATAGCAGTATTGGTATGGCACCGTATGAGGCATTGTATGGAAGGAAGTGTAGATCCCCGTTGAGTTGGGATGAGATTGGTGAGAGAGCTTTGACTGGACCTGAGATGGTTCAGGATGCTACAGAGAAAGTTATCGTGATTAAGCGAAGATTAGAGACCGCAGTAAGCAGACAGAAGAGTTATGCGGATCCTAGACGTAGAGATGTGGAGTTTCAGGTTGGAGATTTTATTTTTCTGAAGGTATCTCCGATGAAGGGTGTGATGAGATTTGGCAGGAAGGGTAAGTTAGCACCGAGATATATTGGACCGTTTGAGATTCTGGAGAGAGTTGGCACTGTTGCATATCGGTTGGATTTGCCTCCGAGTATGTCACAGGTGCATCCAGTATTTCATATCTCGATGTTGAGGAAGTATATCTCAGACCCTTCACACGTGTTGCAGCCCGATAGTGTAGAAGTGAGTGAAGATTTGACGTTTGTGGAAGAACCTGTGACAATCGTTGATTTTCAAGTTCGACAGTTGCGATCGAAGCAGATTCCGATGGTCAAGGTTCTGTGGCGCAGCGATAGAGTTGAAGAGCATACGTGGGAGACTGAAGCTGAGATGCGAGCTTCTTACCCGTATCTCTTTCCTTCTTGATCTTGTTTTCTGGAATTCGGGGACGAATTCTTGTAAGGGGGGGAGACTGTAATATCCTGTGTTTTTAAAATATTTTTACACAGTACCGGGATATGCAGTGTTAATGATTTCTGTATTTTATATGATATTTTTACGAGTTGATATGTATTTTAGACCTATTTTAATTACTGTATATTATTTTCAGTGTTTTACGTAAAATTTTCCCGGGACTTGCATTTTCGGGGAAATTTTCACGTAAACAATGTATTATTAATTATTTTAAATGTATTTACGGACTTGCATGAACTCATACATATTTTTAAATTATTAAATAAAGCCTGTGTGTGTATATTTATTTAATTAGGGTTTATTATTTCCCTAATATTTTATTAGGTATTTATTTGTTTTATTGTTATTTAATTAATTTTATTTAGTATAAATTATTAAAATATTAAATTTTATGTGTGTGGTGTATATTTGATGTGTGTAATTTAATATTATTTTAATATATAGTATAAAGTATATATATATACATATATTTGTCAAAAATCAAAAAGTTTGGAAAATTACCATTTTGCCCCCGACTTCTTCTTCTTCCTCCCGATTCTTCCCTTCTCCATTTTCGGTCGCTGCCATGCCGTTCCTTCACCGTGGGTGTGCCGTCCGGTGTGCCACCGTCTTCCCCGACCAATTTCACCGCCTGAGGAGGCCGTTTCCGGCGTCTGGAGATCGATTTTGGCCGGAGAAGCCGAAAATCGATCCACCGTCGATCACGCCGATTTCGGCCACCGTTTTCAACACCGCCGGTCTCTTTCTTCTCCTTGAGCTCCGGTGAGTGTTATTCTAGCATTGGTTTGAGCTGAATTGGTCTAGAATTGGTTAGGTTTCGAATTTTTGATTTCGGCCTATTAGGGTTTTCAATTTTTTTGAGCTTCGAATTGATTGATTCATGAAAATTCCCTTCACAAATGTTGATCCTAGTAGCTTAATCTACATGTATGAATTTTTGTGGAATTTTTGGAGATTGTTTGGATTTTTGGGTATTTTTGAATATTTTAATATTATTTTCTAATTTTCGGAAATTAATTATTTAAATTATGAAATTGGAGTTTATGGTTAAATTAGGTGTTGAAATGAATTATAGGAATTTATTTGGAATTTTTATGAATTTCTAAGTATTTATTTTGAATTAATTGAATTTATGTGATTTTAAGAAATTAGGTTAAATGTGTTTTTATTTGAATTTAATTGGTTAATTGAGTTTAATTATTAATATTATTGATAAATATGTTGAGAAAATTAATTTTGGATAATTGTATGATTTTTGGTGAATTTTTGAAGTAATTTAGGTATATTTATATATATAGGGGTATTTTGGTAATTTTACCCTAAATTGGCTAAAAATGTAATTTAATTGGTTTTAATAGTTATTTAAGGTATAAAAATGATTTCTATAAATTATTTGGTATTTTTAACTAATTAAAACTATTTTTCGTGAATTATTTTCAATTATATATATATAATACGGTTTTACTAACAAAATGAGTTTTTATCGGTTTTTACTATATTTTAAGGTTAATTATGTAATTTCCACCTATGAAATTTATTTCTGTGATTTAAGGATATTTTTGGTATTTCTGGAATTGTTCTGTGTTTGTGGACCCCAGTCGGTAGTTTGGAGTCCGACCGAGGGGTTGTGGTTGAGTGTTGAGTTTATTTTCGAAGTGTATTTCTTTGCAGGGTCGGCTCTACTCTTTTGAGTAGAGAGATGTCCGTTTTACAAGGGAGGTTCTGTCGGATTTTCGGTAGAATTCTCGTAAAACATGATATCCAGTCGAATCCTAAATTCCGATTCTGTGTTTAATACTCTAGATTGAATTCTAGGATTTCTATTAGGGTTATTCTGATGTCGATTATTTATTTCTTGTTTAGTTACGCCGAGACCGAGGACTAGTGGTCCAGGCCCGTCGGACCCGTCTCGTGGAGCACACTAGGTGAGTTACTGTACTATGTATACATGCTTAGGATGCATGATTTAGAAATATATGTTTTACTTTGATTAAAATGCATAAATAATGTGATTTGTATTTAAGTATATTTTTGGTTTATTTTGGTATATAATAAATTATATACATATTTTATTAATAAAATATATTTAAAATGTTTTTAAATATATTTTTAATTTAATTTGTGATTTGATTGGATTTATTTGACATATATATACTCGAGATATACCTGGTTTACTTTTGGTATATTTCCGATATATATATGGTTTATGTTGTATTTTATTGAACGTCATGCATCATTTATTTTTGTGAATGAATGTTTTATATTTAATGATGAAGGATATCAATAGAACGTGCTACCTAGTGGGCAGCACTAGGACCGAGTACGTACCGGTGCGCCTATAGCTTTAGGCTATATTACTAAATTATTTGTGGATATTGATTTGATGTGATTATTGATATGTGTGAGATGTGGTTTGGAGGTGTGATTGCTGGAGCTCGGTTGACCAAGTGTCTCGGGGCCAATCACACTGGCAGTCAGACTGCTGGAGCTCGGTTGACTTAGTGTCTCGGGGCCAGTCTACTGTCTAAATGGATTAGGTGAATATATTTGGATTCAGTGAGCCTGTATGGCTAGAGTGTTGTCTAACACTATTTTCTGAGGTTGCGATATTCTAGGGTTCTATGTGATCCTTCATAAAAGATGATTTTCAAATAAATATATAAAAAGGATTTTATTGCATCTGTGTGAATTTGCCTGTATATATATATAGATATTAGATATGTATTACTGACTGTATGCATTATCATTTAGTGTGTATGTATATATATTATAGTAATTCACTCAGTGAGGTCTGACTCCCCTCCGTTGACTATTTTTCAGGAGAGTCAACTTCCTCAGACCTCAGTAGCAGGTCGATACGCCGGATTTCTTCCGCCCCGGCTTCTTTATGTAAACTGTCTACTTGAGTCTTATTTATTTTATCTAGACACTGCAGTAGTCGTGAACTAAAGTATTGGATTTTATGTATTTTATTTAAAGAGATGTATTATATCGAAACTGGATTTGTACTAAAGACTATATATATGTGATGAGATGAGATTTCGATTTGAATCAAGTTGATATGGAAAAATATTGTGATATTTATGATTTTTATTTTCCGCTGCATACTATATTGTTACTGTTATTATGGCATGATTTATTTTATTTTTAGGCTTGCTACGGGTTCCGGATTCGAAAGAATTCTCGTTCCCTAGCGCCGGTCATGGCCCCTGTTTTGGGTCGTGACATAAATAATAAAATTCTAGCTTTTAAATAATATTTGCTAATAAGATTCAAAAATGGAATAAAATTCTCATTTTACAATTAAATTAGTATAAATTGCAAATAATTATTAAAATCACTATTTAACATCATAAAATAATCAAATACCCATTTGAGCTAAAAAAATAATAAATAAATTTATTATTTTCATATTATTCCAAAATTATCACAAATTAACTAATAAATGGGAAATAATATTAAAAAAAATACTTTTCGTACTTTTATTAATCCACAAATAGTTTAAAACAAAATAATTAACAACAATTTCAATGAAAATCAAATAATTTACTAACTTCCAAAAATACATATGTAGACATAAACTATCAAAATTCAATCAAATACCACAATTAATAAACTAATAATAAATACCATTAATTCATCCAAAATTATAAAAATCTCATTTATTATCAAAATCAACTTATTTATATAATAAAAACATCAAAAATATTTATTTTCCAAATTAAATAATAAAATTTCAAATATAAGTAAATAATATTAATTAAACCCATTCTTTTAAATATTCTAAATTAAATAGAATGTATTACTGATAATCAATTAAATTATTAAATCATCTAATTTAAACAATTAAAACTCATTTAAGTTCAAAATTAATAATTAAAATTATTATTCGGATATAAATTCTGGAAATTAATATTAATTAGCTAAAAATAGTAATTAATTTATAAAAATTAATACCAACTATTATTCAAAAATTATCTAAAAGACAATAATTACTAATAATTTCAATTAAAATATAAAATTTACTCCTTTATATTAATTTCTCCAAAAATTCTATTTTTTACATAAATATTCAAAAATTCGTAATAAAAATTTGGTTACTTAATTTATATAAACTTCCTTCAGGAAACTTGCTCTAAATAATATATAGAATTTAATAAAAATAAGAAAATTTCTAGACCCGAGACTGAGAACAATAACCGAACTTGAAAAATACATTTTTTTAAATAATTTCAAAAAAATAAATAAAAATAATATTTAGGTAGATCTTAGCTAAAAAAATAATTTATCTAACTACCACATCTCTCAATAAAATTAAATTCAATAAGAAAAATCAAATTAAACATATTGACATAAATATAAAATTGAGTTTTTAGAGTCCTTAGCGGTTGATTACTCAAAACTAACTACGGATTATCGAAGCTTGTAACATGAACTTCAAAACGAGCCTAAACTCAATCGGTTTTCTCGCCGGCAACCGGACTGCATTATTCACAGAGTGCAGTCTGCACTGTTGCTGCTAGTGCTATTGCTGCTATTGGTTAAAGTGGTGGTGCAGTGGCTCGAATGGTGGTGGTTTGGCATGAGGTAGCAAGAAGAAGAAGAAGATGTAAAAGAAAGAAAAGAGAAAAGATGAAGGTGGTGGTGCAGTGTACTGAGCCCATAAATTTTTTAACTTTTGTCCTTTTTTTCAATAAAATAATGATATAATATAATATAATATAATATGATATTTAAACTTCCAAATTAAATCGCTATCACATATATAAGTATATAATTAAATAAATTACACATTTAATATTAATAATACTAAATAATAAAACAATAAAATTTAACTTAAATTTAATTTAACAGTAATTACTAATTAATAATAAAATAAATAACTTTCAAAATAAAATTTAATTTCATTTAACCAAATGCTACAATTTACTAAAATAAATAATTTGAATAATAATAAAATTAAAATATTAAAATAATCATTAATAAAAATATTTATTAACACTACATATCTTATAATTTAATTTAATAATTTATATGAAAAGTTCAGGTCATAACATTTAACAAGTCTTTCACTGATTATTTAACTCGTTGGAGGGGGAAGATATCTCAAATGAGACATAGGCCTGCTAAGTCAAACCAACTGATGCTGGCAATGGAAGGGTGTGTTTAAGCTTGCTAAGTCAGACAAACTGATGCTGGCAATGGAAGGGTGTGTTTCAGCATTGTCTAAAAATTCAGGGATTTGGAAATCTGAAACTTCAAAGAACTGTATAGATTTGGGGACTAGAAGGAGTCAAATTTAGCCCAAGAAAGGTGCTTTGAGGGAAGATCTGGGTGCAAGGATGGAGTTGGCCCAAACAGTAATGTGCAAATCAATATTATCAGACAACTAGGCAACAGTTTGCAAATTGATGCTATCAGGAAACCTTAAAGATTCTCAAATTTAGGGCGGCCTATTTCTAAAGTCCTTGAAAAGCTCATCCAGAAGAACCTATTATAACCCTTACCTTCACAACAACTTTTGCCAGCTGCCAACCCAAAGCTTTTTTTACAAATTCCACCAGACCATTAGGCATGACACCGATGGTTGTGTCCGATTAAAATATAAAATTCAAGACCTTATTAATGCAAGTAAAATCACTGACCCTGAAACTAGAAATCCAAACACCCAGAATAAGCATCTGCCCAATTATCGAAATGTACCACCACCAAACGCACCCATCCTAATAATCAATATATGTTTAATAAAAGAACAATTCTTAAACTCTTTTATTGATACCACCCCTAGCTCACTAAAACCTGAACCTGAACCAAAGACCTAAGCCAAAATGAATGACCTATAGAGCTTACCATGCATGTCTTGGATATTTGGAGCTCTGATGACAAATATGGGGGGAAAATAAATCTGTGGGAAAATGAGGAGAGTAAGATGAGCTAGCCAGTTAGGAATGTCAAAAAGAAAGAAGAAGAAGTTAAAAATACTGAGCCTAAACCAAAAAAGATAGAGAATTCAAAGAAAGGGTAAAAAGTAAAGAGAGATAGGGAAATCATCGCCAGTGTTTAGGAGCTTCTTATGCATTCTAGAGACCACCGAGAAGTACTAGTTCTGGCTCAGGACTAGAAAAAGATCTTCACAAGCTATACTCCTAAGCATATGGTTAATTTATTAATAGAAACCCCCCAAGACACCATAATGTTTTTTATGATGATGTACCCTTGGAAGGGAGGGATCACCACAAAGCCTTATTCATCAAGGTTGAGGTAAAAGGAAAGATGACCTGTTGTGTTATGATAGATAATGGTTCTGCCATTAACTTATGTCCATTGAAGATTCTACCGAAGTTAGGGTTGACTGTGGCAGACTTAAAGCCTTATGAGTTAGTCATTAAGGCTTATGATGATATGAAGAGGCCTATCGAGGGGAAGTTTAGAGCTTTGGAAAAGACAGGACCTATCGAGACCTAGGTTGACTTGCACGTAATTAATATTCCTATGACATTTGCTATTCTATTGGGAAGGCCATGGTTTCATCCTTTGGGTAGTGTGCCCTCCATTGTCCATTAGAAAATTAAGTTCTTGTATGAAGGCAAGGTTGTCATCATCTTTGCAAAAATTAAAGCCGCTATGGCTGCTTTAATGTTAGCTCTTAAAGATATCCCTATAAGTCTAAGTTTTAAGGTTTACGTAATTCATGAAGATGAGATAAAAGAAAAAGGTTATAAATATGATACGCAACATAAAATCCATGCCTGGCATGATGGGATTGGGAAAAAACCAAAGTGGACCCTCGTAATTTGTGGAGTGCAAAGTACCTATTCTGAAGTATGCAGTAGAATTTGAGGGGACTGATGATTTTGAGGAAGAAATTGACATATGGGATCAGCTCGAGAAGAAAGAGGAAGAGGTTACGATTAAGAGAAAGGCTTTATGGGAAACTTTTGTGAGGGAAGGCACTGGATATTTATACAATATGGCTCCAAAACCTCTATTAATGGTTGGAGAAGTAATCCTAGGATTTGAAATCCTTTTTGAATTCATGAACAAAGTTGTAAAAATTGTTATTGATGAAGTTCTTACTCGTACTGATTGAGGAAGAGTATGAGGAGAACATTGCTACTCCAAAACTGAAAGATGCTAATAATCAAAGCAAGGAACTGGATTTTGATGCCTATATCCTCAATTCCATCATATATATTTTTTATCATGACTTTGATGTCTCTCTTGCTACTTTATTTGAAACTGATGACTTGTTCTTTTCTAAAGTAAATACAATGAAGTCTAACTTTGCTTATTTGTGTGATGTGTTTCCTAATGATTATTCTCTTTGTGATAATCATTTCATGCATATGTTTGACATTAATTCCATGCAAACTGAATCATTTAATTTATGTATGAATAATAATACTAAAAATATACTGCTTGCTTCTAATCTAACACATGGTGAGAGGGAAAAAATGAAAGAAACACTAATGAAAAGATAAAGTATTTGCTTAGGGCTATAAGGATAAGCTTAGGATTGATGGGGAGATCTCCAAACATAAAATCCTTACATATCCTCAAATATCACCAGTAAAATAGAAGAAGAGGAGGCTGAGGCCAGAATGGGTTCTTTTGGTTAAAGATGAAGTCGAGAAGCAGCTAAAGGTAAAGTTCCTAAAGGTAGTGGTGGACACCTAATGGTTAGTAAATGTAGTCCCAATCCCCAAAAAAGAGGGAAAGAATGTGTGTGGACTACTGAGATCTTAACAAGGCTTGCCTGAAAGATAATTTCCTACTGCCATACATTGACACATTAATCGATAGTGTGACTTTTATTGCAATGTACTCTTTTATGGATGGGTTCTTAGGGTACGACCAAATTATAATGGTAGTAATAGATAAATTAAAAATGTCTTTTACCACTGAGTAGGGCATCTATTGTTATCTAGTGATGCCATTTGGACTAAAAAATGCAGGAGTTACTTATCAGAGGATAACGATCGCTCTGTTGCATGATATGATACACAAAGAGATAGAAGTGTATGTAGACGATGTGATGGTAAAGTCTGTAACCAGAGAAGGGCACTTTGAGGCTTTAGACAAGTTCCTAGCAAGGGCAGAAAAGTATAACCTCAAACTGAATCCAAGTAACATTTGATAAACTGTTAGGATACATTGGTAGTTAGAAAGGAATAGAAGTATACTCAGATAAGGTTAAGATCATGAGAGAAATGCCCACACTGAAGAATGGAAAAGAAGTCAAAGAGTTCATGGGGCACTTACAGTATATTAGTAGGTTCATAGCTAAGTTGACTACTATTTGTAAGCCAATCTTCAAGCTTCTAAAAAGGAATCAATAAGCTTTTAAAACTATTAAGAACTATTTAATCAATCCTTCGGTCTTATAGCCACCAAAGTCGAGTAAGCCCTTAATCCTATATCTAGTGATTGAGAGGGATGTAATAGGGGTAATGCTAGCTCAAGAAAATGAAGGTAAAGCTGAACATAAAGTGTATTACTAGAGTAAAAAGCTCATGCAGCATGAAGCCAATTATAGTCTTATAGAGAGAACATGTTTAGCTGTGATTTGAGAGACAAAGAAGCTCCGATACTACTTCCAATCTTATAGAGTACATGCAGTTTCTAAACATGATCCCCTCAGGTACCTTCAACAAACTCCCTCGCTCATAAAAAAGCTAGCCAGATGGATAGTACTGCTCACCGAATTTGACATAGATTATATGGTGAAAAAGCAGTAAAAGGGAGGGTGGTAGCATACTTTTTGGCTTAGAATCCAGTAGTTAATGAACAAGAATAGGAACTAGAATTTTTTGATGAACATCTTGGGATAATAAAGGTACAAGGATGGAAAATGTACTTTGATGGAGCTGCCAACAACAAAGGAGTTGGTATTGGTATAATCCTGATCACGCTAAAAGGAAAGATAATCCCAATGGTGAAAAGACTTGAATTTAAGGTAACAAATAATCAAGTAGAATAAAAGGCATGTATCTTCGATTTAAAAGCAATATGTAGTTGGGGGTAGGGGATGTTACCATGTACAAGGATTCTATGTTGGTTGTAAAACAAACTTCTAATGAGTGGAAAGTAAAAGAAGATAGGTTGCATCTGTATTAAGATTAATTGGCTACTGTTTTATTATCCTTTACTCAGTGCAAATTTATTCATCTACCAAGAGAAGAGAACTAGATAGCTAATGCCCTAACTACTATGGCTTTTATATGGGAAAGTGGGAAACAAACAGAGGTTAAGCCTCTAATATTAATAAAGTCCCGAAAGCCTTGCTATAGAGAAATAAGGGTAATGTCAGTGGATGCCATTGAGAGGCCTTGGTTTAACGACTTATAGTGATACTTGGAAACATGATAGTTCCTTGAGGATGCTGAAAAGAAAAAGAGGATGTTGTTGTAAATATTTTCATAATAATTCATCAACTATAATGGGATGTTATGCAAAAGGATGCCTACTAGTATCCACTTGAGATGTGTCAATAAAGAGGAAGCTTAAAAACTTATAGAGGCAGTCCATAAGGGAATGTGTGGGCCATATATGAATGGGATAGTCTTAGTAAAGAAAATAGTTCATCAAGGTTATTTTTGGATTACCATGGAAATAGATTGCGTCAAGTTTGTAAAAAGGTGCCACAATTGCCAAGCTAATGGGGACGCGAGCCATTTGTTGTCTATAAAGCTCTAGGGAATGACTTCTCCTTAGCTATTTATAGTTTAGGGAATTAATATCATAGGAGAGATAAGGCCAAGAGCATTGAACGATCATCAATACATTATCATGGCAATAAAATATTTCTTTAAATGGGTTAAGGCTAAGTCTTATACTACTGTCGGCTAGAAGCAAATGTCGAGGTTTATTGAGAAGAATATGATATGTAGATATGGGCGATCACATCATATTGTTACTAATAATGGTGTTTAATTTTGGGTAGAGACAGCTATACTGTTAAAAGATTACAAAATCAAGCATCACAAATCATCTCCGTATAGGCCACAAGCAAATGGGGCAGTGGAAGCTGCAAATAAAAATGTGAAGAAAATCCTGGCTAAGATAATTGAGAATTACCATGATTGGGCATATTACTTGCAGTTTTCATTATGGGGATATCGAACTACTGCCATAATGTCAATAGGGTTCACTCCATATTCCTTGGTGTATAGATGTGAAGGTATATTATCGATGGAGGTAGAGATTTGATCACTAAGGGTTCTTTTGGAATCTAATATCCCAGAGTACCAATGGGTAGAGAGTCAATTGGTGTAGCTGACATTGCTGGATAAGAAGAGGATGAGAGCAATATATCACTCTCAGTTGTATCAAAATAGGATAACCTGGGCTTATGATAAGAAAATCAAGCCAGGAAAGATCAAAGAGGGGGATTTAGTATTGAAGCTTACAAGATCAATCATAACTGATCCACGAGGGAAATTCAAGTTGAATTGGGAAGGCTCGTATGTGGTGAAAAAGTTATTTTTCAAGGGTGTTTCTATCTTATCTAACATAGAAGGGAATGAATTTAGAGAGCTTATTAACTTGGACAAGCTCAAGAAGTACTTTTTATAAAAGTCTCGCTAGGAAGAAAACCTCAAAAGAGGCTATCTAAGTAAAAGTTAGAGACAAAAAAATGAAAAAATAAAAAGTCCTGTTAGATTGAAAACCTTAAAAGAGGCAGTCCAGAAGAAAGTTATGGACGTGTAAAAGGAGAAAGACAGAGGAAAAATGGTTAGTTGGAAAACTTACAAGGTTAAGCCAAATAACAACTTAAGATTTGTCAGAAGCAAAATGTATATTCATATTGTACTCAAGATTAAATGAAATAGATTGCTTTGATTACTATTAAACATTGCATTAAGTGTCTATTACAAATTGTTTAACTAAAAGGAAACTCTATATAATAAAAAGAGAAATGATGACTTAATTCATGAACTAATTTTATTTTCTCCTCTTTTGTTAAGCACCCTATCACTCAATGTTTGCAATTCCCTTATTCTTTTATTTCTAATAAACTCATCTTTTTCTATCTGTTGTAATTGAATCTATGCCTAGTAATTATCATTGGTGGTTGGATCTCTGTTGTAGTTTATGTTCATCTGAATGATTTTGCGAGGCCAAGCGACCACTAAGTTGTCCAAAAAATTTTGGGAGAGGGGTCCTAGTTTAAACTCATGCATTAATTCCATGATTAGTTGCTTCTGTCCATACTGACGATAGAGATGAGTTGCGTTGTAAAAAGTAGCAAATGGAGATCGGTAACTAGAACGCAGTAAGTGTAAAATGGGATAGTAACATATCGTAATCCCCACCATGGACACATCCATTAAATTAAAGTGTCGAGGAATATCGGTAGCCAACCTTGAATATCTTCTTATATGGGATGTAGCTTTATAGTTTGATAATGCTTGGCTCTGTAGCGCACAACATTCGAGGAGGTTCGAGTAGACCTAATTTCTCACGAAGTGACATTTGTAAAGTGTTAAGTAGATGGATGTAATAACAGATTGATAAGGGAATAAGAATTCAAGGCAGAGGAATTTACCTTTAGTAGAAGTGGACTTCCATATAATCATCTTATTTTTATAAAGTTATCCAGTCTAATGATGGTTTCTACTAGAATGAGAGGGAAAGGGTTGAGCCTTTCTTCTACTTGATTGAGGATGGAAAGGATTTTTGAGTCACAATTTCCAGAAAGGGAGATGAGTAGAAATTAAGTGTACAAGCAAAGGTTCATCATTCAAGGCCAATGAGTTTCTCTCCTATCTATGCCCGTGGTAGTTTCAAGGAAGGGTTATAATGCAATTTTTGAGCTGAGAATATAGTAAGATGAGGACTGGGGTGAAAGATTGAACATCTAGGCCATCTGATGCTGGATAAAGGTCTGGAATCACAAGGTTAGGGATTACAAATGGGCAAGTGGAGTCCTTGTTGCAACCGAGAATGGCCTTAAATTCCTCTAGCAGGGGGCATAGTTCAACTATATTGAATAGGATTATGTGTTTCTAAGAATCCTAGAACTGGGCTACATCATAAAGAAAAGAGAAATTGATTCTCCTAGCATGTAATGATATAAAGAATGGGAGGTGGAACGGCTCTAATTTGGCCCATGATCTGTTATTTAAGCTTTTCAATATTGGTTATAGCAATTTAAGGCTTTTTTTAGTCATAATTCAAGCTTTTGAGGGTATCTAAAGAGAGAAAATGGAGGTTTAGGATGGAGATATCTAAAAATGGGGTTGAAGGTGAAGAATTAGGATTTGAAGAAGGAGAAACTAACCTTGCACTGAGGTGCTCACCTCATTAAAAAGGCACCGCCTTAGCACAAAGAGGCAATCGCCTCTTCAACAGAAGGCCATGAGGCGATTACCTTTCCAACAGTGACAATTAAAAAGATACTTATAGGATTATGTAGTCTTAGCTTTACAAATAAGAACTTAGCAGCTTAAAAGGGCATTCATGTAATCATTGGTGCTAAATTGTATGTGAAAATTAAAATTGATTAAAATAAAAGTTGAATTCTAAAAAGAACCGGCCTACAAGAGTTAAAAATGCATAAGTATTAAAATTAAACAGCTAAAGAGAAGCTGTAATAAAAAAGAATAGTTCATGGGCCCTAATCTATTGAGTGTCTGACTCGATGACCTCGAGATCATCCTCTCCTTTAGTGTTGTCATTACCCCCATCCTTGTCCTTGTCATCCTCATCGATTTGAAGGACCTCAATCTAACACTTGAAGGTGGAAATTCTTACCTGGCTACCCTTATCATGATCCTGTTCAAGCAGACCACAGGTTAGTAATCATACGAGCATGCATATATATAGATATAGAAGAGATTGTTACCCTCCACTTTTAGGTGACATCTAGTATATAGTCCCTCTAAGCCTTGATCATCTGATACATATATAGGCCTTGCTTTAAAGGAATCTACATTATTAAGAAAATGTTAGAACTAACAAACATGTCAAGAATTATTTAGGAGGTAGGTTAAGAGTAAACTCATATGACTAGCACCCTTCATACAGGCGCGAGGTCCTCATTCAGAGTCAGGAACTGATGAGATAACTCTCTGGGATGAACCCAACAATGAGCTAAGGGATCAAGGGTGTAAGTGAAGTTGTTAGCAATGAACTGAGATTTGGAGGTTGTAAGGTTCTCATCTGCTCAACTGTAGCTAAAGTCCCCTCTTTGCTCGAATCAAGACGACATATGTAAGGGTCTCTCTCCCACACATGAGGTCTAGCGTGGGATGCAGGTCTGCCACTACAACCTGAAAATAAAAAAAACTGTGTTAAAACATGATAATCTTGAATGAAAAAGAGAGTATCAAATAATTACCTAAGAAGTAGAGGCTGCAATAAAGGGACTTATCAACAAGAGGTAAGTCTGGACAAACTCCAAGTGCCAGCTCTTGATCTGAATAGTATGGTCCATGACTGGCTCTCCAATGATAGCCTAATTAAGCTCAGCACCCTCTAGCTCATGAGTCCACAATATGCTTCTCGAAGGGGATTTAGGGATACATCTCGCTCTGATGCCCTCGTTCCAATTCAGGACCTGCTTACTAAGGTACTAGACTTAATAGCATGGTCCATAAAGGAGGACCCTTCTTTGAGCCAATGGTCTAGAACGAATCATCTCTATATTCCATTAGTTCACAGGACCCCATAAGTCATTATAGATCTACAATGAAAGCACCAACAGGTAATTGAGTCAAATTTACAAAATTACTAACATGGGTGTAATTCTTGTAGGTACTGCATCCTATATCAGAGAGTTCAGGTGCTATCGATGGAAGTGTACTCGGGCTAGATGCCTCTTCAAAACATGGCTACTGCCCTACCTACTGATGGTAAGGAAATCATTCCCCACATACAGCACGCTAATGAGCAACTCCAACTCTAAGGTCCAGATCTATAAAAGAAAGAGGGATAGTAGGTGTTAGTGAACAAATATTGAAATAAATCAAGAAAAAAGGAAAGTGTAGCTTACTAGAATGGCATGCTAAAAGTCACAGAGCCTATTGGTCCCGCGGACCACCTCATCCATGCTTCAGTATAAATAAGCTAGAGTATAGCTACCCCAATCGTATGTAGACACCTGATCTAAGTCCTGTAGGGGTAGTAGAAATATCAAGTCCATCGAGCTAGCGGTGTCAGCAAAGAAAATGGTGCCGAGAAGATAAATTATAAAAGCTCACACCATCGGGTCAATCTCACAAGGAGTGACCATCGCCACAGCTCTGTCCCATGTATAAAAGCTCTGGATAGAATCAAGTTTGAGGGTATAAGTCCCTTTCATATCTAGGATTATACCTAGAAGATGATTACTATAAATGGCATTATCTAAAGTCAGCTAGTATAGGTTCGCATCGAGGGGAACATGATCTCTAGAACACGCGATCCCAGTGATAGCAGCAAAGGAGACAGGGTTTAGAGTGAGCTCCCTAAAAGGGAGGTGAAAAGTGTGCGTCATGTCAAACCATCTCTCCATCAATGCATAGAGTGGCTAGTAGTCTATTTAACCTTGCTCTACAGGAAGTGAGAGTATAAAGTCCTTGAACCTGGTGTCCTGAATCTGGTCCTTTTGATCCTCAATCAGGTCATTATAGAAAACTTGGGTCCCATGGAAGTTTCTGGTGCCCTTGAACATTTATGCATCATGCTACAAAAAGGAATCGGGGAAGTTAAATTAATATAGTACAATTTTATTACTTTGTGAAGTAAATAATGATTAAGTAATTGCAGATAGGTTAGTTCACCTTGTTACAGAGGTGCAACACCTCATGGATAAGACAATCGCCTTATCACAGTGGTGATTGCCTATGTGAAAGAGGCAATGCCCTTGCATGTTGACACAGAGGCGATCACCCCTTATTATAATCGTCTCAACGAAAAGGCGATCGTCTTTGCGTAATGAAGGACAACGAACAATTTTTAATTTTTTCACCAAATCCACAAAATGTATGTTTAATCAATATAGTTTTTATCATAAATGATAAATGAACATAAATATAGCCTAACTCAATGTGATTTGTAGGAAAAATGAGAAGGATTCAGATACTAACCTCTTCGGATGTCGATGAATAAATATAACTCCTCAAATCTGCCAAGAGAGGAATTATATCTCCCTTTGATAATCTAAGACTATGTAGGGCATTTATAGAAGGCGGAATGAGATCCTACTCAGGCACGGGTGGCGTCATCTCATCTTGCATTTTCAAAGGAATATGAGCATGGGAAATAAGAAGAAAAAAATGAAGGATAAGAGAAGACAAAGAAAAGAAAAAAGGAGCGAAGAAAGAAAAAGAAAAAGAAAAAAAGAAAAGTGAGATTTTATAGTAAAAAAGGGTTTGAGTTAGGCTTTTCTTTGAAGAAAAATAAGAGAAAAAGAAAAATGGATATTGAAGGGGTTAATCTTGGGAAAGGAGAATTCGAAAAAGGAAAATGTGAAAAAACATATTTCCTCTAATGTCTTGAGAATCGAGGTCGTGGGATGAAATTTTTCTACTTGATTTTTTTTTTTAAATTTAGCAATGTAGCGGGTTAGAAAAACCCAAGGATTATGTTTCGGAAGAAAGGGTTGTTTAGGTAGTATCCCCGAAGCTTAAGGATCAAGAAGGGTTATTCATGTAGTATCCATAAAGCTCGAGGATCAAGAAAGGGTTGTTCAGGTAATATTCCTTAAGCTCGTAATCACGAAAGGGTTGTTTAGGTAGTACCCCCGAAGCTCATAATCAAGAAAGGGTTGTTCAGGTAGTATCCCCAAAGCTTATGATTAAGAAAGGACTGTTCATATAGTATCCTTGAAGCTCATAATAAAGAAAGGACTATTCTGGTCGTATCCCTAAAGTTCGTACTTCAGTTGAGTGGTGTACCGGGCCAGGAAAACTCGAGAATCACATTTCAGTTGAGTGATGTATCTGGCCAGGAAAACTTGAGCATCACATTTCAGTTGAGTGGTGATCAGGCCAGGAAAAGTCGAGAGTCTATATTTCAATTTAGTGGTGAATTGGGTAAGGAAAACTCATGAATCGCATGCCGATTAAGTGGTGTATCAGGCCAGAAAGATCCAAGGATCATCATTTTTAGATAATTTACCAAATATTAATGAGTGGTTGACCGGCCAGAAAAACCCGAGGATCACGGTCACATTTCAAGATTGAAGAATTAATCTTTTAAGTGAAACCTGTGATAGGGGCAAACTGTGGATGCTTAATTTGGTCGGCTCGCAATAGAGCCCAAAACAGGGGCCATGACCGGCGCTAGGGAACGGGAATTCTTTCGAATCCGGAACCCGTAGCAAGCCTAAAAATAAATAAATCATGCCATCATAACAGTAACAATATATTATATATGCAGCGGAAATAAAAATCTGAAATATCACAATATCATTTTCATCACTGGATTTAAATAAAAATCTTATCTCATACATAAAATCTCTTTAATACAATCCAGTTTCAACATAATATATCTCCTTTAAAACAAAATACATGAAATCCAATACTGTAATTTACAACTACTGCAGTATCTAGATAAAATAAATAAGACTCAAGTAGACACTTTACATAAAGAAGCCGGGGCGGAAGAAATCCGGCGTATCGACCTACTACTGAGGTCTGAGGAAGTTGACTCTCCTGAAAAATAGTCAACGGAGGGGAGTCAGACCTCACTGAGTGAATTACTATAATATATATACATACACTCTAAATGACTATGCATACAGTCAATAATACATATCTAATATGTATATATACAGGCAATTCATACAGATGCAGAAAAATCGTTTTTTTATATTTTATCTGAAAATCATCTTTTATGAAGGATCACATAGAACCCTAGAATATCGCAACCTCAAAAATAATAGTGTTAAACAACACTCTGGCCATACAGGCTCACTGAATCCAAATATATCCACTTGATCCATTTGGACAGTAGACTGGCCCCGAGACACTAAGTCAACCGAGCTCCAGCAGTCTAACTGCTAGTGTGATTGGCCCCGAGACACTTGGTCAACCGAGCTCCAGCAATCACACCCAAACCACATCTCACATATCAATAATCATAATCAAATCAATATCCACAAATAGTTAGTATAATAGCCTAAATACTATAGGCGTACCGGTACGTACTCGGTCCTAGTGCTGCCCACTAGGTAGCACGTTCTATAGATATCCTTCATTAATAATATAAATCATTCATTCACAATAAATGATGCATGAATGTAAATGAAACAACAATATAAACCATATATATACCGAAAATATACCAAACATAAACCAGGTATATTTTGAGTATATATATGTCAAATAAATCCAATCAAATCATGAATTAAACTAAAAATATATTTAAAAACATTTTAAATATATTTTATTAATAAAACATGTATATACTTTAATATATACCAAAAATATACCAAAAATATACTTGAATATAAATCACATTATTTATGCATATTCAGTCAAAATAAAACATGCATTTTCTAAATCATGCATCCTAAGCATATATATATAATATAGTAACTCACCTAATGCGCTCCACGAGACAGGTCCAACGGGCCTGGACCACTAGCCCTCGGTCTCGACACAACTAAACAAGAAATAAATAATCGACATCAGAATAACCCTAACAGAAATCCTAGAATTCAATCTAGAGTATTAAAATACGGAAACAGAATTAGAAATTAGGGTTCGACTGGATATCACGTTTTACGAGAATTCTACCGAAAATTCGGCAGAACCTCCCCTGTAAAACGGACATCTCTCTACTCAAAAGAGTAGAGCCGACCCTGCAAAGAAACACACTTCGAAATAACAGGCTCAACACAATCAAAATCCCACGGTCGGACTCCAAACTACAGTCCACCGACCGGGGTCCACAACACAGAACAATTCAGATATACCAAAAATATCCTTAAATCATAGAAATACATTTTATAGGTAAAAATTACATAATTAACCTTGAAACACTATAAAAACCGATTAAAACTCATTTTATTAGAAAAATCGTATATTATATATATAATTGAAAATAATTTACGAAAAATAGTTTTAATTAGTTAAAAATACCAAATAATTTGTAGAAATCATTTTTATACCTTAAATAAATATTAAAACCAATTAAATTACATTTTTAGACAATTTAGGGTAAAATTACCAAAATACCCCTATATATATAATTATACTTAAATTACTTCAAAAAAATTCACCAAAAATCATACAATTACCCAAAATTAATTTTCTCAACATATTTATCAATAATATTAATAATTAAACTCAATTATCCATTTAATTTCAAATAAAAACACAATTAACCTAATTTTTCCAAAATTCCATAAACTTCAATAATTAAAAATAAATACTTAGAAATTCAATAAAATTCTAAATAAATTCCTATAATTCATTTCAACACCTAATTTATCCAAAAACTCCAATTTCATAATTTAAATAATTAATTTCCGAAAATTAGAAAATAATATTAAAATATTCAAAAATACCCAAAAATCCAAACAATCTCCAAAAATTCTACAAAAATTCATACATGTAGATTAAGCTACTAGGAACAACATTTGTGAAGGAATTAAGCATGAATCAATCAAGAACAATTCGAAAAAAATCAAAAACCCTAATAGGCCGAAATTGACAAATCGAAAACTAAGCAATTCTAGACCAAATCAACTCAAACCAAAGCTAGAATAACACTCACCGGAGCTCAAGGAGAAGAAAGAGACCGGCGGTGTCGAAAACGGTGGCCGAAATCGGCGTGATCGACGGTGAGTTGATTTTCGGCTTCTCCGGCCAAAATCACTCTCCCGACGCCGGAAACGGCCTCCACAGGCGGCGAAACTGGTCGGGGAAGATGGTGGCACACCGGACGGCACACCCACGGTGAAGGAACGGCACGGCAGCGACCGGAAATGGTGAGGGAACGATCGGAGAAGAAGAAGAAGAAGAAAAACTGTCGGGGGCAAAATGGTAATTTTCCAATTCTTTTGATTTTTAATGTATATATGTATATATATATACTTTATACTATATATTAAAATAATATTAAATTACACACATCAAATATACACCACACACATAAAAATATTAATATTTTAATAATTTATACCAAATAAAATTAATTAAATAACAATAAAACAATTAAATACTTAAATTAATATTAGGGAAATAATAAACCCTAATTAAATAAATATACACACACGGGCTTTATTTAATAATTTAAAAATATGTATGAGTTCATGCAAACCCGTAAATACATTTAAAATAATTAATAATAAATTGTTTACGTGAAAATTTCCCCGAAAATGAAAGTCCCGGGAAAATTTTACGTAAAACACTGAAAATAATATACAGTAATTAAAATAGGTCTAAAATACATATTAACTCGTAAAAATATCATATAAAATACAGAAATCATTGACTCTGCATATCCCGGTACAGTGTAAAAATTATTTTAAAAACACGGGATATTACAGTCTTCCCCCCTTACAGGAATTCGTCCCCGAATTCCAGAAAAACAAGATCAAGAAGGAAAGAGATACGGGTAAGAAGCTCGCATCTCAGCTTCAGTCTCCCACGTATGCTCTTTAACTCTATCGCTACGCCACAGAACCTTGACCATCGAAATCTGCTTCGATCGCAACTGTCGAACTTGAAAATCAACGATCGCCACAAGTTCTTCCACAAACGTCAAATCTTCACTCACTTCTACACTGTCTGGCTGCAACACATGTGAAGGATCTGAGATATACTTCCTCAACATTGAGATATGAAATACTGGATGCACCTGTGACATACTCGGAGGCAAATCCAACCGATATGCAACAGTGCCAATTCTCTCCAGAATCTCAAACGGTCCAATATATCTCGGTGCTAACTTACCCTTCCTGCCAAATCTCATCACACCCTTCATCGGAGATACTTTCAGAAAAACAAAATCTCCAACCTGAAACTCCACATCTCTGCGTCTAGGATCCGCATAACTCTTCTGTCTGCTAACTGCGGTCTCTAATCTCCGCTTGATCACGGCGACTTTCTCTGCAGCATCCTGAACCATCTCAGGTCCAGTCAAAGCTCTCTCACCAATCTCATCCCAACTCAACGGGGATCTACACTTCCTTCCAGACAATGCCTCATATGGTGCCATGCCAATACTGCTATGGTAGCTGTTATTATATGCAAATTCAACAAGCGACAAATGATCATCCCAGCTACCTCCCAAATCCAAGACACACATCCTCAATATATCTTCCAGTGTCTGGATCGTCCTCTCAGATTGACCATCTGTCTGAGGATGAAAAGCAGTACTGAAATCCAACCTAGTGCCCATCGCTTCCTGCAACTTCTGCCAAAAACGAGAAGTAAACACTGAACCTCTATCTGACACAATGGACACAGGTACTCCATGAAGGCACACAATATGCTTCACATACAACTTCGCCAATCTAGCAACTGAATATGTGGCTTTCACAGGCAAGAAATGTGCAGACTTCGTCAATCTGTCTACAATCACCCAGATGGAATCGTATCCATCCTTCGAACGAGGTAAACCGACCACAAAATCCATAGCTATCCTTTCCCACTTCCACTCGGGAATAGGAAGAGGCTGAAGCTTCCCAGAAGGCTTCTGATGTTCGGCTTTCACTTGCTGACACGTCAAGCACTTAGCAACATAATCAGCCACATCTTTCTTCAATCCGTCCCACCAGTATAAATCTCTGATACTGTGGTACATCTTGGTAACACCTGGATGAACGCTGTAAGCTGTAGAATGTGCTTCCTCTAAAATCTCTTCTCTCAAATCATCCACATCAGGAACACACAATCTACCACTGATCCACAACACACCATCATCATCAAGTGTGAAATCAGTGAACTTCCCTGCTCTGACATTCTCTGCAAGCTCTTCCAGAATAGGATCTCGGCTCTGAGCTGCTTTAATCCTATCCCTCAGTACAGATCGTACTTTAAACTGAGCTAACAGTCCACCTGATCTACTGATCTTCATCATCAGACCTTGATCCACCATCAAATGCAATTCCTGGATCAATGGTCTCCTCTCAACACCAATGTGAGCAAGACTACCTGAGGACTTCCTACTCAAGGCATCTGCTACCACATTAGCTTTACCCGGATGGTAAAGAATCTCGCAATCATAATCCTTCAACAATTCCAACCATCTTCTCTGTCTCAGATTCAAATCTCGCTGCTGGAAAATGTACTTAAGGCTCTTGTGATCAGTAAATATCTCACAAGTCACCCCGTACAAATAATGTCTCCAAATCTTCAAAGCAAAGATCACTGCAGCCATCTCCAAGTCATGTGTAGGATAGTTCTGCTCATGCTTCTTCAACTTCCTCGAAGCATAGGCTATTACCCTACCATTCTGCATCAATACACAACCAAGACCAATTCTAGAGGCATCACAATAAACTGTAAACTTATCCACACTATTAGGCAAAGCTAATACTGGCGCTGTGGTCAACTTCTCTTTCAACAACTGAAAACTGTTCTCACAAGCTTCTGACCACTCGAATCTAACATTCTTCTGAGTCAAGCGAGTCATAGGGGCTGCTATCCTGGAAAAATCCTGCACAAACCGCCTATAATACCCGGCTAAACCCAGAAAACTTCGAATCTCTGTAACAGAAGTAGGTCTAGGCCATTCAGATACTGCCTCAACCTTCTGTGGATCAACCTGAATACCTTCTTTAGACACTACGTGTCCAAGAAAAGAAACACTCTCCATCCAGAAATCACACTTCGAAAATTTAGCATAAAGCTGATGATCTCTCAGTGTCTGTAGTACAATCCTCAAATGATATACATGCTCTTCCATACTCCTCGAATATACCAGTATATCATCAATGAAGACTACTACAAACTGATCCACATACGGTCTGAATACCCTATTCATCAGATCCATAAAAGCTGCTGGTGCATTAGTCAAACCAAAAGACATCACCAGAAACTCATAATGACCATATCGAGTGCGGAATGTTGTCTTAGGAATATCAGCTTCACTAATCCGCAGCTGATGATAACCTGACCTCAAGTCAACCTTAGAAAAGAATTGTGCACCCTGTAGCTGATCAAACAAATCATCTATCCTCGGGAGAGGATACTTATTCTTCACTGTCACCTTATTCAGCTCTCTATAGTCCAATGCACAGTCTCAGGGTACCATCCTTCTTCTTCACAAACAAAACTGGTGCACCCCAAGGAGAAACACTGGGTCTAATGAAACCCTTATCCAACAACTCTTGCAACTGCACCTTCAACTCTCTCAACTCTGCAGGAGCCATACGATAGGGTGGCATAGATATAGGAGTAGTACCTGGAACCACATCAATACAGAACTCAATCTCTCTATGAGGTGGTAAACCTGGCAACTCCTCAGGAAAAACATCAAGAAACTCACAAGCAACAGGAACATCTGTGAGTGACAACTTCTCCACTGACGTATCCCTAACCAATGCCAAAAACCCCTGACAACCTTTCTTCAATAACTTCCTAGCCGTAATAACAGAAATAAGATTCTGAGGTGCTGAACTCCTATCACCAACAAACTTAAAATCTACTTCACCAGGAATTCTAAAAGTCACCTCCTTATTCCTGCAATCTACCACGGCAAAGTGCTGAGACAACCAATCCATTCCCAGAATAACATCAAATTCCATCACATCCAACAAAATCAAATCGGCGGGTAATTCTCTATCTCCCACGAGAACTGGACAACCAGAAAGAACAATATCGGTGTCTAAAGAATCGCTCAGAGGAGTGGCAACAGACAAAGGAAAAGCCATCCTCGAAGCTTGCCAACAAGATTTAGAAGCAAAAACAGGAGAAACAAACGAATGCATGGCACCCGGATCAAACAAAACCAATGCATCCAGGTAACAAACAGAAAGAATACCTGCCACGACTGCATTAGATGCCTGAGCATCTAGCGGAGTCAGATGGAAGACTCTGGCCTGACCTCGACCTCCCTGCTGACTGGTAGAAGCCTGGCCAACACCTCTGGCACCTCCTTTAATACCTCTACCACGACTCTGCTGTGGAACAAACTGAGTAGAACTCTGATGCTGGGCTGGTGGCAACTGAAATGGCACGGGTGTAGCACTAGCAATCGACTGCTGTGGGAATCGCGGAATCTGCTGCTGCTGATACCCGGAATAAGGACAAGATCTGGCAAAATGTCCTGTCTGCCCGCATCTGAAACATGTCAGTGGTGTCAGATAACACGGTCCCTAATGGACTCTACCACAAGTCTGACAAACACTGGCCGCTGATCCAGAACTACGACCACTGCTGCTGCTCGAAGCACCTGATCTGAATCTGAACGATCTACGCTGACCTCCACGGCCATGTCTACTGCTCCGATGCACTCGCTGCTGCTGTCTCTGACTCTGCTGAGTCAAACCTCGCTGCTGACTACTCGAACCAACATGAAAACTCGAATATGGAGTAGCCTGCAATCCACTCGACTGAACTCCCAACTGGTAATAATCAGGCATCGCTCCCTGCCTAACTAACCTCAGCTCAATCTCCTTAGCCAACTCGATCACAGACTCGAGAGTAAGACCTGTTGTACGCATACCAGCAAAAGCTGAACCCAAACCAGTAACATACGTAGTAACAGCGAAATACTGATCTCGCATCAGATCCTCAGTATATCTACCCAAACGAAGAAACTCTCGGGTATACTCCTCTACTGATCGATCTCCATGAGAAATACTAGTCAAACGGAGATGATAGCTCAAACGAAGAGGCTCTGGACAAAATCTCCTCATGAATCGCTCTCGAAACTGAGCCCATGTCATCGTCATCATAAAGGGCTGGATCATCTGAATAAACCAATCTAAAGCTGGTCCCTCGACAGACAACTCAACGATCATGATCCGCTGGTACTCGGTATGAGCAGTCCGAGTCCTAGTCTCAATCGCATGCAGAAAATCTAAAGGATCAAAAGTACCATCAAACGCAATCCTGCCAACTCTGGCATAGAACAAAGCTGCCTCAGGGTCAGACATACCCTGCTGATAGACAGGCTGAACAGGCTGAACAACTAGAGGAACAGGAACATCAAATTTAGGCTCAACAGGCTCCTCATCCTGTAACTCTCTCTGCCTACGGCGACCTGCCGCTCCTCGAGGTCTACCCCTGCCACGACCTCTACGTCTAACTGGCGGCTCAGGAGGTAAAACCTCGTCCTGAAAAGACTCATCATCCTCGGCCTCAACGACCGGTGGAGCGACACGCGCTCGCCTCCTCATACTGAAAAGACAAACGGAAAGATTCAGACAAAACAGACAACGGAAGAATAACGCTGAAAACTACAGCAAGGAATACTCATCAAGACATACTCGAACCTAATACACTGTAGTAGTCCAACAGAAAACACAACTTAAAAACTAGGGCCACAACTCACATAACTAAGCCCTGACACAGAACTTTGCTCTGATACCACCTTCGTCACGACCCAAAACAGGGGCCATGACCGGCGCTAGGGAATGGGAATTCTTTCGAATCCGGAACCCGTAGCAAGCCTAAAAATAAATAAATCATGCCATCATAACAGTAACAATATATTATATATGCAGCGGAAATAAAAATCTGAAATATCACAATATCATTTTCATCACTGGATTTAAATAAAAATCTTATCTCATACATAAAATCTCTTTAATACAATCCAGTTTCAACATAATATATCTCCTTTAAAACAAAATACATGAAATCCAATACTGTAATTTACAACTACTGCAGTATCTAGATAAAATAAATAAGACTCAAGTAGACACTTTATATAAAGAAGCCGGGGCGGAAGAAATTCGGCGTATCGACCTACTACTGAGGTCTGAGGAAGTTGACTCTCCTGAAAAATAGTCAACGGAGGGGAGTCAGACCTCACTGAGTGAATTACTATAATATATATACATACACTCTAAATGACTATGCATACAGTCAATAATACATATCTAATATGTATATATACAGGCAATTCATACAGATGCAGAAAAATCATTTTTTTATATTTTATCTGAAAATCATCTTTTATGAAGGATCACATAGAACCCTAGAATATCGCAACCTCAAAAATAATAGTGTTAAACAACACTCTGGCCATACAGGCTCACTGAATCCAAATATATCCACTTGATCCATTTGGACAGTAGACTGGCCCCGAGACACTAAGTCAACCGAGCTCCAGCAGTCTAACTGCGAGTGTGATTAGCCCCAAGACACTTGGTCAACCGAGCTCCAGCAATCACACCCAAACCACATCTCACATATCAATAATCATAATCAAATCAATATCCACAAATAGTTAGTATAATAGCCTAAATACTATAGGCGTACCGGTACGTACTCGGTCCTAGTGCTGCCCACTAGGTAGCACGTTCTATAGATATCCTTCATTAATAATATAAATCATTCATTCACAATAAATGATGCATGAATGTAAATGAAACAACAATATAAACCATATATATACCGAAAATATACCAAACATAAACCAGGTATATTTTGAGTATATATATGTCAAATAAATCCAATCAAATCATGAATTAAACTAAAAATATATTTAAAAACATTTTAAATATATTTTATTAATAAAACATGTATATACTTTAATATATACCAAAAATATACCAAAAATATACTTGAATATAATTCACATTATTTATGCATATTCAGTCAAAATAAAACATGCATTTTCTAAATCATGCATCCTAAGCATATATATATAATATAGTAACTCACCTAATGCGCTCCACGAGACAGGTCCGACGGGCCTGGACCACTAGCCCTCGGTCTCGGCGCAACTAAACAAGAAATAAATAATCGACATCAGAATAACCCTAACAGAAATCCTAGAATTCAATCTAGAGTATTAAAATACGGAAACAGAATTAGAAATTAGGGTTCGACTGGATATCACGTTTTACGAGAATTCTACCGAAAATTCGGCAGAACCTCCCCTGTAAAACGGACATCTCTCTACTCAAAAGAGTAGAGCCGACCCTGCAAAGAAACACACTTCGAAATAACAGGCTCAACACAATCAAAATCCCACGGTCGGACTCCAAACTACAGTCCACCGACCGGGGTCCACAACACAGAACAATTCAGATATACCAAAAATATCCTTAAATCATAGAAATACATTTTATAGGTAAAAATTACATAATTAACCTTGAAACACTATAAAAACCGATTAAAACTCATTTTATTAGAAAAATCGTATATTATATATATAATTGAAAATAATTTACGAAAAATAGTTTTAATTAGTTAAAAATACCAAATAATTTGTAGAAATCATTTTTATACCTTAAATAAATATTAAAACCAATTAAATTACATTTTTAGACAATTTAGGGTAAAATTACCAAAATACCCCTATATATATAATTATACTTAAATTACTTCAAAAAAATTCACCAAAAATCATAAAATTACCCAAAATTAATTTTCTCAACATATTTATCAATAATATTAATAATTAAACTCAATTATCCATTTAATTTCAAATAAAAACACAATTAACCTAATTTTTCCAAAATTCCATAAACTTCAATAATTAAAAATAAATACTTAGAAATTCAATAAAATTCCAAATAAATTACTATAATTCATTTCAACACCTAATTTATCCAAAAACTCCAATTTCATAATTTAAATAATTAATTTCCGAAAATTAGAAAATAATATTAAAATATTCAAAAATACCCAAAAATCCAAACAATCTCCAAAAATTCTACAAAAATTCATACATGTAGATTAAGCTACTAGGAACAACATTTGTGAAGGAATTAATCATGAATCAATCAAGAACAATTCGAAAAAAATCAAAAACCCTAATAGGCCGAAATTGACAAATCGAAAACTAAGCAATTCTAGACCAAATCAACTCAAACCAAAGCTAGAATAACACTCACCGGAGCTCAAGGAGAAGAAAGAGACCGGCGGTGTTGAAAACGGTGGTCGGAATCGGCGTGATCGACGGTGAGTTGATTTTCGGCTTCTCCGGCCAAAATCACTCTCCCGACGCCGGAAACGGCCTCCACAGGCGGCGAAACTGGTCGGGGAAGATGGTGGCACACCGGACGGCACACCCACGGTGAAGGAACGGCACGGCAGCAATCGGAAATGGTGAGGGAACGATCGGAGAAGAAGAAGAAGAAGAAAAACTGTCGGGGGCAAAATGGTAATTTTCCAATTCTTTTGATTTTTAATGTATATATGTATATATATACTTTATACTATATATTAAAATAATATAAATTACACACATCAAATATACACCACACACATAAAAATATTAATATTTTAATAATTTATACCAAATAAAATTAATTAAATAACAATAAAACAATTAAATACTTAAATTAATATTAGGGAAATAATAAACCCTAATTAAATAAATATACACACACGGGCTTTATTTAATAATTTAAAAATATGTATGAGTTCATGCAAACCCGTAAATACATTTAAAATAATTAATAATAAATTGTTTACGTGAAAATTTCCCCGAAAATGAAAGTCCTGGAAAAATTTTACGTAAAACACTGAAAATAATATACAGTAATTAAAATAGGTCTAAAATACATATTAACTCGTAAAAATATCATATAAAATACAGAAATCATTGACTCTGCATATCCCGGTACAGTGTAAAAATTATTTTAAAAACACGGGATATTACAGTCTACTAGGCCTCGGTGTCGGCGTAACTAATAATAAAATAATAACACAAAAATTAGAATAATTATAACTTAACTTCTAAAGACTCGATCTAGAATTCTAAATACAAACAGGTAACTGGAATTTGACCGGATGTCACGTTTTATGAGAATTCTATCAAAAATTCGGCAGAACCTCCTCTGTAAAATGAACATCTCTCTACTTAAAAAGTAGAGCCGGTTTTGCAAGAAAAACACACTTCAAAATAAATTTCATAAAACTTTTCGATCGAGACCCTAAACTACAAATTCCCTCGACCGAGATCCACAATTCACAACAAAATACATAAAATATATTAAAATCCAATAAGTTCCAAAAATACCCTTTAAGTTCCAAAATATAACAATTTAAACATTAAAAAACACCAAAAGTAATTATTTTACCCGTAATTATTTAAAAATCCTAATTAATAATATAATATTATTAAAAATCGATATTTCTCGATAAACACACCAATATTAATAAAAATTCATTTTATAAATCTAAATTACTTAATTAGTTCAAAAACATATTAAAAATTGCTATAAATCCATTTATTTACAAAAATAGTATATTAGATATAATTTGAAAATAATTTTTGAAAAATAGTATTGATTAGTTAAAATTAGAAAATAATATTTAAATAATATTTTTATACTTCAAATAATTATTAAAACCAATTAAATTTAATATTCAACTAAAATCATCACCAAATTACCAAAATACTGCTAATATATAAAAATACACATAAAATACTAATAATATTCAAAAATTCAATAAAAATTATATAATTAATAAAAAATTATTCTCTCAACATATTATTCACTAAAATCAACAAATATACTCAATTAACCAATAATTACTAACAAAATATATATTTAACCTAAATTTCAAAATTGACATAAATTAAATATAATTATAAAAATTATAAAAAAATCACAAAAATTTTAAATTAAATTATAAAATTAATATTAACCACTAAAAACACCAAAAATCACAATTTCATAATTAATTTAATTAATTTATGAAAATAATAAAATAATAAAAACTTCACAAAAATCAAAATAAATTCCAAAAATTACACAAAAATTATAGATGAGATTAAGCTAAGGGGAACAATATTTGTGAAGGAATTTCTTATGAATCACAAGGAATCAAGCTCAAAAAATTCAAGAACCACAAATGGTCGAAAATGGAAATAAGATCAAAACCCTACCAAATCGAGTTTTCAAGCTACAAGAAGCTTGGAATCGTCCTCTATGGAGTTTCAGGAGTCTAACGGCATCGGAATCATCAATTTTGGTGGTCGAAAATGACTTGAACGGAGGAGGAAGAAATTGTTGGGTTTCCGGCCAAAACAAACTGAAATGGCACTAGAGAAGAGAAGAGATGGTGGCAGAGCTACTGGCCGGAAGGGGTGGAGTTCAAAATGGCACACCAATGGCTTGAAAATGGCAGAGACGGACGGTGATTGTGATGGTGGGTTTCGGGAGAGTGAGAGGTAAGGGAAGGGTAGTTTTAGTAAATATTTAAGTATATATATATATATATATATATATATAACACATAATAAAAATATAATATATACACATAATTTAAATATTAAACCCTAATATTATTCATGCATGCATATATATGTATAACTCATAAAAATTAAGATCAATAATGTAAGTTATTAAAATAATAATATTAAAATATTAATGCTCTAAAATAAAGATTTAATAAAATACTATTTTCCGAAATAATAATTTAACGACATGTATTTACGTAAAATATATTAATTAAACGTAAATAATAACGATAATAATTTTTCAAGATAATGAAATAATTAACTATTATTTTAAAATTATTAACACTGCATATCCTATTTTATGTTAAAATAATTTAAAAACTCGGGTTATAACATCACCAAACTCTTAGGCGCGTGTTAAACCTTGCAGCCTACAACCCCTTTTCCCTTCTTTCGATTATAACTTGATATATTTTTGTAAACAATCACTATTTTTTAAAATTTAAAATTATTTTCTATAAAAATAGTTAAAATAATTCAATTTGTATAATTAGAAATACTATAAAATTAATTTTATAAAATTTTTTAGTTTTGATTTTAATTATTTACTTATTAAATATAATATAGTAAAACTTATAAAATTAAGTTATTTAATTTGATTTATATTTGATAAAATATAAGTACATCTAATTAAAATAGAAAAAAATATATATTTTTAATAAAATTATTACTAAAATTTTAATTTTGTTAGAAATATATTTTAAATTAAATTAGAATTATATATTAATTAATTTCATTTTTATTATAAATAAAATAGAAATTAACTTAAATAGGATAGGCAATATATTTTCAATTAAAATAGAATTACATTTTAATTATTTTAATTTTTAGAGATAAAATAGAAGTTAACCAAATTATAATAGGAAACATACTTTCGGTTATATTAAAATTAAAATTATATTAAAATTAATTTAATTTTTATAAGAAATAAAATAGAAGCTAATCTAATTATAATAGAAAATATACTTTCAATTAAATTAAAATTTTTATTAGAGATAAGATAAAAGTTAACCTTAGGAAACATTCGAAATAAAATATAAGTTAACTTAATTAAAATAGGAAACATTCTTTCAATTAATTAAAATTATATTTTAATTAATTTAATTTTTATTAGGGTTAAAATCGAAGCTACCTAATTAAAATAGGAAATAGACTTTTAATCAAACTATGATTATATTTTAATTAATTTAATTTTTTTATTAGTAAATAATTAAATTGTTCAAGCATTATATAATAATGCCCCCTCTCCCCATTTTCATACATTTATATATATTATAAATATTTAGTTAATGTGAAAGTAAGCTCCATCAATAGTGCCACCTAAAATACCATGTCAACACCTTCCACACTTAATTTTGACCAAATTAATTTTGTGCTAAAATTACTGTTGATTTATTAAATTTTGACATTTTTATCAAGATTTTAAAAGTGGATTAAAATTGCAAAAAGTTAGAATTTTTTAGACCAATAGAACTTTATATACTTAATCAAAATTTTACCATCCTACATCTAATTTTTGTATTATAAGGTCTACTTATATTTTATCAAATATAAATGAAATTAGATAATGTAATTTTATAAGTCTTACTATATTAAATTTAATAAGTAAATAATTAAAATCAAACCTAACAAATTTTATGAAATTAATTTTATAGTATTTCTAATTATATAAATTGAAACTATTTTAACTATATTTACATAAAATAATTTAAAATTAACAAAAAATAGTGATAGTTTACAAAAATATATCAAGTTATAATAAAATAGGGAAAATGTGCAAACACCCCCTTAATATTTTGATCTAATCGCAAATGAACCATTAATATTTCTGGACCCCACAAGCCATATAGATGACTGTTAGTGTCTAACAGAAAGGGATGCTTATATGGTCCAATTTTAGAATGTTAAGGGTGTAATTAAACCTTTAAAAACATTAATGGTTTATCTGCGATTAGATCAAAACATTAAGGGGGTATTTTCATATTTTCCCTTTAGAATATAAAATTAAATTATTTAAAATATACAAATTAAATAAATATATACAATCAACTTAAAGTTAAAGATGTCTTCAAAAATAATAAATAAGTACAAAAACTACAAAAAAAATTAAAAAAAAAAGATGGCCGAAAATAAGGATTATTATATCATGGACCCCTGTCCATATTGTGTCACGATCCAAAACAGGGGCCATGACCAGCGCTAGGGAACGGGAATTCTTTCGAATCCGGAACCCGTAGCAAGCCTAAAAATAAAATAAACATGCAATAGTAACAATATCAAACTTGCAGCGGAAATAGAAATCATAAATATAATAGTAACATTTCCATCAACTGGATTTAAGTCAAATCTCATCTCATATATATATATAACTCTTTTAATACAAATCCAATTTCAATATAATACATCTCTTTTAATAAAATACATGAAATCCCACAATTTAATTTACAACTACTGCAGTGTCTAGATTATATAAAAATAAGACTCAAATAAGTAATTTACACAAAGAAGCCGGGGCGGAAGAAATCCAGCGTATATGCCTGCTACTGAGGTCTGAAGATGTTGACTCTCCTGAAAAATAGTCAACGGAGGGGAGTCAGACCTCACTGAGTGAATTACTATAATATATATACATGCATACTAAATGACAATGCATACAGTCAATAATACATATCTAATATGTATATATACAGGCAAATTCACACAGATGCAGTAAAAATTATTTTTATATATTTTATTGAAAATCACAGTTTATGAAGGATCATATAGAACCCTAGAATATCGCAATCTCGAAAACAGTGTTAGACAATACTCTAGCCATACAGGCTCACTTAATCCAAATATATACACTTAATCCATTTAGACAGTAGACTGGCCCCGAGACACTAAGTCAACCGAGCTCCAGCAGTCTGACTGCCAGTGTGATTGACCCCGAGACATTTGGTCAACCGAGCTCCAGCAATCACACCCAAATCCCATCACACACATCAAATAATCAAATCAATCAATATCCGCAAATAGTTAGTAGTATAGCCTATCTGCTATAAGCGCACCGGTACATACTCGGTCCTAGTGCTGCCCACTAGGTAGCACGTTCTATCGATATCCTTCATTAATAAATATAAAACATTTATTCACAAATAAATGATGCATGAATTTAAATAAAATAACAATATAAACCATATATATACCGGAAATATACCAAAAGTAAACCAGGTATATTTCGAGTATATATATACGTCAAATCAATCCAATCAAATTATAAATTAAGCTAGAAATATATTTATAAACATTTTAAATATAGTTTATTAACAAAACATGTATATAATTTAATATATACCAAAAATATACTTAAATACAAATCACATTATTTATGCACTTTAATCAAAATAAAATATATATTTCTAAATCATGCATCCTAAGCATATATATATATAGTATAGTAACTCACAAATTAGTGCGCTCCACGAGATGGGTCCGACGGGCCTGGTCCACTAGCCCTCGGTCTCGGTGCAACTAAACAAGCAATAACGACAGACATTAGAATAAACCTAACAGAAAATCCTAGAACTCGATCTAGAATATTAAACACAGAAACAGAATTAGGGTTCAACCGGACATCACATTTTACGAGAATTCTACCGAAAATCCGGCAGAACCTCCCCTGTAAAACGGACATCTCTCTACTCAAAAGAGTAGAGCCGACCCTGCAAGGAAATACACTTCGAAAAACTACACAGAGCACAATCAAAATCCCACGATCGGACTCCAAACTACAGTCCACCGACCGGGGTCCACAATCACATAACAATTCTGATAATACCAAAAATACCCTTAAATCACAGAAATACATTTTATAGGTAGAAATTACATAATTAACCTTAAAACACTATAAAAACCGATAAAAACTCATTTTATTAGAAAAACCGTATATTATATATATAATTGAAAATAATTCACGAAAAATAGTTTTAATTAGTTAAAAATACCAAATAATTTGTAGAAATCATTTTTATACCTTAAATAACTATTAAAACCAATTAAATTACACTTTTAGTCAATTTTGGGTAAAATTACCAAAATACCCCTATATATATATAAATATACTAAAATTACTTCAAAAATTCACCAAAAATTATACAATTATCCAAAATTAATTTTCTCAACATATTTATCAATAATATCAATAATTAAACTCAATTAACCAATTAATTTCAATTAAAAACACAATTAATCCTAATTTCTCAAAATTACATAAACTTAAATAATTCAAAATAAATACATAATAATTCATAAAAATTACAAATAAATTACAAATAAATTCCTATAATTCATTTCAACACCTAATTTAACCATAAAACACAATTTCATAATTTAAATAATTAATTTCCGAAAATTAGAAAATAATATTAAAATATTCAAAAATACCCAAAAATCCAAAAAATCTCCAAAAATTCCATAAAAATTCATACATGTAGATTAAGCTACTAGGATCAACATTTTTGAAGGGAGTTTTCATGAATCAAGCAATTCGAAGCTCAAAAAAATGGAAAACCCTAATGTGACCGAATTGGAAAATTCGAAACCTAAGCAATTCTAGACCATTTAAGCTCAAACCAAAGCTAGAATCACACTCACTGGAGCTCAAGAAGAAGAAAGAGACCGGCGATATCGAAAATGGTGGCCGGAATCGTCGTCGACGGTGAGGAGAAGGATTTCGACCAAAATGGAAGAAAAGAGGCTGCCAGCGCCGAGGAAGGAGGCTGCTGGCGGCGGGGGACGGCTGGGAATGGCGATGGCAAGCCGGGAGGCACACTGACGGTAGGTGGTCGGGATTTGCAGCGGTGAGGGGAAGGGTGGTCGGGCGCGGGAGGGAGAGGAAGAAGAAGAAGAAAAAAAAAAAAAGAAAAGAAAAAGAAAAGAAAAGAAAAAGAAAAAGAAAAAAGAAAAAGAAAAAAAATAAAAATTTTAATAAAATATTTGAAAAATTTCACATCCACACATATAATTTAATATTTTAATAATTTAATAATAAATAAAATAATTAAATAACAATAAATTAATAAATAAATAATAAAATATTAGGGTAATATATATTAAACCCTAATTAAATAAATATCGCACACATACACGGTGTTTAGTAATTTTAAAAATACGTATGAGTTCATGCAAGTCCGAAAATATATTTAAAATAATTAATAATAAATTATTTAGGTAAAAATTTCCCCGAAAATGCAAGTCCCGGGAAAATTTTACTAAAATACTGTAAATAATACACAATAATTAAAATAGGTTTTAAATACATATCAACTCATAAAAATATCATAATATATATACAAAAATTATTAACACTGCATATCCCGATACAGTATTAAAATATTTAAAAATACGGGATATTACATATTGCAACATAAATCAGGGTCCATATACATGTTAATTAAAGGCTAAATTCATCTCTTTTGTTTTTTTTACACTTTTGGTTTTTTAACGTCTTCTTCACTTTTTCTTTGGTTTTGCAGTGTTTGTATGCCTTAACACTACTATACCAATAGATAGCCTTAATGATTCTGGCAAATTTGATCATCACGCCATGATCATTTGTTGGCAATGAACTCCTCATCAAGAAACTACCATTCCAAAGGCTTGTTCATAAAATTACTCAGGACTTCAAGACTGATGATCTACGTTTCCAGAGCCATGTTGTCTTGGCTTTATAAGCAGCTAAAGCATACCTTATTGGATTTTTTGAAGATACTAATCTTTGCGCCATCCATGCGAAACGTGTTACCATCATGCCTAAAGACATTCAGCTTGCCAGGAGAATCTGAGGCGAGAGGGCTTAAGAGAATTTTAAGTTGCTAGTTGATCTAATTGTCTGCAATAGGGTAGTAATGATGTGCTTTGTGTTAGGATTTTACTTCAAATGTTGTCAATTCATGTTTTGTTATGTCTTTTTAGTGGATTATCAATAGGAAGGAACATTTAATCGGCTGCTTAAGCTTGAATTGCTTTGTTGGTATAGTGGATTGTTTTTATTGCTATTAAAAACTAAGAACAACGTAATGTTGTTCTTTAATGATAAAAAAAATTAATCCAAGATCAGTACATTGAAGTTGATTCATTATTTTTTATGAACATGAAGTGTATATTTAATGGACTTCCAATAAACATATAGTTTTTTTTATTGATGAACCTATATAAAATAATAAATTAGAGAATTCAAAGTGATAAATTTATAGTTGATAAATAATAAACTTTCATGATTTAATAAATGAACCTAACGATTTGACCAATTAAACATATATTGTCATTACTTAAATAATGTATGTTCATTGAACTTTATATGCATGTTCATTAATATTTTCCTTTTAATATTATTAAAAATTATTTTTATTTATCAAACAATTATTTTTTTTCTTTTTAATTTTATTAATTACAGTGGTTGAATGTAATTTTTTATTCATGATTTTAGTCAAAATAAAATTTTTATTAATTAAAAAATTATTTAATTTATTTATATTTAATTATAATAAATAAATTTTACTTGTATTTTTTTTTTATTTTTAGTTAGATAATATAGGTTAATTCCTTAAATAATGTATATTTATAAAACATGTATGGTTATGTTCATTAACTTTCACATGCATATTCATTAGACCTGCAAGTGAAGATCAATGAACTTGCAAATTTTCACTTGCATATTCTTTGACTTTCATCTGCAAATACATTTATTTTTACCTGCAACTTCATTCATTTTCACATTAGCCTACCACACAAATACGTGGTGATCTTGAGCATGATGAAGAAAAATATGCTTCTTTTAAAGACATATCTGGACAATATCGTCAGGGTTCAATTCACACTGAAAAATACCTACATTATGTACAGGCATATGGCTTGTCCCATCTTGTTCTTAAGTTGGTTAGACTTTGTCCTGATTCTGCCCTTTATTACTCTTTGAGTTATTCTGGTCTCTACTTATATCACTAGTTCATTGCATTTTCTTTACTGAAGAAAGAATGACATAATTACAAGATCTAAAATTACAATATATACAAACCTGCCGCATGGGATCCTTCAAATGATGTTCAAATAAAGTTCAAAATATTTGAACTTCATTTCTGCATAATTCCATCTCCGACATCCTTGCCCTTGCTTCATCACCTTACCTCTTTCTTTTGAACATCAATGATGTATATGGTACATATAATTTACATAGCTTTAGGAACTATACGAAAGTGAGGCATGCTTTGATTCTTTGCCTGTTTGTATGGATCCATCCAACATTTGTACTCCTTAGCAGCTTTTTCCTATCCCTGGAGAAAAAGTTTATATTCAATAAACATTGTCTCCTTACCTGCACAATGAGCCATAAGCATTGAAATATTAGACTTTTGGCCTTTTTCTGCATGTTGTATACTAGATTAGAGATTTTCAGTGGTCTAATAAATAAAAAGAAGAAGACGCCCAAGAGGAAAAAGAAGAAAGGAGCACAGAAAAAAAAAAAAAAAGACATGCACACATGTGAAATTTAAGAGGTACACATAATATTATAGACAGAGATCCATGATATAATTTGTCCGAAAATAGAAGATGAAAACATGGACCAAAATTTGGGACAAAAGTGAAAAATGAAAAACAGAATTGAAAAAAGAAAGATGGTTGGATCCGCGAACGAAATTATGCCCTTTTGACCGGACATAAGTGATATTTCCTCTTTTTTTCTGAGGCTAAAGCCAAGTCTAATAGGCCTAGCCCAGGGCCGCATCCACGTATGAAATTGTCCAAGCATTGGGTATTTGGACTGTCACATTTCTGCACTTCATCTTCCTGACACCCCAAAAAAAAAAAAAAAAATTACTCTAAAACTGGAGTCTTTTTGATGTATACTTACAGTAATCAGTAATCACTCGCCATTTCGCTTCAAAATTTTCTTCAAAATCATGGCTATCTCTGCTACCTCCAAATCCACATTTCCCATTCATTTTCTGATATTCAATCTGTTAACCCTAATTCCCATTTCTACTCTTTCACTTGAAACCCTAACCACCACCACTAACCTTAACTTTGATCCCCAAATCGTCCGCCTTGGCGACGCTGCAATCTCCGGTAATGGCTCATTTGTGCAACTCGCTACACCAAATGTCTCAAGCTCTGGTCTTCTCTTCTACAAGGACCCTTTCAAAGTTCTCCGTTCTAGTTTTTCCACGGATTTCGAGTTCTCATTTTCTGGTAATCTTGTTGATCTTTCTCTTGTGATGGGTCCTTTTGATTTCGTGTCTAAATTTCTAGGTCATGGTTCATTTGATGTTTTAAACAAGAAAGGGTATCTGGGGATTGAATTTGGGGCTTCAGTGGATGGTAATGGTGGTAATTCTAATGATCTTGCGGTGCTTATAAAGGTTAATAAGGAACCATTAGGGCATTTTGTGACAAAGCGTGGACAAAAGCTGAAGTCTTGGATTGATTACGATGCTAGTTCCAAAAGATTAGAGATTAGGATTAGTGAATTGACTGATAAAAGACCATATGGCCCAATTATTGCATCTGCACTTGATTTTTCAAAAATGTGGGGTGATAGTGTGGTTTATGTGGCCTTAGGCTCAAGGAACGATGGCAGTTCTTCTGAGTCTTGTGATGTGTATTCATGGAGGATTAAGTTAAGGAAGGTTCCTAATTGGCTGCATTCCTTACCAGCTAATCCACATGGCTCTATAGATAATGGTAATGGTAGTGGTAACGAGAGTTTAAGAGTGCATAGGAGGAAATTTTGTCCATTGACGATTCTTGCCGGGTTGATTTTTGCTACTGGGTGTGGAGCATTGCTCGCGTTTGTGGTGTTATTTATGTGGGCTATCTTTGTCAGTAGATGCACGGTGTTTCCAATTGAAGGTAAAATGCAGCCAGTGGATTTCAGGTATGAGAAGATTAGTGTGGTTGTGGAGAAGGGTGGGGAAGTGGTTAAAAATTAGAGTTTGTAGTGTATGTACTTTTGTTGTGAATTTAGTTGTTACTAGAACTTGTTGTAGTGAATGAAGTTCTGTTATGAATTTAAGATTACCACCTCTTTTTCTTCTTGTATTAACTGGTCTAATTAAAAGTATAGTTTCTTTTGTGTGCACTGAGGTTTGCACAACGTGATGGAACTGTTTTATCTTTGTAGAATTGGATTAAAAGAATGTCAAATGTTAATCTTTTTACAAGTGTATCAAATGTTCAAAATGCATGTTATGCTTTATTTTTTGATACCAGTAAGAGGAACATTGGTGCCAAAATGAATTTTGTTTGTCTGAAATAGGCGAGAGCAATTTTTGTTTTGTCTGAGGCAGCAAGCAACAAGACTGTCACGAGGACAGTTCTGTAGGTTATGTATTTTGACAAGTAATGAAATTGCTATCCTAAAAGAGTTAGAATGTGATGCTTTATTAATGCAACATGTTGTGATAAGAATTTTTTGTGTTCCTACGTCACTCTCCCTTTGCATAGTTGTTAAGATGCAGGAAGGGAAAAATGATTTATACAGTGGAATACAACTAGTTCAAGACTAAAGTCTAAAACTTTTCAGTGTAACATTTTCTTAAAGTGCAGTAGTAGAAAGAAGTCAATTTTCAGTATAGAGACCCTTTTATGGGTTAATGAAAATGTGCAAAACTGTATTTGCCTCTGCCATGATTCTGTTTCTTTTTTGTGTATGGCATCACCACCCCCTTTGGAGCATTTCGGATAGTTAGAAAGCCATATTTAGATCTAGATGTTTCTGAAAGCCCCTAACAACAACTGGTGACAAGTGCTTTTCCTTTTGTAGATCCCATTTCAATGGAAACTTGATGAGTTGATCCCCCTTGGAAACTTGACAAGTGCTATATCGGAAGGTATTCTACTGGTAATGGAAAGTTGAATGATTAGTGAAAAATGAAATGGTGTAACATATACATGACCCTATGCACTTGTCATTTTTTATTAGTTTGATATTTTAACTTATAGTTTTATCATTTTAATACCTGAACTTGATTAAAATGTAATTTTGAAACTTCTATTAGCACACATGATATGAAATAGTGAATTAACATGTAACACATTATAAGGATTTGACTGACAAAACACTATAAGTAAAAGTGTCAAACTGATAAAAAATTATAAGTAAAAGCGTCAAACTAATAAAAAGTGATAAGTACAAGAGGGTAGTAGATGTATTATGTCATTATATTAGTACATTTTAATTAAGTTTATATATCAAAATAATAAAACTATAAGTTAAGATGTCAAATTGATAAAGATTAACAAGTATAAGGGTCTTGTATGTATTATGCCAAAATTACATACATCCTTTTCAATGTTGCACGGCTAATTTAAATGCAACATCGGACATCTTTAACTTCTATACAATCTATACATAACATTTTCAAATTGGTGAAAAGCGTAGAGCAGGCAAATTATTAGAGATATCCTTTTGCTCTCAAGATTTTAAGGAGCGTCCTATGTTCATGACAAACAAATGATAACCTACAGATTGAAAGGTTGGCTTTAGGATAGAAGTTTGGATTCAAGTTCAGGCCCCAAATTATAGTTGGAAAGGTGGCTTAGCCCAGAAATTAAAAATATCATTCATCTTCTAGAAGCTTGTGGCTTTAGTGCAAGCTTGTCTTGTCTCTTGTTTTCGATTAATAGTGCAGCCTTGTCTTGTCTCCTGCTAGAAAGTAGAAAGCAACAGGCAAATTGCCAAAGAATATGATATTTAACGAGCTACTGTTAGGTCATGCCTGAAAAATCAAGAAAATCTAATTGCTTTTGCCATTTCACCCCCAAAAATAGACACAACTATCAAGTGACGTATTTGAGACTTCCTTGGCCACATGACGTGCCTTGTTCATCCTTTTTTTTTTTTGACAAAGCCTTGTTCATCTATTTGACCCCATGACTCAAACGTTTGTGTACAAAATGCAAACCAATTCTTTCACATTGCTTTTTTTTTTTACTTTCTTTTTCTTTTTATATGGTTGGAAATAGGAAATAAAAAGTTGAAAAATCGAACTTTACTTTTAATTAAATATTTTAGTCTAGTGATAAAAGAATTATAGAAAATCTAATCATACTTTCAATTAAATAATTTAATTTCGTGATAAAATATTTTATTATATATTTTACACATACTAAACTTTTTTTTATTACTTTCACAGTTATTTTTTTCCCTTAATATTGTTGTTGGTCAATACCCGATAGGGTCATAGACTAGGAAAGGAGAAGAAATTTATAGCAGTAGTTATGGGTAAAAAGAAAATTACGGAAGCAGATTCTATCCGACTTCCTAATGGTGATAAAAATTTTATACCACATCCTGATGGTGATAATTCAAGAAGACTTTGGTAACGTTGTGGGAGTTTAATTCCATGACCTTAAGGTTATATGGTAGTCTCTATGCCCCATTGAGGAAAAAAAAAATTGAGAGATTTTTTATGTTGCCACGGCTCGAATGTGGTCAACCAGATTAAGCCACTGGGCTATTTTAAGAGGTGATTCACGATTATTAGGGTGTAATTGAGTTCAGCCGATTCATAAATTACTTAGAATTAAGTTGAGAAAAATTCAAAATTGACTTAATTATTATTGAATTAAGCTCGAACTTCCAAAAAAAATCTCAATCAAGTTCGAATTCAAAAAACTAATTGAAGTCAAATTTAATAATGCTTCAACTCGACTTGACTCGTAAATTACCAATTGCACTCCTAATATGAATCATCGATTATGAATATTTTTGCACACTTTTCCTATGAGTAATAAATATAAATCAATTGCTCAAAAGAATTAGTAGCGAAGTTTATTAATTATATGCTAGTGCTATTAAATTTAGTTTATAACAAAAGTTTGTTGCACTAAGAATTAAAGTGGGTACTTAAAGCATATGCTTGATCTTATAGTTGTATGAAAACTGATTCATCTCTTATGCTATTGAGATTTAATTTCCTCTACCGCTCATTAAAGTTGTATTATTTTATAGGTACTTGTTATTGACTAGCAAGCCAACTCCATAAAATGTGAAATTCTATCCATTGAACTTTTTTATATAAATCAGAATTCCAAATCAGGAATAGGAATCGGACTCTTAATTTATTATTTTTATGTATTTTTTATAATTTATTTATTTTTTTTGAGAAAATAAGATATTTAACTTTAGAAATGAGCTTTCAGTAAAAAGAATGGTCAAAGACAAAATAAATCTCTGCACTTCAAGCCACTAAAACACCTAATATAATAAGTTGAAGATTTTTTTTTCTTTGGAGCCATAATCAACAAAAAGCAACCGCTAAAACAGTAAAAAGAAGAAAGAAGTGGAAGAAGCAAAAAAAAAAAAAAAAACGCCTAATTGAATATCACTATAATATAAGCATCAAAAGAACGTGGAGGTTTGTGATATTGTATTGCTTAATCATGAATCCAATCAAAAGTGCAAGAATAATGCATCAAAAAGAAGTGAAAAATACTTGCTTTTAAGACTCAAAAGTCAATGAAGAAATGTAAATAGGTTATCTACTTTCCTCAATAATCTTAAAAGACTCCAAATTCCACAAATTCACTTTAATTTTTCTTATTTGCACGCGAATTTAAAGGAAAAATTCTTGAATGGAGTTATCAATACTTATAAATAATAATTAAATTTTGCACAATAAGAAGTAGTCTAGAGAAGTTATATAATTTAGGTATTAATGAATTGCATAATAAGAAATAATTCTTTTTTTTAAATTAGGTAAAAATAAATTTCACAAATTGACGATAATATAATTTGAATATTAAAATTTAGAATATTCTTAAAGTTTTTTATTTATTTTTAACATAAAAACTTGGAGAGTGAATTGTTATAGTTTGTTCTATAATGCCCCCATTTTTTACACCCCTTTATACCTTTATTCTCATTCTATGATTTTGATAAAATACAGAATCTAAAAGTGGGAACACAGCAATCACTTTTTTTTTCTTTTGAATATTCTTTGGCATCTCTCGTGAATATGACTTATGTAATATCATGAATTCATTACAGTTGCAAACTATTATTCCTTCTAAGTTCAAAATAACTCGAAAATAATAAGGCATAAAACACACCAAAAAAAAAATCTAAAATTATAATATTAAAATTTTATTTTTGAAGTAAATTCCAATAGAATGTTGAAGTCACTTGTTATTATTCATATTACAATTGGAAATTACAATTTTTTTTTCGAGAGAGAGGAAAGTTACAATAATGAATTGTTGGATTTTTTTTTTTGGAATTAATCTGTTTATGGTCGAACTCCATTTGGAAAATAGTCAATTTGCTTTTTTAGTGAGATTATTAATTTCTTTCTACATTCACAGATTTCACATATACTTTTATTAAATATTATAGCAAATTTAAAAAATAGAAGAGTCGGCTTGTCCACACCTTTTTTTTTTTCTCTGAACAACAATATAATTTCATTGAGGGAGAAAAATATAAGAGGTATATAATAATTAAACGTTAATATTATTTAGATCTTTTAAAAACTAAAATTAAATAGAAAAATATAAAACTCAATAAAATAAATTTGATGTGGTACATTCATAAATTTTGAGTATACTAAGCTCAAGTAAAACACAATTTTTAGTATACTCAGCTCAATATATATATATTTCAAAATAATAAAACAGAAAATAATGATAGTTATAAAAATTTATAAATAAATATTATTTTTATTAAAATTAATGTCAGTAAAAACCATATATTATTAGAAATTATGAAATTGAAATTAGAAAGTGACATGAAGATATTAAATATATATATATATATATATATTCTCATAAGAAAAAACAAAAATTCCATGTGAGTGTAAATATTTTATTGCAATGGAACTTTTTTATTTTGGCATTTAGAAACCGAAAATTTTGTATTCATTACTAACAGAAATAAAATATGCACCCACAATTAAAATTATAATATAAAATAGAGCGATGATAGTTATATGTAACGGTCCGTATTTCTTTATACTTTTTATTTGACTAAATTGCCCCTGCTCACATGGGGACAGTTTCTTTCTGTTGTGTTTTTTTGGTAAAAACAACACCCTCCCTCGCTTTCGCAGTGGGCCGCGATATAAAATATAACACTAATGTAACATCAATAAACGATGCCCTATTACCACATCACATTGTCAACTGATCCACACAAAAGAGTTCAATAATAATAATAATAATTGTGAAATTAAATTTATTTTTTTAACAACAACTTTGGAATAAAGGGTGAGATTGAACTATAATTTTATTTTATAATATCTATTATGTAAATTATTAAATTATAGAAAAAGATAAATATAGCATTTTTTTAAATAACGAAAAAATTAAGTGAATAGTAAAAATTAAATTTATAATTTTAATTTATAATGTCTATCATCTGATTATATTTTTAAATTAATTTTTAACATGTTTTAAGTTTTTAACATACAATAATTTTGGTCTTCAAGAAAAACGTGCTATAATTTTGTTATTTCAAGATATTGATAGCTAAACAGTTCAATTCGGGGCTTCCACCTCCTTTATAGAAAAAAAAAAAAAAATCAATCTCACGTTCACTTTTTTTTCGGGGGTAAAAAACTTCACGTTCACAATTTTTTTTTTTTTGGGTAAACAATCTCACGTTGACATCTGGGTTGGATAAAAGTAAATGAGTTGTATAGAACTTTAACTTCTGAAGAATGTTGTTGAGGTAACAGACTCTTACAGAATCAAGAATTTTAACCCAACCCAACCCAAAAAAAAGGCAAAAAATCAATCAAGAGCTTAGAAAGTAGTTCATCATTCTAATCAAAATCACAAAATCGAATCAATCGCACAATTTTCACAAAAACAAAGAAGCGTAAACCAATTAAATTTTGACAGAGGAGCAGCAACAGCAACAATTCAATACAAGAACTAACAGTTCTGACACCAGCCACTCCCGAAAAGTCTTAAAGTTGGCGATCCTTTTAGATAAAGATTCTATAATCAGACCCGTCAATATATTTCTTCAAAAAAAAAAAAACTTTTGATTTTGGATTTTATTTTTATTTTTTTCTTAAACGAATCTTGATTGATAAGAGGGAAACAGAGGGCTGTCAATTATATATATATATAGCACGCTGGCTGCTATAACGAATATAGTTCAAGAGGAAGAGGAGAGCTTTCCTCTAGTGGTAAAAGCCGGAGACGATCATTGTAGTCAAGAGCAGAGCATAATAATGGAGGTTGATAGAGATGATTCTTCCCCTTCTGGGAACAGAAGAGTGCATGATGAAGAAAAAGCAGGCGCTGTTGAGATTCCTGAGACTGCACATCAGATTAGCAGTGGTTTGTCCCTCCTGTCTCTTCATTCTTTTACTATATATGTTGGGATTTGTCTTGCTTTATTTTGTTATGTTTTGAGAATTGCTTTATTCGTTATGTTGTCTTTTTGGGTATCTTTTTAAAGTCTAACAATAATAATAAAAAAAAAAAAGTTAGTGTAATGGATGAACAGAATGGTGTTTTTGTTAATACCCTCTGAAAGTAGCTTAATTTTGCGTGGAGTTTCAGTTTTTTGATTACCCTCCTTAACATCTGAATTATATAAAGTCTGATATGGAAACATTTATAGTTCATTTTGCTATGTGGACGGCCGAGGTTCAACATGGTACTAAACAAATGGAGAAAAGGGTGGCCTTTGTTTCCATCTTGTTGCCTCTCTGTCTAAAAAGATAGGAAAAAGGAGTTTGTGTTTCTGAGTACTCTCTGTATTTTAGCATCTCTTTATGGTATTGAGTTCTTACTCCTGTCCTGGGCTTATTAGCTTTGTTTCTTGCCTTGAAATTTACAGATTCATGGTTTCAAGTGGGTTTTGTGCTCACAACTGGTATCAATAGTGCGTATGTACTAGGATATTCTGGAACTATTATGGTTCATCTAGGTTGGGCAGCTGGTGTAGTTGGTCTGGTTCTGGCGGCTGCAATATCATTGTATGCAAATTCTCTTGTTGCCAAGCTCCATGAATATGGGGGGAAGAGACATATCAGATACAGAGACCTTGCAGGATTTATTTACGGTATGGAAAAAGGGAAATTGAAAAAGTATTCAATTATATACGAACTCTCTTTGAATTTGCCATCATGTCTTGTTAATTGAATCATACAGGTTATCAGTATATTTGATTGCCTATGTTTGATGGGATCTTCTTGTTGTAGGTAAGAATGCTTATTCTATTACATGGGGATTGCAGTATGCAAATCTTTTCATGATTAATACTGGATACATTATCTTGGCTGGTGATGCTCTTAAGGTACGACTAAATTGGGTATACTCGCTATCTTTTCCTGCAATTTAAGGGCAGCTGTTTTGTGAAGTAGTCTCGTTTAAATTTAGTTAGGTTTCTTGAAGGAAAACGTATTCCTCTCTTTTTTATATAAAACTTTCTACATTTTAGGGAGGTAGATGAGAGTCTTATGCATAAGTTCTTCCTTCTGTTACATTGTTTGTCTGTTATTTTTGTTAATGAACTAGCTAATCATTAACAAACTGAAGGTTTGGTGTTACAAGTGAAAAATTTCTGCTTCATAATTAAAACCCTGCTAATAAGTATGAGAAGACCATTCAGTTGATAGGTTATCAAGTCATTTGCCTATTTTTGCTAATTTTGTTGCATTTATTATGCAGGCCGTTTATGTTCTTTACAGGGATGACCATGTAATGAAGCTACCATACTTCATTGCCATTGCTGGGTTTGTATGTACTTTGTTTGCCATTGCGACTCCCCATTTGTCATCTCTAAGAATTTGGCTGGGAGTTTCAACAGTCCTCACTCTAATATATATCGTTGTAGCAATTGTTCTGTCAATTAAAGATGGTAAGTTATCACGCTTAAATTATTGTATTTTAGTAGTTTGCTTTTAAAAATTCATTCTGGCAGCACTATGTAACTTATTGTGTATCCCTTTTTCTGTATGTGGTTGTTTACTTGATTGCAAGGATCTTCATTACACTTTCTCTGGTTATACGCTATTCCTTTTGGACTAATTAGGATATGGTAAATCAACCTCTCTACTTGCATGCAAATTTTATAATTGAAGTTCCTATATGTTTAATAAAAGGCAAGCCAAGATTAGAAGAATCATGCAGCATGTATGAATTTTGGCATTTTATCTGTAAAATTTACTTAGGCGGTTGCCCATGTTCTTTAACTGTTGTCCGAGCTACCAATAGATTCTTGCCCATTGTTCTAGAAAACATCAATTTTTTCAGTGAGGTGTAACACTATCCAGCTGTGTAAGCAAATGGGGAAATATGATGCAAAGTTTAGCCTTACCCTTAATATACTAGCCTGTGGAATTGCAGATATGTGCATGCATTGTTTTAATAATTTTCACCATACTGGATGTCCATGTCATCCCCAGACCATCGGTAAAGAAAACTCAAATTTCACACTGCTTGGAAGGTTTCATATTTCAATGTCAATATTTGTCCCATTTTTATATACCTTTGATTTTCTCTTCCCCTTCCACTCTGGTAATTTTAGCTCTGATGTTTGTATCATTTTCTTCCCCTTATTTTGCTAACATATCTTGTTGAACATATACTGTTGTGCTGAATTTTCATCAATATGCTATTGTAGGTGTGAGTGCACCACCTAGGGATTATAGCATTCCAGGAACATCAACGAGCAAAATCTTTATGTCATTAAGTGTAGGTGCTACTCTGTTTTTTGCGTATAACACAGGAATGCTTCCTGAGATACAGGTATCAAATGAAAACTTTACACACAAGGACAAATATGGGCTAGACTTTAACATGCCTTTAACCATTAGGTGATGGAATATTTCATTCATTTGAGATGATCTGCTTAGGTTGGCTTAGGGCTGAGCTTTCTAACCTGATGATATATAACCTAATTGTTGAGGCATAGAATAACTTCACAAAATGCTCCATGTGATGAAATTTTTTCAGTGGTATTTATTTCTGTTTCTGCCTTCAGCTTATATGTCTCTTGCTGTCTAATTTGCAACAGGCAACAGTAAAGCGACCTGTAGTTAGTAACATGATGAAAGGACTGTACTTCCAATTCACAGTTGGGCTTTTGCCAATGTTTGCTGTTACATGGATTGGTTACTGGGCTTATGGAAATTCGACGACAACGTATTTGCTTGACAGTGTCAGCGGTCCAGTTTGGGTGAAAACAACGGCCAATATTGCAGCATTCCTGCAATCAGTCATTGCCTTACATGTACTCAATATCATCATTAATTATGATTTTCGTGACTTCCTTTCCAAATTGTTTCGCTCCTCGTTTTGTGCTGACGTCTCCTATTCCTCGCAGATATTTGCAAGTCCAATGTATGAGTACCTGGATACGAAGTTCGGCATTAAAGGCAGTCCATTGGAAATTCGTAATTTATCATTTAGATTAGGGGTGAGAGGTGGCTACCTTGCTATTAGCACACTGGTGTCAGCTCTTCTACCCTTCCTGGGAGATTTTCAGAGCCTCACAGGCGCAATCAGCACCTTCCCACTCACCTTCATCCTTGCTAATCACATGTATTTGAAGGCAAAGAATAACAAATTGAACAATCCGCAGAAACTTTGGCATTGGTTCAACGTTTGCTTCTTCGGCTGTGCATCTTCTGCAGCCTTTGTTGCAGCTCTAAGGCAAATTGCTGTAGATTCAAAGACATACCATGTTTTTGCAGATTTATGATGAATATTGATGGGTGATTCAATAAAAACCTAATTCTTCAGAAGTATATTCCTGATTATTGGATGACATTTAGATTTCATTTTGTATTTGGCTTTAGTTTGTAGCTGTGAACACAGATACATAGTTTATTAGAGCATCTCCAACTATTCTCTTTAAAATAAAAAGCATATTTTAAGTAATAAAAAGTATTTTAAAAAATTTTTCAATATAAAGAGTAAATAATTTTATTTAAGTCCAATGTATTCTTTATATTTCACTCTTCATTTTATTTTGATTCTAAAAGCATATAATATTAATTTTTCAATATCCTGAGAAGGAAGATGAAAAATTTTTAGGTAATAAAAGAAATCCATAAAAGATAAAGATATGTTGTAATAAAAAATTTTGAAAAATCTGCTCCAACATATGTATGAATTCTATTTTCCTAAAGGCAATATTTGTAGTGTACACTTCTAGGATACAATGAAGTTTGTATTATGAATGTGAATGAACAATATATTGCTTGTGAATGAACAATATATTGCTTGTGAGAGAATAGTACTCAAATAGTGAAAAGAAAATCTCTATATAAAGGGATTGAAATTCATTAATGAGGATGTTAAGAAAAAGAAGAAGAAAAGATAGATTACTCTCCAAATTCTTTTAATATTATAGTTCTCTAAATTCTCTCCAAACTCTCTCTAAATACTCTCAAAATCATTCTATTATAAAATATTTTTCTTCTAGTTAAATACTACTAAATTCAAGTTTAGTTCTATAACAAAATAAGTAATTCAATCTTTATTTTCACAACACGTTATCAGCACGAGGAGCTCTCGATCAAAACAATAAGGTACATATTTCTTAATATTTAGTATTTATGAATATATTAGTTGATTATATATTATCATGGATGGCTATGCCTCCTACTAATTTATATATTTATATTTATTTCTTCAATCTAACTTTATATTAATTGTTATTTTTATTTTGTTTTACTAACTACACCATTGATGCAAATATTGCTAGAAATGGTTCTAACCTTATGGATGGCTATGCCTCCTACCAATTTATATTTATGCACATTTATTTTTTTATTATTTATGTTAATGGAAGGCTATACCCCATTTTATATTAATGGACGGTTTTGCCCCATATTTATACATATCGTTATATTAACTCACTTGCTATAAATAATCATATCAACATTATTTATTGATTTTACTTTATATAATTTATTTCTCAATATATTATATTAAAAAAAAAAAATTCTAACGGTTATATTTTTATTACCAACGGTAATATAACGGTAATAAACGGCTATATTTTTCATTATAAATAGATGAGCTATAAATTTTATTCATTCACACAAATTCATACATTTTCTCTTTCTCTCTTTACTCTAAATTGTAAACATGATTTGGTATATTTATATTTGTGTTTTGATCATGACTATTATAATAGTTTTAGGAATAATTAATATGGAAGATGATTTTCTATTTGATATAATTTCAAGTATTATTGTATCATTTTTTGTACCACTATTATTTCTTGCAATATTCATTCATGATATAATTAATTAGTAAATTCTGATCATGTTTGATTTTTTTTTTTAGTAGTCATCAAATTTATGAATTCTAATTGAGTTATATTTTTTTTATTAGTTATCATAATGACAAATCTAGCAAAGCTTGAGTTCGTTGCTCTTGACATCACGGGAAAAAATTATATGTCTTGGATTCTAGATGTAGAAATGCATTTTCAATCAATGGGGTTAATTGATACCATAAAAGAAAATAATAACACCTCATTGCAAGATAAGGCCAAGTCTATAATTTTTCTCCGTCGTCATCTTGATGAAGGATTAAAATGTGAATATTTGACTGTCAAAGATCCAAGTGTTCTTTGGAAGGATCTAAAAGACAGATATGATCATCAAAGAGATGTAATACTACCAGTAGTCACTGATGAATGGAGAGCTTTACGCTTTCAAGATTTCAAAAAAGTGAGTGACTATAATTCTGCAATGTTCAGAATAGTATCACAATTAAAATTCTGTGGACAAACAGTCACAGATGAGGATATGCTGGAGAAAACTTACTCCACATTTCATGCATCAAATGTTACATTGCAACAACAATACAGGATGCAGAGATTTAAAAAATATTCTGAACTAATTTCATGCCTACTGGTAGCTGAGAAAAATAATGAACTCTTGATGAAAAATCACCAGTCCCGTCCCACTGGCTCAATAGCATTTCCAGAAGCAAATGCTACAAATTATTCCAGATATAAAAATTATAATAGCCGTGGACGTGGGAGAGGTAGAGGTCGTGGACGTGGAAGAGGTCAATTCTTTGGCCATGGTCATGGAAATAAATATAGTAATACTCCACAACAAACTCAGACTCAACCTCAAAAGAAGTTAAAATCAGTCATCAGTGGTGTTCAAGAAAGGCCTCAATATAAGTCTGAAACTGTGTGTTTCAGATGTGGTAGTAAAGGACACTGGTCACGAATTTGTCGAACACCACCACATCTTTGCCAACTTTATAAGGCATCATTGAAAGGCAAAGAAAAGGAAATAAACTTCAATGAGCATCATACTCATGTTAATGATACAACTCATTTAGATGTTTCTGATTTTACTGATGATTTTACTGACAATGGAAATTGAGACATCTATAATTTTAAGTATATTGTTATTACTTATTTGATTCTGAAGAATATGTTATTGTTATGTATGTTATTTTTAAATTAAATAAAATGTCCTACTTTATAATTATTTTATGTTTTTACCTTAATTGATTAATTTTGTGTTTATCTATTTTGAAGTTTAATATGGATTGTACTCAACATAAAGACAATATTGGAGATCTCTGCATACCAGATAGTGGTACTACACATACTATCTTGAAAAATAGAGATTATTTCTCTGAAATAAAGCCCACAAAGGCAGTTGTAAAAACAATATCAGGTCCTGTAGATCTGATTGAAGGAATTGGCAAAGCTAAATTTATGTTACCAAATGGAACAAAGTTTATAATTGATGAAGCTTTGTTTTCACCAAAATCAACAAGAAATTTGTTGAGTTTTGATGACATATATCGAAATGGGTGTGATACCCAATCTATTACTATAAATGGTAACAAATATTTAAATATAGTTTCCTATGAATCAGGAAAAATGCAAGTATTGGAAAGACTGCCAAAACTCCCTACTGGATTGCATTACATGCATATACATGTAATTGAATCAAATATGGCAGTAAAAGAAAAATCTTATGATCCTTCAATAATAAATTTATGGCATGACAGATTAGGTCATCCTGGATCAGTAATGATGCGAAGGATAATTGAGAATTCACATGGGCATCCCTTGAAGGGGCAAAGAATTCCTCAATCAAATGAAATGCCATGTACAGCTTGTTCTCTTGGAAAATTAATCTTGAGACCTTCACCATCTAAAATTCAAAATGAATCACCTATGTTTCTTGAAAGAATTCAAGGTGATATATGTGGGCCAATTCACCCACCATGTGGACCATTCAGATATTTTATGGTATTAATTGATGCATCTAGTAGATGGTCACATGTTTGTCTATTGTCAACTCGTAATGTTGCATTTGCAAGGTTGCTTGCTGAAATTATTAAATTACGAGCACAATTCCCTGATTATACAATCAAGAGGGTAAGACTTGATAATGCTGGTGAATTTACATCTCAAGCATTCAATGATTATTGTATGTCTACTGGGATCATTGTTGAGCATCCCGTTGCCCATGTACATACTCAAAATGGTTTAGCTGAATCATTGATTAAACGACTTCAGTTTATTGCTAGACCATTAATAATGAGAACAAAGCTTCCCATTTCAGTTTGGGGTCATGCAATCCTACATGCTGCTTCATTAATTCGCATCAGACCTAGTGCATATCATAAATACTCCCCACTACAATTGGCATTTGGTCAAGAGCCAAATATTTCCCATCTCAAAATTTTTGGTTGTGCAGTATATGTACCCATTGCGCCACCTCAGCGCACAAAAATGGGTCCTCAACGAAGATTGGGAATTTATGTTGGGTTTGAAACACCCTCGATTATTAGATATCTTGAACCTCTAACTGGTGATGTTTTTACAGCACGTTTTGCTGATTGCCAATTTAATGAGGTTGTTTTCCCAACATTAGGAAAAGGGGAGAAAGAAGTGAAAAGGGATATTTCATGGAATGAACCATCATTATTGCATCTGGATCCTCACACAAAACAATGTGAATTAGAAGTGCAAAAGATTGTGCACTTACAAGCAATTGCAAATCAATTGCCAGATGCATTTACTGATACAAAAAGAGTGACTAAATCATATATACCAGCAGCCAATGTTCCTGCTCGTATTGAAATTCCAGAAATAAAATCTGAGAATAAAGACACTCATGAGTCTAAAACACGCCAGAAGCGTGGAAGACCAATTGGTTCTAAGGATAAAAATCCTCGAAAGAGAAAGGGAGTAGATAATCATATTGATAGCGAGGAAAATATCCCTGAAGAAATAAAAAATAAAGAAAGTCATGAAACATTGTCATATACTGTTGCATATGAAATCATAAATGACAAAGATGATCCTGAACCAAAATCAGTCATGGAATGTCAAAATAGGCATGATTGGATAAAATGGAAAGATGCTATGCAGGCTGAATTGGACTCACTAAACAAACGAAATATTTTTGGGCCAATTATTCCTATGCCTAAAAATGTGAAACCTGTAGGATACAAGTGGGTCTTTGTACGAAAGAGAAATGAGAAAAATGAAATAATAAGGTACAAAGCTAGACTTGTAGCTCAAGGTTTTTCACAAAGGCCAGGAATTGATTATGATGAAACGTATTCTCCTGTTATGGATGCAATTACGTTCAGGTATCTGATTAGCCTAGTAGTTTCTAAGAAATTAGAAATGCGTCTTATGGATGTTGTGACTGCTTATTTGTATGGATCACTTGATAGTGACATTTATATGAAAATCCCTGAAGGATTTAAAATGCCTGAAGCATTAAGTACAAAACCCAAAGAAATGTATTCGATCAAGCTCCAAAGATCTTTATATGGGTTAAAACAGTCTGGGCGCATGTGGTATAATCGTTTAAGCGATTATTTGATTAATAAAGGATATGTGAGTAATATTATTTGCCCATGCATTTTTATTAAGAAAACAATATCCGGATTTGTGATTATAGCTGTATATGTTGATGATTTGAATATCATTGGAACAGAAAATGAGATCCATGAAGCAACAGTATACTTAAAGGAAGAATTTGAAATGAAAGATCTTGGAAAAACTAAGTATTGCCTTGGTTTACAAATTGAGCAAATGCACAATGGGATATTTGTGCATCAATCAAATTACACAGAAAAGATCTTGAAACGCTTTAATATGGATAAAGCAAATCCTTTAAGTACTCCAATGGTCGTTAGATCACTCAATATTGAAACTGATCCATTTCGACCCTGTGAAGAAAATGAAGAAATTCTTGGTCCTGAATTTCCATATCTCAGTACCATTGGAGCTCTAATGTATCTTGCTAATTGTACTAGACCTGACATTTCTTTTGCAATTAATTTATTAGCGAGGTTCAGTTCAGCTCCAACAAAAAGGCATTGGAAAGGGGTCAAACATATACTTCGATACCTTCGAGGAAATGTTGATTTGGGTTTATTTTATTCTAACAATTCAAAACAAGAATTGATTGGTTATGCAGATGCAGGACATTTATCTGATCCTCATAAAGCGAAATCTCAAACAGGCTATGTGTTCACAAATAATGGAACTGCAATTTCTTGGCGTTCCCAGAAACAAACGCTTGTCACTACTTCCTCAAATCATTCTGAAATTATTGCACTACATGAAGCAAGTAGAGAGTGTGTGTGGCTTAGATCAATGACACATCATATTGAAGAATCTTGTGGTTTTCCAGTCAACAAAAGTCCAACAATTTTATATGAAGATAATGCAGCATGCATTGCACAGTTAAGGGAAGGATATATCAAAAGTGATAGAACCAAACATATACCTCCAAGATTCTTTTCATACACTCAAGAGCTAATAAAAGACAATCATATAGATATCAAGTATATTCAGTCTAGCCAGAATTCAGCTGATCTTTTCACAAAGGCACTTCCAACTGCAATCTTTAGAAAGCACGTTCACGATATTGGAATGCGACATCTACATACTATGTGAAGGAAGATTATACATATCAACTTGAGGGGGAGAATATCATGCACTGTACTCTTTTTCCTTAAGCTAAAGTTTTTCCCACTGGGTTTTATTTAGCAAGGTTTTAACGAGGCAGTTGCAAAATATTGTTATTCAAGGGGGAGTATTATGAATGTGAATGAACAATATATTGCTTGTGAATGAACAATATATTGCTTGTGAGAGAATAGTACTCAAATAGTGAAAAGAAAATCTCTATATAAAGGGATTGAAATTCATTAATGAGGATGTTAAGAAAAAGAAGAAGAAAAGATAGATTACTCTCCAAATTCTTTTAATATTATAGTTCTCTAAATTCTCTCCAAACTCTCTCTAAATACTCTCAAAATCATTCTATTATAAAATATTTTTCTTCTAGTTAAATACTACTAAATTCAAGTTTAGTTCTATAACAAAATAAGTAATTCAATCTTTATTTTCACAACAGTTTGGCATTTGTAAGGATGTTTTATGATAGAAAATTAATTTTTACAGAAAATTAACTCTCTATTTATATAAGATGAATGAGTGGTTACAATTTGATAATAGACATGTCTATTTGAATGAGTAAATATGTTTCTTAGCAATAATCATGTCTTTTTTTAAAAAGATGTGACTATTTTTTGTATAACAAGATATACATAAAAAATAGAGATGTATTAATTGATTTTTGTATAGAGGGTAAATTTTCGTTCTCTGCATGTATAAAATCAAATTCACTTTTTAATCTATAACTTACTTTTTAATCTATAATTTAGATTTAAAGAATGGATTGAAATACTATTTTTTACAACCACTCTTTATAATAAAGAAATTAGGCTGAATAAATAGTGAGTTGAAGATGCTTTTAGTTCTCTTAATTCTCTTCATTGATGCAATAATTTTTTTTTTTTTTTGAAGGAATGCAATAAATTGAAGCTTCACCAAAGTAAGTGTTCTTTTTGTGTAGTATTTGATGGTTACCCAGTATGCTGCACCCTTTTAGGCTTCTATTGCAATGACAGTCCTGTCAAATACATTTACAGGAGCAATCAAAATGGTAAAGCCTGAACCATCTGCAAAGGTATATAGCTTAAAAGCATCATCAAATGCATCTCATTCAACCACCAGCAAGGATGATACCTACTTCAACAATGTGTGGTCGAATTTAATACTTCCAAAAGAATACAAGCACAGCATTAAAAATTCTTCCCAAAAAAATTTGCTTCTGCACACCTATTGTTTTATAAAGCTAAGAATACAACCGTAATAAAAACACTAGTCATACAAAAGAACACTTGAATGAAGTTTTTCTTTAATTTTCAATGTGCTTCTGCGTTTACCAAATGTGCAGGCTCCTTTTAGTCTGGCACATCCATATGAATCCTGCAATCAATCAAAACAATTGATTAATCACACCGCCAAGGAGTTATTTTCTAACAAAGAACTATATATTCATACAAATACAAGTTAGAATACATTAAGAAAAGGGAAGAGGACTGCAAAAATAATTAAAAAAAAAAGCATATATGTATTTTGCCCTACAAATTTTCTCGAATACAGAAAATGCATATGTCCTGCCCTCTTGATTAAAAGGAAAAATTAGCCAGTCTACATGGTTTCAACGAAATGCAATCCAAATTAGCCAATAGCAGCTGTGCAAAAGAAATCCACAGGCTTCATCATTTAACTTTTATCAAGGAAAAAAAAAAGGATAGGCATAACATTCAGTCATTTTCTCAGCAGATCTATCATGATCATTGATGCCATTTATTCCTTGAGCTGCCAAGTTCTTTCTTTACAACCTAGCTTAAGGTATGTGCAATTTACGTCCTACTTAATTAGTTTCAAGTGTTAATTGCATTGTACATCATCATAAATCACTGTCCACCACCACTTCTGCAGATGAATGCAGAAGCATAAGCATGGATCACAAAAAGGTCTAGCACTGTTCTTCTAGATTCTTCATTTGTATACTTGTGGGGGCAGATCTGGGAGAGAGGTGCAGGGAAGAAAATTTTTGTCATTCAATAAAACAGTTTAATCCTTGCTCCACATGAGAGCATATCTAGGAAGGATGGCATATTCAATTCCTGAAACACAATTCAAATCTGCTAAATACAAAGGCCTCCAGCTTAATTCCCAAAATCTAGATATTTATTTTTGCAGCTAAGTTGCATTACACAATTGACAGAAACTACCCTTTCATATACCATAATATCCTTGTCCATCAACATAAAGTTAGCAACTAAATGAAAGAACTCACAGATGGGAGGGGCAGCCTCAGGCCCTAAGCACATTCCTCCAGCAATTTACAAAAAATTCATTCGTACAAAATATAAGCAATAATTGGGCAAAAATAAATGTAAGGGTATCATCATATGGTACCTAAATGAAATCATCCAGACACTAGCTTTACAACAATGCAAATGGAATTGAATATCATGAGAGGAACTCTCATGTACTGGGTTGCATAGATTAGCCCTATCAACTGACCCTTGAAAGACTTAGTCCGACCTCCAGAAAACTCAGAGAAGCTCCATCCTTTTGGTGCCAGGAACCGATCTTCATTTAATATTGCTAGTGCATTTGCAAGAAGAAGAAAGCCCTCTAGTAATGTCCACAAGCCCATGTTCCCTGTACAACGACTAACTCCATAGTTATTGACAATCCACAATCTTCAAAGCAAAAATAAAAACATGACTTTCTTTTTTCATAATCTACAGGCGAGAAGAAAATAGTTTAGAGCATACAAATAAACTTCAAGCGCATGTCTATCAAATATGTTGGAATATATTGGGATAATCGAACCTCATTTACCACTACATTTTGTGCTAAATAAAAATAAAAATAGCAGCTATCTAAAATGATTTTCATGAGTAACTGATTAAATGCAGAAGAACAAAATTTCTATTCTCAGTACCCAACTCCAGCATGGCATCTAGGATGAGTGGATGACTATCAAAACCATGATAGAATCATTCTGATTAATAAGATTGAAGAACAGAATCAGTCAGGTTCACATGTCCACGATTTGAAACCAAGCAAGAAACACATTTTTCCAAGGATTTCAGATTATATCAACCACAGAACATGATCCATAGAAAGTTGCATATAAAAACACACACACACACAGAGACTATTTCCAATGTCTGTTGAAAATGGATCATTCAGCTACATTGCCTCCTCCTAATCAGCAAAATGTCCCATTTATTATTAACAAAACTTAATATTGCTTTCCTATTGCTTTGATCTGTAAACAACCCACAATATAAAATGTGTTTATCATCCAAAACATCTCATCATTACTCTACAGTTTTAACAAAACTCAATCTTGCATATCAATAACTTAAAAAAAAAAATCTTGAACAAGTACAAGAAAATTAAAAGATCATACAAGAAATATCAATGAACCATTACAATGAAAGATAACCCATTTCAAATTTCTCAGTTTCTGAGCTAAAAAAAAATATAGATAAACAGATAAAAACATGAGATAAAAGAAAACAAAAGTTGAAATTAACAGATCAAGCAAGCGAAAAAGAAAGAAAGGTGGATGCTTACTGAGCAACAGTAATTAATCTTCAATGCAAAACTTGGTGGTATTTGAATCGAAGAAGGGCTAATCGATTGATGAAAATGGTGAAAACCAGAATTGGAATCTGAAATTTACAACCTTTCTGCAAAGCAGCAACTGCCCAGATTAGAAAGGCACGTCCTTGGCAAAATAGAAGGGCGGTCCGGTTTTTATCGGACCAAGTTGGGTCCGGATCACGTATTTATGATATTTTCTCTCTATTTATGTTTTTAAAAGTACTAGTTTTATTATTTGTAATTATTATAATTAACTAAATTTAATTTTAAATTTAATACATTCATAAACTAAATAAAATTTTATTATTTTACTTTTATTTATACACTAATTGTCACGATCCAAACCTAGGGCTATGACCGACGCTAAGAAACGATAATTCTTTTGAATTCGAAACCCGTAACAAGTCTTAAAAGAATAAAACATGCAATAAAATAAAATAAATAAATATAAATACAACAAAATTTAAATCTTCAATCATTATATGTAAAAAAAAAAATAAATTCTTCTGTTATATCATAACAAAATATTTAATACAATATTCTGAGACAATCATCTCATACAATATACATACAACTGATGTATAAATACAACCACTATCGATACAAAATATGATTACTTCAGGTTTTTAGAGCACAATAAAGATCAAGTAAGTAGTTTATATAAATAAGTCGGGGCAGAAGAAGTCCGGCGAATCGGCCTACTACTGAGGTCTGAGGAAGAAGATTCTCCTGTAAAAATATACACTGAGGGAAATCAGACTTCACTGAGTGAATTATTATAATATATATACATGCATCCTAGTATCAAATGCAAACAGTCAACAATATATATAATAAATATATATACAGACATAGTCACACAAATGTTGAAATAAATTTATACATATATGCAGAAAATCATTTAATTATTTGTGAAATATCAATAGAACCCTAATTAAAACGTAAACCTCAATCAAAATATACATCTAGCCATACAAACTTACTTAATTCCAAATAGATCACTTATTCCATTTTGGACAGTAGATTGCCTCGAGACACTAAGTCAATCGAGTTCCAGCAGTCTGACTGTCGGTGTGATTGGCCCCAAGACACTAGGTCAACCGAGCTCCCGCAATCACGCTCCTCAATCACATCAATATCAAAAGATAATAAGTCAAATGACACCTCAAATAAGTTAGTATATCAACCCTAAATTTTATCGCACCGATACGTACTCAATCCTAGTACTACCTACTAGGTAGCACGTTCTATCGAAATCTTTCAGATAAAATCATGCATATATTAAAGATAATAAAATGCATCACTTAAAATAAAGTAGCATTCAATGTATAAGGATATAATAAAAATATACTAAAAGTATACAACATGCATATAAAAAAAATATACTAGAAATAAACCAAAAGTATACTAAATTATTTGATGAATTAAATCATTTAAAACACATATTAAAATTTAAAACCCTAAAATCATGCGTTCTAATGCAAGACATATTTATATAATATAATAACTCACAATGCTACGCTCCTCGAGACTGGCTCGACTGGTCCAGTCCATTAGGTCTCAATCTCGGCGCAACTAAAAAAAATAAAATAACGATAATAATTAGAATCAGTCTAACTTATATTATAAAGAGACTCGATCTAAAAGTACGGAACACCAATAAATACAGAATTTCATGATCGACCTGATGTCACTATCACGACCCAAAACAAGGCCATGACCGATGCTAGGAAACGGGAATTCTTTCGAATCCAGAACCCGTAGCAAGCCTTAAAATAAAATAAAACATGCAATAATAATAATAACATAAATAATAAATTGTGCAGTGGAAATAATATCATAAATAATTAAATAATAATCCACCACGGGATTTAAATCAACAACTCATCTCATATATATAAATAAACTTTTAATACAAATCCAGTTCAAATATTTGAAGTACATAACTCATATAAATATAATACAACATCCTTTTTCAATTTTACAACTACTGCAGTGTCTAGATTATAAAAATAAAACTCAGGTTAGCAGTTTACATAATAAAGCCGGAGCAGAAGAAATCCGGCGTATGGGTCTGCTACTGAGGTTTGAAGATGATGGCTCTCATGAAAAATAGTCAACGAAGGGGAGTCAGACCTCACTGAGTGAATTGCTATAATATATATATATGCATACTAAATGTCGATGCACACAGTCAATAGTATATATAATAAATATATATACAAGCAAATACACACAAATGCAACAAAATCATTTTATATATTTTTATTGAAAACCACTATCTATGAAGGATCAAATAGAACCCTAGAAAATCGCAACCTCAAAACAGTGTTAGACAACACTCTAGCCATACAGGCTCACTTATTCCAATATATTCATTTGTTCCATTTGGACAGTAGACTGGCCCCGAGACACTAAGTCAACCGAGCTCCAGCAGTCTGACTGTCAGTGTGATTGGCCCTGAGACACTTAGTCAACCGAGCTCTAGCAATCACACTTCCAAATCATTTCTCACACATCAAATAATCAAATCCAATCAATATCCACAAACAGGTTAGTGATATAGCCTAAATGCTATAAGCGTAGTGCTGTCCACTAGGTAGCACGTTCTATTGATATCCTTCATTTTAAATATAAAACAACATTCATAAATAAATGATGCATGAATTTAAATAAAATAGCAACATAAACCATATATATACTAGAAATATACTAAAAGTAAACTAGGTATATTTCGAATATATATACGTCAAATAAATCCAATATAATTGTAAAATAAACTAAATATATATTTAAAAACATTTTAAATATGAATGTTTAATAAAGCATGCATATAATTTAAAATATATAAAAAATAAACTAAAAATAAACTTAAGTACTAATTAAATTATTATGCATATTTAATCAAAATTAAACATATATTTCTAAAATCATGCACCCCAGAGCATATATATATATAATAACAACGCACCATTTATTGTGCTCCTCGAGATGGGTCCGACGGGCCTGGTCCACTAGGCTTCGATCTCGGCGCAACTAAACAAACAAATAATGACAGAAATCAAAATAAATCTATCAGAATTCCAAAGACTCGATCTATAATACTAGACACAGAATTAAAATAGGAATTCGACCGGACATCACGTTTTACGAGAATTCTATCGAAAATCCAGTAGAACATCCCCTGTAAAACGGACATCTCTCTACTCAAAGAGTAGAGCCGGCTCTGTAAAGAAATATACTTTGAAATAACACAATATTCACAACCAAAATCTCTCGGTCGGACTCCAAACTACAAATCACCGACCGAGATTTACAATTCACGAAATATTTACAAAATCCTGAAAATACCCTTATTAAATAAAAATACATTTTATAAGTAGAAATTACATAATTAACCCTAAAACACAGTAAAAACCGATGAAAACTCATTTTATTAGAAAAAATCGTATATTATATATAATTTGAAAATAATTTACGAAAAATAGTTTTAATTAGTTAAAAATACTAAATAATTTGTAGAAATCATTTTTATACCCAAAATAACTATTAAAACCAATTTAATTACATTTTTAGCCAATTTAATGTAAAATTACCTAAATACCCCTATATATATATATATATATATATACTAAAATACATTCAAAAATTCACCAAAAATAATATAATTACTCAAAATTAATTTTTATCAATATATAATTCAATAATATCAATAAATATACTTAATTAACCAGTTTATTTCAATTAAACACATAATTAACCCTATTTTCTCAAAATTACATAAACTAAATAAATTCAAAATAAATACATAAAAATTCACAAAAATTACAAATAAATTTCTATAATTCATTTAATCACCTATAATTATGATAAAACAAAATTTAATAATTTAATTAATTAATTTTCGAAAATTAGAAAATATTAATAAAATAATAAAAAAACCCAAAAATCAAAATAAATTCCAAAAATTCCACAAAAATTACAAAGTATAGATTGAGCTACAAGGATCAAAGTTTGTGAAGGAATTTTTCATGAATCAATAAAATTGAAGCTCAAAAAAATCAAGAACCCTAATAGGCCGAAATTGAAAAATTGAAATCTAGGGAAATCTAGACCATTTTAAGTGAAACGAACCTTGAAATCACACTCACTGGACCTCAAGGAGAAGACAAATACAGCGGCGTGAAAAATGGTGGCCGGAATCGCTGTGATTGATGGTGGAGATGAGTTTCGGCTTTCCGGTGATTTCGAGCTTCAAACGGCGCCGGAGAAGGAAGAGAAGGCAGAGAGGCTGGCTGGAGACGAAGGTGGCACACCGAGAGGTACACCGACAGTGAAGAAACGACGTGACAGGCGACGGTGATGGTGGAAATCGATCGGTGATGGTGAAGAGGAGTCGGGGACAGTTTTGGTAAATATGCTAAAGTTTATATATATATATATATATATATGATAGTAACTTTAATAATTTATACATTAATATAATCATTTTATATTCAAAAATTCTACACCACACACTTTAAAAATAATTAATTAATATATATATACATTTATATATATAATACACATTTAATTATCAGTAAACTATATAATATAATTTAATGAAAATGAAAATGAACCTTAATTTAATTTAAATGCGTATACTTGCATGTATATGTATATATTTTAATACGACCCTTAAAAATCATGCATGGACTCATGCAAATTCATAAATCTATTTAAAATAATTAATATTAAATTATTTACGTGTTAATTTTCCCGAAAATACAATTCTCGGGAAAATTTTACGTAAAGTACTTAAAATAATATAAAACAATTAAAATTAGTTTTAATCAAATAACAAACTCATAAAAAATATCATAATTATATACAAAATTATTAACATTGCATATCTCATGCAGTATAAAAATATTTAAAAACTCGGGATATTACAGTCATGTTTTACGAGAATTCTACCAAAAATTTGGCAGAAGCTCCTCTGTAAAACAAACATCTATCTACTAAAAAATAGAGCCGGTCCTGCAAGAAAACATACTTTTAAAACCAAAATTTACACAACCCTCGGTTGGTACCCCAAACTGTATAATTCCCCAACCGAGATCCACAATTCACCAAAAATTTAAAAATATAATAAATATATTAAAAATCAATAAATTTCATAAATATCCTCAAAATATTAAAATATTACATATTTAACATTAAATCACTAAATATACTTAATTTCGCAATAATTAAATAAAAGTCCTAAATAATAATATAATATTATTAAAAATTCAATTTTCCAATAATTACACATAAAATAATAATAATTCATTTTATAAATCTAAATAACTTAATTAACCCAAATATATAACAAAAAGTTATAAAAACCCATTTTATTACCAAAATAATATATAATATATTATTTGAAAATAATTTTCAAAAATTGGTATTAATTAGTTAAAAATAGTAAATAATTTATAAAAATCATTTTATACCTTAAATAATTATAAAACCAATAAAACATAATATTTAACTATAATTATCACAAAATTACACAATTAACCCTATAATACAAAATACACATAATATATCTAATATTCCATAAAAATTATATAAATGCATAAAAATTATTTTATCAACAAATATTACTCTAATATTATCTAAAACATATAATTAAATACTAATTTCAACAAAAACTAAACTTTAACCTAATTTTCTAATATTGACATAATATAAAAATATTTATAAAAATTACATAAAAATCACAAAAATTATTATCTCAACACTAAAATTAATAAAAATTTATAATAACACCAAATATACAAAATTCATAATTTAAATAATATATTTATGAAAATTAATTAAATAATATTAAAATAATAAAAAATTAACAAAAATACAAACAAATTCTAAAAATAAAAATATGTAGAGGTAGATTCATCTTCTAAGAACAACTTTTGTTAAGGTGGATTGTGTGAATCAATCAAGATCAACCAAAAAAAAATATGGAAAACCCTAAAGCTAAAAATCAAAAAATTCACGAAAACTCAAAAAAGGAGGAATTAAAGCTAAAATGAAGGTTAGATTTATGCTCACTAGTGCTCAGGGAGTCGTTAGACACCTGAAGCGTGAGAAATGATGGACAGAAGAGGAAGGTTGGCCGAAAATAATGGAAGCTGCTACTGTGCTTCGTTCGAGCTGCTGCTGGCGCCGGAGAAGAAGGAGGAAGGTGGCGGAGGCGACAGGGAGTAGTTGGACGGCGAAGTGGCACTCTGCTGGTGATGGAATAGATGGTGGCACGAGGAAAGGGAAGGAGGAAGCTACTGTGTTTTTGATTCTGTCCTGTTTTTGTATGTATATATATCTATATATATATTAATCTTTATAATATAATATAATTTAATAAAACTTTATATTATAGTATTATACACTATAACTTTAAATCTCCACCACACAAATTATATATATATATATATAAACTCACACATATATTAATAAATATACACATAATAATTAAATACACAAACCCTAATTATAATATATTACTATAATACATAAAATAATTTTAAATAATAATAATAATAATGATAAAAATAAACAATATTTATGGAATAATTAAATAATAAAAAAATAATACTCAAAATCATGTCAATTAATAAAATAATATTAGTACTTAAAAATAATATCATTAAAATAATACTTTAAAAAAAAAACATTAATAGTATAAACCCTAATATTTAATTAATAACTTCTAAAATACATATTTACATAAAATATATACTTTAACATAAAATGACAATTAAATCACAAATAATGAAAATAAATAAATAAATAAAATTTTTAAATTTTATTAATACTGCATATCTCATTATATATTAATATAATTTAAAAACTAGAGTTACTACACTAATTAAAAATAAATATTTCTAGTCATTAAATTATCATAAAAATGTAATTATTTTTAATTTAATTGAAATATTTTATGAAAAACTATATTTTCATTGTGTACTTTTAATCATTTCATATTATTCATAGTTTCAAAATCAATATATATTCAATATTAATTTTATATATAGTTTATTAAAAATTCTTGTAATATCAACAACTTGCAATATTAAGTTATTATAAAATACTAAGTCAAAAAGTAATAAAAATTAAAATTATGTGATACTAATTTATCTTTCAAAAAAATCATTTAATTAAAACATTTTATTTTCTTTAGGTTTAGGACGGATTTGAACTGGAATCTCATGCATAGAAGCATTAGTAGATTAATTTAAAAATCTTTTGTATATTAGCATTTGTAATAAAATGGTTAATTTATTTAAATTCAATAAAAGGTAAAACAATAATTATTTAATATTTTTTAAACAAATAAATACTAATTTATATTTATATTTATTTAATTTAATTACCTTCTAGAGTCCAACTTCAAAGGTCCGGACCAAACCCGAATACAACCGAATGACACCGTCCTACTTTTTTTTTTTTTTTAACAAAGAGAATATTTTCTTTTTATCATGCAAAGCCTTTGAAAAGCTCTCAGATTCCAGTTGTTGATCATCACATCATCAAGATATGCTCATTACATTCAAGGAACCAACATAATTTCATAGGTAAATTGTCATTGATCGCCTTCTTTCCTGTGTTAATTTTTTCAAGTTCGTTTCAACTCTCTGTAGTTTAATGAGTCATATTTGTTTTCAGTTTTAATGTCAATTTTTTTTTTAAAAAGAACTATTTTTTAGTTCAATAAATTGGTAATCTGAAATGGGTATCTTCCATTTGAACGATCCATGCTTTTTTCTGAATATAATATCTTATTTTTCATGCACTTTTCTGGGATTTTGATATAATTCTAATGTCTTGCCTATGAGTAGTTTGATCTTTTCTGTCGGTTTATAGGAAAGTGATCTTTGTTGCTGTAATTTGGTCATTCTGTTGTAAATATAATAAATTTAAACTGATATTCTTCTTTAACGTGATAAAAATTTAAATTTTTTGCAATTGAATTCCTCTTGCAATTGAAATTCAATTTAGCAGATATCTGTAACTGAGTTGAGAAGTGCAGTTTTAGACATGACACATGTTGGTTTTGTTATCAGTTTCGATCCTTGATCTTACAATTATCCTTATGTGACTGTGGGAATCTTTAATTCTATTGTTGTTTTTTTTTTTTCCAATATTTTTTGGACGGACAATCAGTTGTGGTAATTACGGGTTGGTGGTGAAACAATGGCAAGAGTTCGAGACAGAACTGAGGATTTTAAAGATGCGGTGCGGCAAGCTGCTGTTTCATTGGGATTCAATGAGGTAACCCTTAACTCCTTGAAGTCATTTCAACCTGAAAGCTGTACATTCAGAAGTGTCCAAAATGTGCTGTGCAAAATTGCAGAGTAAAATATACTTATGTTACCCTGTATTAGTATCAAAAGGATTCTAGTTTTGCTATCCAATTAAATGAAATTGTGATAGCAGTTACTGTTATATTGTGAAACTGTGGCAGGATTTAGGGATAAAATTGAGGATTTCAAAGATGTGTAGAGGCACATTGGTGTTTCCTCATTTTCCAATCAACTATTCTCTTACACTCTGAATTTGTTTCTATCTTCAGTTTGTTACTTGTGTTCAAAATGTTCAGGTCAATTAGTAGAGTTTAATGTACTTACGTTTTATAGAGGAACTCTCTACTTAGGCTCAAAAGAATCATTCAAACAAGTGATTATCGCACGCTTGTATTTGTCACAATTCTTTGAACATTGGTTGGGTCTAGGTCTCTAGGAAGCCAGTTTAGTAGAGCCATTCATTTGTAGAATTTAGCAAATGATTTTCATGATGCTCCTTTGCATGGGAAAAAATTGTGTGAATACTTACTATTGTTTCTGATTTCTGTTTCTCTATTTGGTGGGATGCCTTAACAGTCCAAATTGGCAGCCATATTGGCAACTTTCATCATTCACAAGCCTCGACAACGCTTACCTTTTACCAAGGCTGCACTAACAACGGTATGTTTGCTGTTGCCAAAACACCATTTTGATAGCTAGAATGATTGGTGGAAATCATAGTAGACATGGCTGCCTTGTGAATTTTTATATTTTGGTTCTTTGAAAGAGAATGTGCATCGTAAGTTATGTGGATTACTTATTTTCGTCACTTTTTATTAGCTGGAAAGCATTGGAACTTTGGAACAATTTATAATGAAGCATCGGAAGGACTATGTGGACCATCATCGGACTACAGAAAATGAGAGGGATAGTATTGAACAAGAAGTAAGTTCCGAAACTCATTCCTTTTGAGCAATTATGTTTGTGGACATCATATTAATAACAAGACAAAAAATGATATCATAGTAATAACAAGACAAAAATGATCTGTGAAGTTAATCAAGTTTGATAATGAAACTATCTTACTCATTTGGTAATTGATTTTAAGGAAAGGTTTAGAAAAACTATCTTGTTATTTAGTGCTTCTCTGCTTAATGGTAAAGAAGTTTTATGTGTCATTTTAGTACCATGAGGTTTGAATTTTTGTTTCTTTACTAGCATTTTTTTTTGTTTATATCATTAATTATAACTCATAAAGTGTCGATATTTCACAAAATGACAATTAGACTGAATTATTATAGCTATAGAGTAATTACACAGATAGCTATATGGTATTATATTAGTGCCACATAAAAAATTTCTTTCTCTTTTAGGTTATGATCTTGTCATGGAGGAAAAGAAATAGGGCAAACAGAAAATCTACTTTTTTCACTAGATATTTTGCAATTATTATTGGAATGAGCTTTCAGTTTCTTACAATGATTTGAAATGGTACCAAAAGTGTCAGTAGATGAAATCTTGCTATAATGATGCAAAAAAGTTTCTTTTGTATCTTTAGTGTCAAAATACTATAGTATAAGGTATTTTCTGCATCTTTGCTTTTCGATTCATGTGGCTTTAATATGTCTAGACCATTTATTGTGTGGATGTGGCTGACAGTTCACTTATCACTTAAGTGACCTTCTAAATTTCACAAGCCCAACACAAACACCAAAGAAAGGTTGCATGTTCTGATAGTATGGAAAGTCAACACTGGTTAATATATGCTTGTCACTGGACATGCTTTTGCAAGCCTGTTCTATTCATTTTTATAAATTTTTTTCTCTTCAATACGGTTGATCAAGCCTCAGTTTTTTTTTTTAGAAATTGCTACATATTGTTTAATTTTTGTTCATAAACACTGAGTTTATATTTGTAATTGGTGGGTCCATTTTCTCTTCAATGTTTTGGCCTTTTTTCTTTTATTCTAGTAAGCAGGATTTATTCTTTGTGGATTTCTCAACATTTTGCAGGTTATGGCATTTATCAAAGCATGTAAAGAACAAATTGATATTCTCAAACATAGCATAAACAATGAAGAAGCAAACAAAAAAGGATGGCTGGGCATTTTGGCTGATGGCTCCAATGCTGATACAATTGCTCACAAGCATGGAGTGGTATGACTATCTCTTGTTGTTTAATAATGTTTATTAAGGACATCGGTTAAAGGAGCATAGGCTAGAACTTCTAACCTGCCTTGACAAACCCCCCCGACCTACTATGATAACTGAGTATGATCGAATATTGTTGTCTTATATGGGATGTGATGCTTCTTTACATTAATTGTGTTAAGAAAAACAATCTAGTTTATGGACACTTCTGTTCTGATGACAATTTGTACTATTATTTGGGGAAAGTTGAAATTTGCTTGAAAATATATCATGAATGCAGCTATAAAAAAGAAAAAAAAATTTCTTGCAACTATGATCTTTGGTGTTGATTATAGAGATAAGGGCTTTTGAAAAATATATAATTGTTTGACTGCATAAGCATTAGTGAATGTCCGGTTGTCAATCTTCTCAATGTTAATGATTTTACTTGTAGACTAAGATTTAGATCTGTTTCTTCTTTCAAGAGCATCATTTAGGCCATTATGTGTTCACATCACATGGGCATCAATGTTCTTATATACATGCATAGAGCGGGGAATGGGAGGAGAGTGGTGAGAAGTTGCTGTTGGGGAGGGATGAGACAGGAGTAAACCTAATAAATGCTGTTTTTCTGCAATGCAAAGGTTGTTCACAAATGGACTAGCCTAGCAAACATATATCTAGGGTCCAGACTGATGCACTCTCCTAAATCAGGTTTGACCTGCAAATAGCGATCAAGCATGACAAGTGCATGCTAATGCCTAATAATTCCGAGATCCATTGTGTTTATACCTTGATATTGATGATTCCCGGTCTATTAAGTAGTTTAATGGAATATCATGCAATCCGCTAGGCTGTCTAATGCAAATCCTCTTTTTTTATTTTTATTTTTATTCTAATACATTGTCTTTATTGCGGTCTTTCTGTAGGTAAATTTCTTCCTTTGTGTTTCAGAGCTGGTTAATTACTATTTTGATATTTTCAAATTGCTACATATTGCCAAATCATTGAATGAAATGAAATGTGTTTGTTGCTGATTTAATTTACTTTAGTGCTACTTCTGCAATGCAGGTTTTGATCCTAAGTGAGAAACTCCATTCTGTAACAACACAGTTTGATCAATTAAGAGCTAGACGCTTCCAGGATGCTATTAATAAAAGGATGCCAAGAAGAAAACCTAATAGGGCTGTGAATCCAAGTCCCACAGGTTCATCAAAAGTAAACAATTTAGAGCATAGGGAGCCTGATGAAATTCAGTCAGAGCCTCTTAGTGTTCAGCAACAATTATTGGATAATGAAACTCGTGCACTTCAGGTAATCTTCATTATTTTCTGTTTGATAGGTTCTCATTGTTGTGTGCTTAAAACTGATTTTCGATAAAGCTTGATTGCTTTATATCAACATGTTCATAATGGCACCATTTTCAATATTTGTTGCTTCATGTGGGCCTTTTTTGCAATCTTTCTGTCATATGATGTCTGTTCCTCCATAAATATATTCGGTCTTCATGGACCTTGTAATGTGAAGCTGCCTGCTGCTGCATTTGTCTTTCAGGTAGAGTTAAGCAGTCTTCTAGATGCTGCTCAACAAACTGAAACCAAGATGGTTGAAATGTCTGCACTAAATCACTTGATGTCCACGCATGTTCTGCAACAAGCGCAGCAGATAGAGCAACTGTATGAACAGGTTAGGGATTTTCATTTGTTACCATTCTTCAGACTGCAATGGACCTTGATCTGTTTCGTTAAGAGACTAAATACAGACCACTGCATTTTCTTAACTCACATTCTCTTTTGTATTTATAGCATTTTATAATTCTGAATTCCACAGGAAATATATTGGTTTTGACAACCTGATTGAGGAGAACCAAATGTAAAAGGGATGGGAAAGTGAGGAAATTCATATCAGACTTTCCCATCTCTTTGGCATTTAGTTCTCCTCCATCAGGTTATCAAAACCAATGGACTTCCTTCAGAATTCGGAATTTTCTTGGTGTTATAAATCCCTAATTAGGTCTAACTTGGGAAAATTTCATAGGATAATTTTAAAACCTTAATGGCTCCTGCATTGCTTAGCAAACAATATGACTAGTTGTGAAAAAATTGATATTTTCCTAGGTGTTTTTATATATAAACTATCCTTATTTTGCTTCTTTTTTGATATCTTGCTACAGGCAATTGAAGCTACAAAGAATGTTCAGCTTGGTAACAAAGAGTTGTCCCAAGCCATACAGCGGAATAGCGGCAGCAGGACTTTTCTCTTACTCTTTCTGTTTGTACTTACCTTTTCAGTCCTCTTTCTTGATTGGTATAGTTGAATGGATTGTGCTATCATTCTTATAGCATATACATTTAGGCTAGTTTCTTTGCCTTAAAGCTACGATCAATGAAAGTGAAAAACCAAACATGAGAAACAGATGTAAATTGCAATTTGAGCTCATAGTTCATTGTAGATGTTGAAATTGAAATATTTAGTGTTGTTGCTGAAATTCTAATGTCTCTGTTGACGTGCGCTAGTGTCGGACTAAGGCTTAGTTGAGTTGAGTTATGTTGTAATACGAAAAACAAAATCATGGGCAAATGGATTTGCATGCAGAACGTACTGTTATTCTCTTGCTTTCATTTTTTGGTGAAATGACTTTCAGTGTTCAACTTATGACATATGCCTGTGCTCTAGCAACGAAGCCAGTGAACCAAAACCTAGCTATCATTTTAATTAGCGGAATTCCTCCGCTCATCTGTACATTTTAAATTGACCATAGCAGCCATAGCGGTCTGTGTATTGCACAGCTTAAGCACCTATTTTGAAATGATGAACTCATTTTATTTTAAATAAGTTTGTTGTTTGTGCAATTCTTAGTCTCGATTTGTCACAAATGCAAGCTGGGAAAGGATTTGCATAAAAATTTTCCTCATGTCTTGGAGATTTTCCAGGCGCTCTACGACGAGGAGCTCCAATTCTCTCTCTGTGTAGACTCCTGACTTTCAGCGAGAACTCATCCCAAGATATCGTACCATTGTCTAGACGATCTATCAATCTTACAAAATTATATCTGCAAAATCAAAGAAAAGATGCAACTATTATCATTTTAGATCTTTGTAGATTTAAGTTTGATTGATGTCGATATTCCATACGTACTTGTCAGGGCTAATGGTTTTTCGAAATCCTTCAAATCTTCTATGACCTCTGACTGCCTTAGCCATATTGCCATCGTAGCTATAAACAAAAACACTACTTTCAACTGCAACAATATAATCAAGTGCAGCAAACTTATTCTGACAATTCTTGAATGGTTTTAGTTCTTCCTCTGTTCCTAAGCTAAAATGAGTATATATATTTTGATACATTGCTTCAAGTGCCTCAATACCATTTCGTCCGTAGATTTCTCCGGCAACTATATATATTTTTGTATCATAAGGATACCCCATTGCCTCAAGGAATACAGCAATCTCTCTTGGTGTCATTGGACACAATCCTTCAAGTCTTCGACGCGTACTGTTTATATTCTTTTCCTTCCAATGCCTCACTTTAAACCTCATTCTCTTTAGTTCACTGTTCTCAGCTGCATTAAGACTATGATTACAGCCTGTGAAAGCAAGCATGTCCTTTTCATATCTGCAATTAGTACTACTAGAAGTTACCAGTAAGAATAAAAAGCTATAGGCCTATTTTGACTTTTGCACACATATATATTTTTTGTCTAAATTATCGGTATTCAGAGCTCACTAAATTTTAACTAATCCAGTTCAACTTGAACAAGATCGCAAGGGCCGCAGAGTGACTTATAAAAGTCATTTACCTTAAATGAAGAGCGATAAATGGTTTACCATTACTCGTAAGTCTATTGACAAATTTTCTTCCTAACTCATTGATTTCTTTCGTGAACCTTAATGCTTCATACATTGTTCGACATCGGAGTCTTTGAATTGATGCAGCAACACCATTATTAGCAAGGCGAGAATCTGAGTGTGTGAATTTGATGACCTTATGTTTCTTTAGTAAGGAAGCAATGTTTGTTCTGTAATAGTTAGGCTGCAAAAAATAATTAGCAATCAATCATCTCAAAAATTGACATTAATTAACAACTACAATATGCATCATCATTCAAATTAATAGTAATCTTTGAAATTTCACCTATAAAAGGCATACCCTGGACCATGAGACTGGAGACTTTTGCAATGGCTTTAATGATGCAACTTGTTTTGGAAGAGACTCCACAACTTCAATATCATCTTTCAATACTTCAATGAAGTGCTTCCAATCAAATAAATCTTTAAAATCGCTGAATCAATTACATTAAGCAATTTTACCTTTTTGCTTACACCTATAATAATTAAAAGAAAAATTAACAGAATTATTGTACACACCTAGAATCTGTCCAAAAGGAAGCATGATCTAAAGAAGGAAGAACCAATGTGGCATTCATGATTTTGGCTATAGCAACCATATCACTTATCTGCACTCCAATAGGAAATTAAAAAAATTATAAGTTAATGTACTTTGAACTTTTTTTTTTATAAATAGGGAGGTCATATAATTTAAGTATTAATGGACTGCACAATACGGGACAATCATTCCATTTTAAATTGACGATAGCAGATTCGAATCATGCATTTCAGGATGGCTTTAGAGAAGAGTTATTACTTAACTATTCTATTACTGGTTATACTTAAACTTTTCATCGAAGAAAAAATATAAAAGAAATGTTAAATGAGCATGTGAAAGATGTTCATAAAAGCTAGAAGTGTAAAATTTACAGGTGATGATGAATGAAGTATCTGAATTACCCCAATTTTCATTTGATTCAATCCACCATTTGCATGAACTAGAAATGTTAAATGAGCATGTGAAAGATGTTCATAAAAGCTAGAAGTTTAAAATTTACAGGTGATGACAAATGAAGCATCTGAATTACCCCAATTTTCATTTGATTCAATCCACCATTCGCATGAACTAGAAGGTACCCATCTGTGGCATTTGCAATCCCTGAAAGAAAACACAAGCTAGCCAATTAAATAACCACAATATAGTATCAGTGAGCCCAGTTAGAATCAAATGAATAATAATAAACACAAAACAGTAAACACACTTTTTTCACTTCTAGATCGGTTGATGCATTTATGAAAGTTATCACTGATAGGATTTCTCCAAATTTCTGGATTCTGTGAATAAAAATCAAATATAAATTAAAATAAGAAAATATCACAACACTTGAACGAACAATTTGTAAACCCGACTACAAACACATGTTCAAAAGGTTTTAATCTAACCGATTTCGTAAATGTCGAAGGAGGTACCCACATGGAGTGATCAAAACTATCAAATTTTTCCTCAACAACATTATGAACAGCTAAGTTATCGACGTGATCTATTGGATGGATGAAGAAGCGAGCTTTTTCTGAAGGCATGAATGGCAAGTTACTGAGCAATTCAACCTTAGAAAGCAGTGTAAGAAATGCCATAACCATAAAGCTAGCAACCACCCATCTCCCCAAGACCATTCCTGGCCGGAAAAGCTCTGGCAAGTAATGTACCCTTTTACGCAAGAAAGCAGCCTGGTTGTTCATGGTCATGTTTCCTGCACCACAGTTTTGTGATTCTATGACTCTCCGCCTCGCCATGGGTATAAAGCTGGCAGTGCATGGTGATTTCTCTGCAGAACTCGACATGGGTATATACGAAAATGTATATTTGATAGATGGATACAGAGATTATAAGTGATTGTTAAAGGGAAGTTGAAGTTAACGGTTGGCAACAATGTTGGGTTTTGTTTCTTCTTATTTGTTTTGTTGCTGTTGATCTTCTGTGCGTTCTGCACCATTTTTTTTTTGTTTTTGTTTGGTGTCAATGGCCTTTTAGAAGATAGTGGCTTAATGGGTGCGAATTAGAAGGCGAAAGTGACTCTTCATCTTAACTTATTTAGTTTAGAAATTACTGTTCCCAAATAATAATAATAATAATATATTATTATTATTATTATTTCTCGGCTCAAACTGATTAGTTAAATATAAACAAACTGTATAATTGTAATTAAGCTGATTAGTTAAATATCAACAAACTCTATAAATAATTGTAATTAAGCTTGATTATTATTATTATTTTGGTTTATTCCAACAAAACATATCTAATCATTTTATTGAAAAACGAAAGAATAAAACATTTGTCTTATATCACCCTTAAAAAAACAAAAATTTTATGATCTAAGAATTGATTATCAAATAATAAAGCAGTTAAATATATTATTTAAAAAAAAAAGCTTTTTGATAGAGGGGCTTTTTTTGGAAAGCTATCTTTAAATAGAGATATTATGAAGTGTTGTATAGAATATAAATATTGTTTGGCTAAACTGTTGGGATACAGCTAATAGCTGTTTAGTTCTTAACAGATATCAAAGCATGTTTTGTAAATAATTTTTTAATTGTGGCTTGTAGCTGCACTGTATGTATCGGCTTCAAATTGGAGCTTTTGACGAACGAAACTATTATATTAAAATGTTTTTATAAAATTATCCCTGCATTTTCTACCCTATTTTTATTAAATTGATGCTCATAAACAATAGTCTATCTGCAAATTAAAGATATACAATCTCATTGAATCTTTCTTTTTCAATTCTCACTGATTTTTCTTTTTCAATTCTCATATCATCTTGGCTTGAAGTACTCAATTATCAAGATTCGTAAATCGCTTTTTATTTTTTTTTGCCTGCGCTATAAAACCGGAACAAGCTCACCACCACACCACAGACGCTCATTAGGAGCTTTAAAACCCGAGTCTTGTTCACACCCAACTATCCCAATAATTTAGAGATGTCCCTTTTTGGTTGACATAAATCAAAACTACTGGTTTGAGTGAAGAAAAGTTGTTGGTGCCATTGTCTCTTCGATATAGTTTAAGGAATCCTGGGGTGTGGAAGCAAACAAATTTTCAGGGCATAAATCCTCGTGCACTACCGTCTATTCATGAACCAAAATAGATCGCTAGTTTTATTAATTTGTTCAAGTTGCTTTTTTTTTTTTAATGATAATGGCTATGATAAAAATACCAAAACATTTTTTTTTCTCTTGAATGGTTGTCGAAGTATAAAGATTTTATTAATTTTCACACACATTCATTTTTTAAAAAAAAAAAAGCCTCTCTTCTTTCTGATCTAGTTCCTCCACCACCATGAACTACAATTAAATTTAGACATAATAACATTTTTTTTAATTATTAAGAGAACTCATGTACAAAAAAAAAAAAAAAATTATTAGGAGAACCCATGTACTCTTTTTCCAATTATATAGGAGATGATAACTACTGCTGTATCGTTCAATTTTCCTTCAGTGAGATTAGAATTAGGGTGTATATATTTTGTTTACATTTTTACTTTTCCTTTTGTCATTTAGTTCATTTTAGAAATAAAAAAAAATGGTAGACTTCAAATAATTGTGTAATTGCAGGTCTTTTAAGGTTTATCCACGACAGATAGGCCAAGTAAATTCGGTGTATGCTATACTTATTATAATAGTTAATTAGCTTATTGTTTTGACAATGAGTGTGTGAATATATATATACAAAGTTTGATGCCTAAAATCTGAAATGTTATTAGATAGCAAATTAAATCTTGCCCAGTAAAATTATCGCTTTAATTATTATTAGTAATGAAGTTTATTATTTTTAAGATGGCTGTTATATAAAGAAAAGGGTTTGTCTCTATAATTTATAGATTGTTTGTGTGGCAGAACTTTGGAATATCTGATTCTAGATATTCTGTCTCGTGGATGAAAAAGAAGGAAATCAGAACTTAACATTAGAGTTGCCTTTAGAAGTGTTATAATTCGATATTTTAAATTATTAAATTAATTTTGAAATATGTAGTGTTAATAAATATTTAAAATTTTTATATATTATAATTATTTTGTGTGTAATTTAATTTTAATGTTGTATATTATTATTTATTTATCTATTATTATTATTATTCATGAATAATATCAATTTATTTTATCATAAATATTTTAATATGTAAAGGAATTAATTTGAAAGTCATTATTTATTTAAAAATATTATTGTTATTATTATTATTATTATTATTATTATTATTATATATATATATATATATATGTGTGTATTTTGTTTTATATATTTTTTTGAGTTTTCCTTCTTCCTTTTTTTTTTTTTTTTCTTCTTCTTCCTGCGTGAAACGTAGAACCACCCTGCACCACCCCACACCTTCATCAGCCACCACCAACCACCACCAAGCTTCACCTCTTCCCTTCCCTTCCCTTTCTGTTTTTCCGGCTAGAACATAACACGCAACAACAACAGTGATGCCGGTGACTTTCCGGTGGAGATAGCTCACAATCCTGGGTTCTTTCAACTCCTCTCGGTCCGGGCAAGCTCATTCTCAACTCGGTTTAAGCTTAGAACATCTGGTTAATGAGTTATCTTCAAGTTTTAGTTTAGGTCAACTTTGATTTTTTATTTTTTTTAGCTTGATTTTCTATAATTCATGCTTAGTTCCTTTAGAAATGTTGTTATGTTTAGCTTGAGCTACTCAAATATATTTTTGTTTGATTTTTTTGAATTATTTAGATTTTTGGTGTTTTGGTTTTCCGGCGAGTCACTGTTCTTGTGACCCTTGCCAAAATTTTTTATATTTTCAATTAGTTGTTTAAATTATTTGGATTATAGTTTGTGAAGAAAGTATATGAAAATTGCGATCCGATTATTTATTACAAATTTTTGAAAGTTTATGTGAAAATTGAATTTTTAGAAAAATTAGTAAATTTTATATTTTAATTGAATTTATTAATTAGTATGTTTTGAATAATTTTTGAATAATAATAGTATTAAATTAATTTTTACGGATTATTTACTATTTTTAGGTAATTATTAATAATTTTCAAAATTATATTTAAATAATAGCTTATTTATTATTTTCATGATTAAAATGGATTTTTAGCTATTTTTATTATATAATTGAGTAATTTAAGTAATTAATTTTACTTTATGCTATTTAACTTCAAGTATTTGAAAAATGTAATTTTTACTAATAATATTTAACTCTATTTGAGATTTTATTAAATTAATTTGAAAATAAATTATCTTTAATGTTTTTGTTATTTAAATAAATTGTATTGAGGTATTTAATAAATTTATATGGATTTTAATGATTTTTAATAGTTAATATTAAATTATTGGCTTTTTGGGTGTTTTGGTTTTCGATTGGACGAATTGTGTAGTTCGGAGGCCAAACCCGAGAAATTGTGCATTTGTGGACATTGAAGTGTGTTTGCGTGCAGGATTGACTTTACGTTTAGTAGAAAGACGTCCGTTTTATAGAAGAGACTCTGCCAAATTTTTTGTAGAATTTTCGTAAAACGTGATGTCGGGTCGATTCTGAGTTTTTGATTTTTGGTTGAGTTATGTCCTAGATCGAGTTACTCTTTAGAATTTCTTGAAGTATAAATTAGGAGTTCGATTCTAATATTGTTATTATTCATTTATTTTCTATAGTTACGCCAAGATCGAGGCCTATTGGACTAGGTCAGTTTATCTCTTTTAAAAGAGCGCACAACTGTGAGTTATTATTTTATATATGCATTGCATGTAGAATACATAATTATGAGCATCCATATTTTTATAATGTATTTAAATATGAATTAATTTACTAAATGATTATATATATGTTTGGTATACATTTGGTATATTGGTGACAAATATGTTTGGTATATTTTTAGTATATATTCAGTATATTTTTGGTATATACTTAGCATATCTTTGGTATATCTTTGGTATACATTTGGTATATATTCAGTATATGTTTGGTATATAAGTGGTATATTTCTTTAAAAATAGATGCTATTATGTTTAAATTATGCATTTTATTATTTTTAATAATTATAAGATTTGTTTGAAGGATAGCAATAGAACGTGCTACTTAGTGGGCTGCATTATGACTGTGTACGTACCAGTGTATTAGATTTTAGGATTGAGATTATGAAAATTATTTGATGTGGGACTTGATTATTTGATTATTGAGAATTGTGGTGAGAGAGTAGTGTGATTGCGGGAGCTCAGTTGACCTAGTGTCTCAAGGTCAATCACACTGACAGTGAGACAGCGGGAGCTCAGTTGATTTAGTGTTTCGGGGCCAGTCTATTGTCCAAAAAATGGGAAAGAGCAATATTTTGGAATTAAGTAAGCCTGTGAGCTAGTGAGATTTAGTGATCGAGATTGTGAACTATTTAGGGTTTTGCTTCGATCCTTCACTCAAAATCAACTTTCTGCATCTATTATTATATATAAAAGTAGATTTTAGCATCTGTATAAAATGCATGTATATATATATTTATACTGATACTTGATTGTATATGACTTTAAGTTGCATGTATATATATTATAATAATTCATTCAGTGAGATCTGACTCCCCTCAACATTTTTTTTTCAGGATCTACTATATCAAACTTTCCTCATAGTATTATTTTTCGGATTCTTTCTTCCCCGGCTAATTTATGTAAATACTGAACTATTGTCTTTTTATATTTTTAGTAATCACTGCAGTAGTAGCGTTATTGTATTAGTAGTGTGTTGTATTATTAGAAAACTTATACTTGAATATTGTATGAAGATATTTTATTATGTTATAAAATAAAGATTTGCTTTTATATTAAATAAAGTTTTAATTCCAACATATTTTTATATTATTAGTGCATGTGTTTTTATTTTAAGACTTACCACAAGTTCCGGATTCGAAAGAATTTCCGCTTTCTAAAACCGGTCATAACTCTCCGATTTGGGTCATAACAAATAGTTCCAAAAAAATAATAATAATAAGATTTTAAACTAATAATGATCTTAGATACACATTCCTTTTCCCTTCTTCTACTGATTTTGATTGCTCATTCATTGTTTAGATTGATATAACTCAAGCACTTTTTGTTTTATCAAAATTGTTTCTTAGCGTTATATCCGGATTAACTTCTTGTGACAATAACCTTAGCTTTAGTACTTTAGACACATTAGCTTTTGAAAACAATGCTAAAATGATGGGTTTGAGAAGATGTATTATAATTAGTATTTTTTTTCAATGTTAATTAAGTATCATTATTTTGTTCATATTCTATAAACAACCATGAGAAATTGATTTACTAGTTTTAATTTGTCCCTCATTTGTGTAATTCTAGCTGTCCCAATTTTTTCATTTTTTGCAACTTCAATATTTTGTTTTCTCATAATTATTTTACCGTGCATGATGAAATAATTAACTTCATATTTGAGTAGTTAATAAAAATTACTTTATTATTCATTTATTGTACATCTATTAGCAGAATTTATCACACGTTATGTCATCATTGCTATAGTAATCCATCCTTATTTACATAAATAATTATTTATTATTTTTTTTAACTATAGGTCATTAATGGATCGTACAAATAAATCAATAGAAAATAAAATAGGTGAAAGAATTAAATGACCAATGAGGAGTTTGCTATTTTTTTGGATATTTATATTCAAGGTACTATGATTGGTAAAAGGACTGGAGTTGGATGGGGTGACAAAGAATGGTCATGAATTAATAATGAAATGAAGGCTGCCAATTTAAATTTCACTAGGGAATAATTGAAATACAAATGGGATTGGATGAAGGAATAATGGAAACTATGAAATTTACTAATAGGAAAAGAAACTGAAATAGGTTGGGATCCTATTAAAGGTACAGTTGATGCCTCAAACTAGTGGAATGCAAAAATTGAAGTAAATTAATTATAAAAATAATATTTATATATAAAACTAAATATCATTTACCTGAATTTCAATGTGATGTTCAGCCTAAAGGACCTAAAGAAACTTTCAATCATTGACATTCATTGTTTAGATGTTGCATCGAAACAACATTTGGTGTTTGGAAAGCTAGATGGAAAATACCATGATTTATGCCTTAATATCCATTCAACATACAACGGGATATTATAGTTGCAACAATGACATTACACAGCTGCATTTGAAGAAAGTCATTCAGCAACCCAACATTTATTGATCAAAATCTAGAATTTGTGCTACCTGACATTTTTCCAACATCATATAGCAATTCAATACATCAAAGTGATGAAGAATCTAGTACAACTCAAATGAGTATATTACGTGATCAAATTGCTTTTAGTTTAATGAAAGGAAATTTTTTTAAAATAGTATAATGAATTATGAATTTTTTTTGTTAAATTATATTTTTAGTGTTAAGTATTTTATTTTATATATAGAGAGAATTATTGCTAAAATAATTTAATTGATGCTTATATATTATCTTTATAATATTATTAATTAATGTCTAATTTTATTGTTTGGTAAATTATATTATTTTTAATACTATATATATATATATATATATAGCATTTATAATGCTATTAAAAGAATTATATAGCATTTATAATGTTATTAAAAGAATTCAATGGAAGTCTATATTGGTCATTATATATGTAAATAACAACAACTACAATTATCCAAACATATAGCATTAAACAACTATCTACTATCAACTATTAGCTATTAGCAACAGTTTAGCCAAACAGACCCATAATCTATTTTGACTCGGTTTGTACAACTTACAGATATTTATATTATCTCTTTTTGTTGCCAGCATTTATGTTGCTATTTTTTCAATTATCCTTATATGACATTTTCTTTAAAAGAAATATACATTGCATAATTTAATTAAATAATTAAATAAGTAAATAATTGTGTTTAGTTTTTCTAATCATTTACTTGCATATAATATCATTATACGAAATAGGTATAAATAAGGTAGATAAGATATATATATATATATATATATATATATACTTTTTCTAGAATATTTTAATTTATGCAAACCTTCGATATTCCTCATCAATTTAATTAATTATATCACTAAAATAATTATACCTTGCAATTGATTTAATATCTAACTGATTATGGAGGGAAGCTTGAAAGGTGATATGTAGATCATGCAATGAATAATGTTTATAACCACCCTCAATTCATATTCTATTTTTTTTTTCTCTTTTGTGATGCATATAAATGAAAATGACTGAATGGAGAGTGGGATTTAATGTGGGATTTAATGTGGAATTTAATAATTTCATTAACTATAAGAGCAATATTTTACAACCAATAAATCTTAATTATCATCATATATATGCTAAATATCAATTTCAATCTATATATATGAATCAAGCTGTTGCACCTTATTTTTCTTTTTATTGTGAATATTTTATGAGACTTGTGCTTATATATGATTGTGCTTGGTTATTAATATTTAACTAGTCATGATTCTGCACAATACGCATATTATAAAATAAAATAACTATATACATAATTTGAATGAAATAATAACTAAGAAAATTAAAAATAAAATAAATCATATTAATTTTATTTTTTTTAATTTTTGTTGCCATAAATTTTTAGTTATAATAGGATTTGTGTTTAGAACTATTAGATTAATAAGATTTGTTTATAGTTATATTAGATTAGTATGAAAGTATGTATAATAGTGTTTTAATTAAAAAATAATATTAAGTACTTACTTTAATTTTTTTAATGGTTTAGAAAAAATATTTTGAGTGATTCAGTGTATAAAAATACATAATATATAAATAATTTTAGAATTTGAGTAGTATTGAAATATGTATAATAATATTTTAGTTAAAAAATAATACTAAATAACTATTAAAAATATTTTATTTTTAATAAAAATTAGGATTTTTAATAGTTTGACACATTAACTTTTCAAGTGAATACTTAAATATGAAGGTAGACACTTGCTAAATTTTTTTCTTAATGACTTTAGGGCTCAACATTTAATATATATATATATATATATAGGTCTTTTTGGTAGATTATTAGTATGTGATTTAATTTTCTTGGGCAGATTATATTATTGAACATTTTTGCTGTGAAAAGATGAAGGTATTCCTTTCCTTGAACTTTTCATTTTGTTGTCAGCATGTTTTTATCAAATTCAACTACTATAGTTTTAAACTCCTAAAACATGTTTCAAATGCCCCTTTTACATCCAAGAACAGAAAGGTCCAAAGGAAAATAAAATTAATAAATCAACAAAGTAATAGTCTTGAAAAGATGAATTTAAGAAAAAGTTGATCCTGGAAAGTAGTAAAAAAAAAACACCACCCTCTTTTAATAAACAAATTCCTAATCTGTCTTATATGTATATTTAGTTGAAAGGAAGATTCATGATATTATATTCAATCCGATTGTATATGTGGTCTGGGTCTACTCCATCATAGTATTTATTGTGAAAGCCCTATAGTGAAAAAGAGTAGAGTTAATAGTACTATTATTTTCTCTTTAAAAGACTAATTTATTAGGGTCTCTAATAATTTTCAATATAGAATTCACATGTCATTCATGATATTTAGTCATCTAGACTAATTATTAAAAAAAAATTGTTGTTCAATAGGCTATTCATCGGTTGTTTTCGTACGATGCAAATGTTAGAAGTCCCATGCTTGAGGTTTTCTCTTTTATTTTCATCAAATTTAACCAAAAGCTATAGAAAAGTTTCTATAAAAAGTGAGAACATTTTCATCTCAAACACTCCCGCATGGGATATGTTTTCATCAACCAAGCTTATAATTGTATAGTATAGTATTTATTGAGAATCTTTTCTTATCCCTAACACACAAAAGCATCTATCACTACCAAATAAAATTACATGTATTAGTTAATTATAATATAATATATCATTTGTAATGTATATATTATTTAATTATATTTATTGTAATTGTATTATTACTAAATAAATTATATTTTATTGTAATTTAATAAGAGTTAATCACTATAATTAAATTATTCAAATTTGATGAATTTCTATTATTATTATTATAAAAGAACAAACTTATATGTATTATTCAAATATATTAATTGTAATATTTATTACAATTTAATAATAATAAATGACTGCTAACCAAGTCTAGCTTTGTTGGTCTCCTTATATTGTATTTGATGTAAGGAGTTCAAGAGGTTTTCAGTTAAAATCTCTCCATTGACGTATAATCTATCATAGTGTTTTGCAATGTCTGAGGACTATCTCCACTATAAATTTTAGAGCATAAGTAGTATGGAGAGGGCAAATAGTAATTATTTCTAAATAATATATTTTTGGTGATTTTATATCAATTAATGATAATTTTAATGAAAATATTGATATAAAGAGAAAATAGTATAATATTATAAAAATAAGGTGGGGAAATATAATTTTTAAATGTTAATAACTAAGTGGTATGATATACTAAAATAGGAGACAAATAGTAGTAAACCCTTATTTAATTATATTAATTATAATATTTATTGCAACTTAATAGTAATTATATTAATTATAATATTTATTGCAACTTAATAGTAGTAAATAACTACACGGCATGAAATTGATTTGACATTCTTCAAATGTATCCAAATTGCATATGTTTTTTAAAATTTAATTTATTTGCAAAGTTAAAATAAATATTTAATATTCCACAACAACTCTTTTCTACAACCACTATGTAATTTACTTTGTTGGTCGATAAAAATGTTTACTTTGAAAAGTATTCCGATATTCTACTTCTTTTTGTTTTTATATTCTAAACACATTTATATAATTGTAGTTTTTTCATATAGACTCCTAAGTGCATAAAAACATCTATTACAACCGAATAAAATTATATATATATATATATATATATTATTTAATTATATTTTTGTACTTTCCCTCAAAAATACAATTTAATAAAAGTTAATGACTATAAATTATTAAAATTTGATAAGTTATTATTCAAATCTTATATATTTTAAAAAATTTAAATCACATTTAACATTTAATTCATTCATACAATTAAAAAATAATAATTGCTGCCCAACAAATCTCATTAAGAGAAACAAAGCAATACGCCACACCTTTAAATTATTCGTATAAGCATCATTTTTATTTCCTCAAAAATTTCAAGCAAACAATTTATTTGATTATTTCTACTTAAAATATTATATGTGTTACACTTTTGATAGAAAGGGATCTATATAAATATATAAAGCTGAGCTCAAAAAGTGTTGCTGCAAAATGTTGCCATGTGAACAGATGCTTATGAATCACTCCAACAACGTAGAGTGGATTAAAACATGAAGAGAATGGAAGAGCTTAACTTAAGAAAGACATCTAATCGTTTTTGTATTCGCAGTCCAGAGAATGGGATTTTTACGTTTGGAATTGGGTGTGGTTTTTTATTTGGAAATCAATGATTTATTTGATGATTTATTATCTTGCAATCTAAAATACTATTATATACTAAATTTCTGTTCTTAAATATGTGCAATGTGTATATTTAATTTCCATCATTAAAGTTTCAATTCTAACTTACAAATCGAATTATCAAATTTTAGCCTTTCATTTATCTGTAAAGGATTTGAGCATCTGTTCTTTTATCAGGAATGGATTCTAATAAAAATATTAAATTACATTTCTGGCTATTTAATAAAGATGTTACATCTCAAATTCAGAATCCGAATGTTATTGTTTTTTGGGTTCTTTAAGTTACAGCACCATTCAACTAACTTCCAAGTAAAATCATATATAAAATGAACAAATAATGGTTTAGTACTTGGTGATCCTTCTCTTTACTAATGTACGAGATGGGGTATTTGATTTGGATATGGCATAACTATAGGATTTCCCACTGGTGATTTAAGCTCTAAGCTTTTCCGTTTCTTTGAGGTAAACATGGTCAGTTACACTGTGCTAGCATAAGCATCTGTTCTTTTATTATCTAATTGCCTGTGGAAGGAAGCTTGAGAGGTGATATGTAGATGCAATGAATACTGTTTATAACCAAACTCAATTCACATTCTTTTTTTTTTTTTTTCTTTTATGCATATAAACTAAAAGGCCGAAGGATTAAATTGGACCCTCAAAATTTTCCATGAAGATTGGATTGGGCCTCCATATTTTTTTATTCCCAATAAGAATTTTTTTTAAAAACTGAACTATATTAGATTTTTTTTAAAAATTTTTTACAAATAAGTCCTATAAATTAAATCAAAATTTAATTTTTAACGGTTAATTAATAAAAATTATTTAGATTAATAAATAAAGTTAATAAATTATTTATAAAAAATATATATATAACTTAATTGTGAAATTTTTAAAATTTCTTAAAATTTTTAAGCCTCCAAAATAATTTTTTATATATTTTTAAATTTTGGAAAATTTTTATATATTTTTTTAAAAATTTATTAAACTTAAAAATTTCAAAAATTTTACAATCAAGTGATAAATGTATAAAAAATTCATTAATTTTATTCAAAAATTTAATTTTAGTGGTTGAATAATGCAATTTTATTCATCAATTTAATGTTGATAGTTGACTAATATAAAGTTATTTAGATTAAAGAATAAAATTGATGATTTTTTTTTTCAAAATTAAATCATTTGATTGTAAATTTTAGAAAATATTTAAAAATATTATATTTACTTAAAAATTGTTTAAAATTTCACAATTAGGTGATATATATTTTTTATAAACAATTTATCAACTTTATTTATTAATTTAAATAATTTTTATTACTCAGTTGTTAAAAATTAAATTTTTATTTAATTTATAAGACTTATTCATAAAATTTTTTTAAGAAAAGATCTAATATAGTTCAGTTTTAAAAGAAAAAGTTCCTGTTGGGAATAAAAAAAATATGAAGGCCCAATTCAGACTTCGTGCAAAAATTGAGGGTCCAATTTGACCCTTTGATCTAAATAAAAATGACTGATTGGAGAGTGGGATTTAATGTGGGAGTTCAATAATTTCATTAACCATAATAGCAATATTTTACAACCAATAAATCTTAATTATCATCATCCGTTAGCATGCGATAAGCATAAAAAATCGAAATGAAATCGATTTCAATCTATATATATATAAATCAAGCTGTTGCACCCTGTTGTGAATATTTTATGAGACTTGCGCCTATATATGATTGTGCTTGGTTATTAGTAGTTAATTTTTTTGGTAGATTACTAGTATGTGATTTAATTTTCTTGGGCAGATTATACTAATTGAACATTTTTGCTATGAATAGATGACGGTATTCCTTTTCTTGAACATTTTATCAAATTCTAACTACTATAGTTTTAAACTCCTAAAACATGTTTCAAATGCCCCTTTTACAGCCAAGATCAAAAAGCTCAAAAGGAAAATGAAATTAATATATATAAACAAATTAATATTCTTGAAAAGATGAATTTAAGAAAAAGATGATCTTGGAATGTGGCAAAAAAAAAAAAAAAAACTTTTAATTAACAAATTTTTAATCCACTTAAGATTAATATTTAGTTGAGAGCAGAATTTGACATTTTATTTAATTTAATTATGTACGTGGCTTAAATCTACTTCACTCTAATATTTTTCATCAGAGTTCCATATTAGAAAAAAATAGAATCAATTATGATACTACTTATTACAAAACTATTATCTTTTTTTCGAAAGATTAATTTATTAAGAGATATAGTTTTCATATTTATAAACTCAGAATTCTCTCTACTACTTTTCAATATGAATGCACATTTCATTCCTGATATTCGCCGTCTAGGCTAATTGTTTTTTTTTTTAAAAAAAAACTAAATTGTTGTTCAATAGGCTATTCATTGGTTATTTTCGCACAAGGCAAACGGTGGACGTCCCATGCGTGAGGTTTTCTTCTTTATTTTCATCAAATCTAACCAAAAGCTGTAGAAAATTTTCCATAAAAAGTGGTAACATTTTCATCACATGCACTGCCGCATGGAATATATTTTCATCAGCCAAGCTTATAATTGTATAGTATAGTATTTGGGGATCTTTACAAAAATATCTCAAAAATGAATCTCATTTTCATCCAAATACCCCATTTTTCTAAAATATTACACGTCTACCTTAACTTTTTTAAAAATTACACCTGTGTCCCTTTTTTTTTTTTTGTCTTCTTCATTACGTTTTTTTCCTCAACCACAAATATTTTCTCTTCCTTTTTCTTCTTCTCTCCCTCATTAGCTTGCTTCTATCAAACACTACTGCACCATTGCCGGTAGCTGCCGCCACTGCCTCCTTACCGGCAGCAACCATAGACACTGGTGCAAAGAGCTTTGAAAATCTCTGCTGTTTGTGGATCATCTCCTTCTCTCCATCACCTTCCTCGCTCTCCTATGCTACTATTCTCTATCCGGTAATCTTTAACCACTAAGCCATCACTAATTCATTTCTTTATTTGTTCTTCAGTGACCAATCCTATTTAAAAAAAAAAAAAAAATCGTGCAGATGTTAATTCAATATCTTTCAAATTCATCAACAAGTGCCGCTACTCTGATTGGCCAGGCCTTCTCTCCGGCTCAAACTCCCCGCCGTAAATTTAATTATTAAATGTAATAATGGCTAATGTAGGGGTTTCACGGCATCAGATGAAGTGGGTCTGAGCATTCGATTTGGTTAGCATCTTCAACGTTGTTTTAAGTGATGTCATTTGGAACTCCGAATCATATCTTTGTGGCCTAAGATCGAATTGCATGTTGGATTATCAAAGTTTTCTTCTTCTAGAAAATTTTTTCTTACTTTACATTTTCTAGTTATAAAAAAAAATATACAGTATCTTGCTAATTCAACTCCAACAATTAATCAAATCACATTCTTTTGAATTAGAGAATTTTTTTTTGTTTTGTGTTTATCTCAAGTTATTGGGTTGATTTTTATTTTGTGTTAATGGTTTGTGTCTTTAAAACACAAAATTGGATTAAATTAGTGGTTATGTCTTTCAACGCGTTACATCACTTTGGATTCACCTAAGGGAGTTCCTCGATGGTTGCATTTCCTCGCTCAATTTCTTTAATAGTTGTCTACATTATTCGTACATGATACAATCAAAATAAATATATTATTTAACTGAAACTCAAAAATAATATTTAAAAATTAAAGATAGTATTTTAAATTTATAAATACAATATGTTATTTGAATGTTATATGAATGTGAAACTTCTAAATAATAAGAATGATATATAAAAATAATATCTTTTTTTAATATTATTCATATATAATACAATCAAAACAACATATTATCTAAATGTTATAAGTGTCTGAAATTCAAAATAACATTTGAAACTTAAAACAGTATTGAAAACTCAAAAACTGTTTCTAAAAATTAAAATAGTATCTCAAACTCATAAATATTGTATCTTATCCAAATATTATATGTATATAAAACTTTAAAATTGTATCTAATAATAAAAATAATATATTATTAGAATATTATTTAAATATTTTCCTCAAGTTAAAAATATATTTTCTAAATATTATCCGTATCTGAAACTCAAAACAGTATCTAAATATGATAATTTGAATAAGTATATATTGTTAAAAAAATTATCAAAGAAATAATTGGCTTTGAGTAATAAATTTCAAATATAATTTTATTTGGCAAATGTTTACCTACACTGGGTGTATATACATCAAGTGGTAGGATTTAAAAGACAAGACACATGTTTTGTTTTTATTAACCAATTGTATGACATTCAAATGATATGTATTAAATTCTACCATTTGGTGTAATACACCAAGTGTATGCAAGACTTTCCCATTCAATTAATTAAAATAAATAAATAAAAATAATTGATATATGCATATCAATTAATTTGAATTCAAGTGTCTATTTTTTTCAAATGCATGAAACTTGAAAATATTTTTCATTTATTTATATTTTATCATTTGTATATTTTAGTTTATTTTATGTGTATAAAATGAATAAAATAATATCAGCCTAATATATATATAAATATAAAAATTTGTATTTAAAATTTGTTTTTAGGATATCTAAAACTTTAATTATTTATTAAAACTAATATGAGTTATATAATTTAAATATGTTAATTGTAATCTTTGAAATATAGCACACCACCTCTATATATATATATATATATATATACCCAAAACCAAAAAAAAAAAAACTAAGAATAATTTAAAAAAAAATAAGAATAACAGAAAATAAAGAAAAATTAAAAATAAAAAAAAGAGAAAATTAAATTAAATATAAATATAAAATAAAAAATAAGGATAACAAAGAATAAAGGAAAAATAAGAAAAAAATAAAAATAAATAAAAAAGAAAGAAAATAAAAATAAGGAAAAAATAAACAAAAAATAAAGAAAATTTAAAAAATTTAAAAATAAGGATAATAGAGAAAAATACAAAATAAAAAAAATAAAAATAAGGATAAAATAAAAATAAAAAATAATGAAAAAAAAAAGAAGAATATAAAAAGGAGGCAAAAAAGAAAAAAATAAAAATAAAGACACTCATATAATTAATGAAAAAAAGGGTGTTTTAATGTAAACTAAAGCCCAAAACAGGTATATTTATGTAAATTTCTGTAGTATTTATTGAAAACCTTTTGTTATCCCTAACACACAAAAGCATCTATTACTACCAAATCCAATTATATATATTATTTTTTTGGTACATATATATTATCTGTATTTTATAATTATAATATAATATAATATATTATTTGTAATATATGTATTATGTAATTATATTTATTGTAATTATATGACTACCAAATAAATTATATTTTATTGTAATTTAATAAAAGTTAATCGCTATAAATTATTAAAATTTGATGAGTTTCTGTTATTATTATTATTATTATAAAAGAACAAACTTATATGCATTATTCAAAGATATTAATTGTAATATGTATTGCAATTTAACAAAGTGTAACTTGGTTGGTCTCCTTACATTGTATTTGGTGGAAGGAATCCTGGAGTTTTTCAGTTTGAACTAGCGTATTTACGCACAAGATGCACGGGTAAGTTTTTAAATTTTTATTTAATATTGGAGATATTTTTTTGATAAATTGAGAGATCATATGATTTTAATATTGATAGACTGCACAATAGGAGGTAGTCATTTCCTTTTAAATCGACGACAATATGAATTGAATCTTACACCTTATAATGCACTTAGAAAGAAATTACCACTTAATTATTTTCTCACTAGCAAAATTGGAAATATTTTTACATTGTATACATTTGTGCTCGCATATGTTTGTTACATAAAATTGTTAGTTAATAGTATCGAATATAATGTTATAATTGTAAAATAGTATGGCAATTTATTATTATATAGACTATGCTATATAATAGAATAAGAAGAGAATCATGTACACAAATAGGGATGCGAGAAGAGAAATTATATAATTTAAGAGAAAATATGCTATCAAAAAGGACTCGTACTACAGATTTAAGGGAAATTATCTACTACAAATTTGATGAAAGCCCTTCTTCCACAGACTTCCTTTTGTTATCGTTTCTGCACTATCACCTCCCCACTTCTAGATTTCATTCCAACAGATCTAATGCTATCAACCTCGTCAAAAAATGATTGTTGGAGCGTGTAATCTGCAGGAAACCAAAAAAATTCTCACTTTCTAGAATAAATTTTGTTTGCTGAGATAAAAAGATGAAAGACTTCAAACCAAAATGTGAATAATATGACACGATCATGAGGCATGCATTAAAACCGTGCTCACAGATTGACATTTGATAACATAAACACGCATTATTAAGCCATTGTAGCTACTTCGAGTTTTCTAATAAATAGATAATCATGTAGAAAAATTGAAACGAAGCGGAACTCATTATTAATAAGAATGGTGAACACATCCTCTGAAGATAAGGTGGTGTTGTGCAACAGGTAGATTTATTTATGTCATTTTGAGCTGGATGTCAACTTGGAAAGGATATTTGTACAACTCAATGGGCACTTTTGAGCTGGATGTGTTCATGCTGGCCACTGAATCACTGGTGCTAGATTAAAACTAATTTAATTATGTCATTTTTCAATATAATTGAATTTATATCCTCTTTATGTTAGCACTTCTAAAGCACAAATTTCTTAAAGTAATCAGTTAGTAGCCAAAGTTGTTCTACTTTAGTTGAAGTTAAAGAATTATTTTTCACACAAGTGTATCCACATATACAAAAATTAAACACCCTTCTTTTTCAGTATTACAATGGCACAAAACTAAACATCCATAGAAGGCACATAAGAAAAGGAATGCAATGAATTTGGTATATGTCCAAAGAAGGATATAAAACTCACCTTATATTTTCCCATCACCTTGAAATGAATCAGGATCCGACCCAAGTTTCATGAACTCTATTATGCCAAATAAAGATCAGCTCATATGCTTCCACTTCAAGACTCCAATTTCCAAGTTCTTCTAAATCCATAAATTTAGCTAAACAAAATCACAAAGAAGGATCAAGGGAAGGGGAGAAACAGGAAATAAAAGAACCCCAAATGAAATTGCACCACCAAAATAGACCAATAGCATAGTTCAAGCCAAAAGATGAATGGATCCGAAATAGATTGATTATAAATTTCTGAGTATAACAGAATCTTGCCCAAAAAGCAAGGCCAAGGTGAGAAAAAGCAAGAACTGAGTTCATGAAAAATCAAGACCTATAATTTGCAAATCATTTAATAACTGCAGCAACAACAACTGCTGCTGCTTGCAAATCATTTACTCCGAAGCTGTTGTTAGTTGACAATTTTGATGCAATGACACCAGTAGAAATCTCATCCATGAATTGTGCTTTTGCTGGTTCAAATCTCAAAGAAGGCAAGCACTGATTGCAGAGGAGCAAATGATTTAGATAAGCGATTTAATCCCAAACAAAAAAAGAAATTTAAAAAAAAAACAAAGGGAGCCCAAAAAAAAAAAAAAAAAAAAAAAACCAAATAGAGCAGAGCTTATTGATGGCAACAAAAGGTTGAGAAGGAATGATTTGGCACTCTCATTAATCAATCACCAGAATCCATATATATATATATATATGACACCCCATAGCATTAACTAATACATTCAACAGCAACCCCTTTCAGACTCAGGCTTTGCACAGCACTGAAAAGAGATAATTTAATGGCAACACATGAAATTAAGATGAAGTGATAAAGAAATATTCATTCTTTTCATTTTTTTTCAGTTTCATAAAATATTGAGAAGAAATTAAGTACAGTTCTTCCACTCAAGGCAACTATCTAATAAATAATGCTGTCTTATAAAATATAATAATGTCAAGGAAGAAAGTGGCTATCAGTGTTTGAAGCCTCATCATTTGCAGAATAAACTATGACAATAAAAAAAAAAATTATAACGGTAATAATAGATACAAGACAATGGATTCAGTGAATTGGAGGAAGGTAGAATCAGACCAATATTAAGAGCAACACTATTACCATCAAATCTCAAAAGCATCATATCCGCTGGGGACATTATAAGCTTTCATTCAGACATTTGGTGTGCAATACAAAGGCTATAAACTAATTACAAGCAAATTTTATAAACACTAACATAAGGCATATAGATGATGAAATCAATTCATTACCATAACCAATTGATTGACCGTTCAATTGAAACAGCACAAAGCAATGCTTTCTGAAGGTTGTTCTGGAGCATAAGACATTGCAATTTGGTTCCCCTGCTGGGTTTTTGCATGGCCAAGAAACAGAGACTTCTGGTCTAGAAATACATGGAGAAACCAATTGATTGATCTTTCAATTGAAAACATACAAAGCAACGCTTTCTGAAGGTTGCTTCCTCGTGGTTAAGAGGTTGAAAGACTCTCGAGAGCATAAGACATCGGAATTTGATTCCCCTGTTAGGATTTTGCACGTCCAAGAAAAAGAGACTTCTGATCTACAAATCTATGGAGAACTGAGCTCTGATACCATAGTAAATTTCAGCGTCGTCTGCTGTACTCATGGATCCGATGAGTTCCGCCCTTTTTACTTTGCTGTCTCCCTGAATTTAAGTTTTGGTAACCGAAGAGAAGACAAAACAAATAAAAAGAAATTCAAATCCTTCATTTTCCACCACTTTCCAATGTTGTAACTGAAATAAAGACACAGAATTTGCAAAGCAACGAACAGCAGAATTGAAGAAAGACTAGAGGGTAGCCATATGAAACTTGCAAAGTGACACATGGCACAATTTGTATGAGGTGGCAACTTGGATGCATTCAGCTTTTATATATTTCAGGGATAAGTAAAATGTGTAATAGGTGGCAAAATTAGTCTTGTAATTTTTTTTTTTGACATTTAAGTATTATTTTTTTTTACATAACAAATTTATCACAAGTCGTTGATCACTTTTTTTTTTTTTTTTTTTTAATGTTTTTTGTGGTTTTATTTGCATAAAAATTTTACAGATGATGCTCGTAAAAAAGTTGAATGTGGAAAAGGGACCTGCAAGCCTTCACATGATAGCACTTTCTTTTACGAGTGTGAATGTGATGTTGGATGGAAGCTAACCCGCTCTGACCATGACGAGGATCTCAAGTTTCTTCCATGCATAGTACGTAACTGTAAGTAATTTTTCTTTTGTGTCTCCTTTTGTTGTAGTAATAATTACAATGATAATCATATAATTACTATTATTATCGTTGGATTTTTGCTGTTCTTTATGTATTGATTAAAGTGTTACAGAGATTTGCCTCAATTAGGAACAAATATGATTTCTTTTACTAAGTGGGTAGTGCACGTTAATTAGTGACTTGTCGAGTACTATTGTTATGTTGAAGTTCACTTAGTAGAGATATATTGACTTTCTTCAAAAATTAGTTTGTAGTTATTTCCAACCATTGTTGTATAATGGACTGTTAAGCCACATTGCTATTTGTTGTTTTTATTAATTATGAGACCAAAGTTGACATTTCAATCTGACACTCATGCTCGCCCTCACCCTCTTGACATTGTTGTTGTGTTGGACCTACTGCACACATGCCACCATTCTTAAGCTCTGCTACAAAAATTGAATGGAGAGCGCTGGCTGCGGGTCTCTTGCGAGAAACAAATTCCTGAGAAACAAATTTCATTTTAGGTCGAGACTTCGGGTTGGCTTCTAAGCAGGCAAATGCTACTGAAGCAATGTGGATTACATCTTGAATGTCACTTCTAGTCCTTGGAGGTGGCAGCCGTGTGTCCAGTATCTCATTAAGCATCATTGCATTTTGTACAGTTGATGATGGTGAAGATGATAGGAGATCTCCTGGATGTCTCCCCATCAGCAATTCCAGTGCCACAACTCCGAAGCTATAAACATCACATTTTTCTGTCACAACCATTGTGTAGGCAAGTTCTATCCACAAACAAAATTATATTAGAAACAATAATATAACATTCGTTGCATCAACCAGTGCTTCACTACTTCAACTCTCATTTATATGTACATAAAAAGGAAAAAAAATGCACAAGTTTTTACCTGGAGCAATGTAACCGTAGGTGCCAGCAAGAAGAGTTTGGTTGGATGAATCAGGGCAAAGGAGTCTAGCGGTGCCAAAATCAGATACAAAACCCTCCAATTCAGAGTTCAATAGAATGTTTTTGCTCGATATGTCACGATGAACAATAGGCGGGGAACAATCATGATGCATGTATGATAAAGCATGTGCAACACCTCTGACAATGCTAATTCTTTTAGTCCAATCCAACTCCACAGATTCCGCATCATTTCTCAAGATGCAAAATAGGCTTCCCCTTTCCATGTATTCATAAACCAAAAACATGGATCTTTTGTGCAGACAAAACCCATGAAGCTTGACAATATTCTTATGGCGTATTTCTGACAGCACCTTTGCCTCATTCCTGAAAGATTTGTCAAAAGCTGGGTCTTCAGCTTCCATGCGGTGCAGCTTCTTCAAGGCAACAGCTTTGCCGCTAGGAAGTTGCGCTCTGTAAACACTGCCATATCCCCCAGTGCCAATGCAGTATCTGATGTCAAAGTCTTGAGTTGCTTCAATGATGTCTTCAAAAGCAATTTTTCCATCATAATTCCATATAGAAAACATATCTCCATTCTTCAATGCTCGGTTCTCATGTTGCAAATTCTGGGCATTGCGAGAGAGGAATAGAAATCCAAGAATCAGGAAGATGGCAATGAAGATGGTAATGGGAAGCCATATTTTCATGGAACGCAAGGCTCTGTTGACATTATGTGGGGCAAAGCAACTCTGGAATTCACCATCGCATTTTGATGATTGACATTGTGGAATTTGAGCCAGGAAAGAATTACCTTCCACATTTATTCGAGTGACTGGCAAGCAAGCAACAGAATCTGGAATCTGTCCGGAGAGATTATTGTGGCTGAGATCCAACTGTAACAAGTAAGCTAAGTTCCAAACTGTGGAAGGTATTTCTCCGCTTATCAAATTGCGGCTCAGATTTAACCACCACAGCAAAATTAAGTTTCCAACTGTGGGAGGTATTTCTCCGCCGATCAAATTGTGGCTCAGGTCCAACTGATTCAGAGATGTTATGTTTCCAATTGTGGGAGGTATTTCTCCGCCGATCAAATTGTGGCTGAGATCCAACTGATGCAGAGATGTTATGTTTCCAATTGTGGGAGGTATTTCTCCGCTGATCAAATTGATGCTCAAATTCAAAGCGTATAGCTCAAGGTTTTCAAGTTGAAGGGGAATCGTTCCATTTAAATGGTTGTTGTTCAATGACAGATATTCTAATTTGGAGCAGTTTGTTATGTGAATTGGGATGGGTCCGCTAAGTTTGTTATGGGAAAGATCTAATTCCTGTAGATTGAACAGTGCTCCGATTTCAGATGGAATTAGGCCAGAAATTCGGTTACTTGAAAGATCAAGATGATTCAGGCCAGATAGTTGGGAAAGCTCAGATGGGATGGATCCTCCTAACAGATTTGAGTCAAGCAACAAGTGAAACAATCTGGTCAATTTACCAAGAGATGAAGGTATTGGACCAGTGAGATTGTTATTGCTCAAGCTTAGGAAAGAAAGAATCGTCAAATTTCCAATCTCTAGAGGGATTGATCCAGAGAGGAGGTTGTTTTTTATGCTGAAAGAAAGAAGACTTTTCAGACCTCCAATTTCTGGAGGTATTGAGCCATAGATTTGATTGTCACAAAGAGAAAGGTCTTCCAATTTTGTCAAATTACCAAGAGTAGAAGGGATTGGACCAGTGAGGTAATTTCCAGAAATGCTTAAATAATCTAAACTCTTCAATTTCCCAATTTCCGGAGGTATGAAGCCACCAATTTGGTTGCCTTCAAGTTGAAGGACTTTCAATCTGGTCAAATTTTCAAAAGTAGAAGGGATTGGACCACTAATGTGATTATAACTAAGATCAATCTTTTCCAAACTTGTCGGATTGCCAAGAGTAGAAGGGATTGGACCGGTGAGGTTTTTTCCATAAATGTTTAAATAATCTAAACTCTTCAAGTTCCCAATTCCCGGAGGTATGAAGCTACCAATTTGGTTGCCTTCAAGTTGAAGGACTTTCAATCTTGTCAAATTACCAAAAGTAGAAGGGATTGGACCACTAATGTGATTGTAACTAAGATCAATCTTTTCCAAACTTGTCGGATTGCCAAGAGTAGAAGGGATTGGACCGGTGAGGTTATTTCCATAAATGTTTAAATAATCTAAACTCTTCAAGTTCCCAATTCCCGGAGGTATGAAGCCACCAATTTGGTTGCCATCAAGTTTAAGGACTTTCAATCTGGTCAAATTACCAATAGTAGAAGGGATTGGACCACTAATGTAATTGTAACTAAGATCAAGGTATTTCAAACTTGTCAGATTGCCAAGAGTAGAAGGGATTAGACCAGTGAGGTCATTTCTAGAAATGTTTTAAGTAATCTAAACTCTTCAAGTTCTCAATTTTTGGAGGTATAATTTCACTAAATTCATTCCACGAAATGTCAAATTGCAATAATCGGGAAAGATTGGCAAGTGACTGAAAATGCAACTCACCTATTAGATAATTGTGTGACAGGTCAAGGTACTTGAGTTTCGAAAGCACACCTATTTGAAGCGGAATGCTTCCAGTGAGTAGTTGTTGACTGAGATTAAGGCGAATAAGATTTGGGAGATAAGAGAAATTCAACTTCTCAAGACTTGATCTGTATGTACACTGCCAAGGAGGCGATTCGATTTTGATCACACTCCCAACCCGGCTGCAAGTAATACCAGGCCATCTGCAATGATTTGAGTAGCTGTCGACATAGCCATCAGCACACCACCATCCACTTTGGAGGAGAGCCTCAGCTTCTAAATGCAAGGATGATGAATTGAATTGAATGGAGCCGCTGCTGTTGGTTGAGTAAGGCTACTTACTGAAGCAGCCATAAAAGTAAGGAAGAAATTAAACCTGGCAATTAAAGTAAGCATCAACATAGCTTTGTTCCGTATTGTGTTGTTGTGAGGTTTTATTTGCTTCTTAAACCTTCGCAATTCACATATATATTCTACGCACTATTTAAGCAGTCAAGGTCTTCGTTTTTTTTTTTTTTTTTTTGAGCAATCAGTCAAGGTCTACGTTAATTAATCACAGTTTGTGTAGACTTATATATTCCAAGTCTTCTTCATATAGTGTTGCAGAAATTCAGATGTTTCATAGTAAAAGTTTGTAAATGATGCATTTTTCTTGTGATACAATAAAATCAACTCCAATTTGTTAGGATTAACAAAGGGTGATCCGATACTTTTCAAACAAAGGGAATTTTTGCTTATTAAGTCTGGTGCACCTGTGCCTCAATGCCTCAAGGGTCAATATAGTAGACAGATTACAGATAACGAAAGAGCCAAGAATTTTCACCACATTGATCATAGAGGAGACCAAAAGTTTTCCAAATCCTGGAATCTGTACAGAAGAAGACAAGGCACCGAAGTGAAAAAAGGTAAGAAATTTACAACTTAATTAACACGGCCATTTTAAAAAAAAAAAAAAAAAAAAAAGCTAATGGTCAAAATTTTTATAAATTTTTCTTAAATTTAATTTATTTTTAATGTTGATATAAATATTTTGATTTGGTAATTTATTAACAACAATTACTCAGCAAGACATAGTTAAGTGTGGATGTGCTCATATGACATTTGAGATGACATCAAGTCTATTGACACACTAACTTTTTATTTATATATTTATAAAAAAAAGTTTACAACTCTTATTGTTATAACCCGATATTATAAATTATTAAATTCATTTTGAAATATGCGGTATTAATAAATAATTTAAATCTTTATATATTATGATTATTGTGTGTAATTTAATTTTATTATTGTATATTATTATTCTTTATCTAGTAATATTATTATTGTTATTACTGTGAATAGTATTAATTTATTTTATTTTAAATATTTTATTATGTAGAGGAATTAATTTGGAAGTGATTATTATTTAAAATTATTATTATTATTATTATTATTATTATTATTATTATTATTATGTCTTTTCCTACTAATATATATATATATATATATAAAAGATTTTTTTTCCCTTTCTTTCCTCCCTCTCTTTCCTCTCCCTCTCCCCTTTCCTTCCTCTTCTTCTTCCTGCGAAATGCAGAACCACTAAGCCTCCGCTAGCCACCACCACCAACCACCACATTGCCACCATCATGTCGCCAGCACCACCTCCTTTCTTTCCTCAACTTCTGCCATTGACAGAGCCCCCTTCCTCGTCGAATTCCGTTGTCAACAACAGCACTAGCAAGCCTCACCAACGCCGTTTCCGATGGCTTCAGCTCGCGGTTATGGGCTCTATCAACTCCTCTCGGTCCAGGCAAGCTTAATCCTTGGTCATTCTGAGCTTAGAACATTCGATAATTATTTTATCTTCAAGTTTTAGTTTAGGTAAACTTGGGTTTTTCATTTTTTTAGCTTGATTTCCTGCGATTCATGCTTAGTACTTTTGCAAATGTTGTTGTTTGAAGCTAGAGCTACTCAAAAATATTTTTGTTTGATTTGTTTGAATTATTTTGGATTTTGGTGTTTTGATTTTCCAGCGAGTCACTGTTCCGGTGACCCTCGCTGGAAAATTTTTATGTTTTTAATAAAAATTTTAAATTATTTGAGTCATTGTTTGTGAAGAAAGTATATTGAAATTGTGATTCGATTATTTATTACAAATTTTTGAAAGTTCATGTAAAAAAATTAATTTTTGAAAAAATTAATATAAATTAGTAAATTTGGTGTTTTAATTGAAATTATTATTAATTAGTATGTTTTGAATAATTTTGGAATAATAAGTAGTATTAAAATATTTTTTATGAATTATTTACTATTTTTAACTAATTAATAATAATTTTCAGAAATATATTCAAATAATAATTTTATTTACTGTTTTTGTGATTAAATGAATTTTTAACTATTTTTATTACATATTTGAACTATTTAAATAATTATTTGTGAATTTTACTATTTAATTTTGAATAATTGAAAAATGGATTTTTATTAATATTATATAATTTATTTGAGATTTATTAACTAATTTGAAAATAATTAGCTTTAAGGTATTTATTATTTAAATAATTTGAATTGAGGTATTTTATTGATTTTTATGGAATTTAATGATTTTTAATATATTATTATTAAATTATTGATTGTTGTGTATTTTGGTTATCAGTTGGGCAAATTGTGTAGTTCGGGTCCAACCCAAGAAGTTGTGCTTTTATGTATATTGAAGTGTGTTTGCTTACAGTATTGGCTCTACTTTTAATAGAGAGATGTCCGTTTTACATGGGAGACTCTGTCAAATTTTTAGTAGAATTCTTGTAAAATGTGACCTTCAGTCGATCTTGAGTTTTTTATTCTTAGTCGAGTCATGTCTTAAATAAAGTCATTCTTTAGAAATTCTAGAAGTAGAAAATTAGGAATTCAATTCTAATATTATGATTATTCATTTATTTTCTATAATTGCACTGAAATTGAGACCTATTGGACCAAGTTAGTCTACTCTGTCTAGAGGAGCGCACAACTGTGAGTTATTATTTTATATATGCATTTCATATAGAATACATAATTGTCAGCATCTATATTTTTATAATATATTTAAATAGGAATTATTTTATTAAATGATTATGTATATGTTTGGTATATAAGTGACATATATGTTTGGTATATAGTCAGTATAATTTTGGTATATACTTAATATATGTTTAGTATATAATTGGTTTATTTCTTTAAAAATGGATACTATTATTTTTAAATTATGCATGTTATTATTTTTTTATAATTACACGATTTATTTGAAAGATAGCAATAGAATATGTTATCTAATGGGCTACATTAGAACTGTGTACATACCAGTGCGCTAGATTTTAGGATTTAGATTATGAATTTCTTTGATGTGAGACTTGATTATTTTGATTATTGAGAATTGTGGTGAGAGAGTAGTGTGATTGTAGGAGCTCGGTTGACCTAGTGTCTTGGGGCCAATCACACTAATAGTGAGACTGCGGGAGTTTTGTTAACTTAGTGTCTCGGGGCCAATACTATTGTCTTCTTGTATTTTAGTAATCACTGTAGCGGTTGTGTTATTGTATTGGTAGTGTGTTGTAATATTAGGGATTTTGTACCGAATATTGTATGAAGATATTTTTATTATGTTATAAAATAAAGATTTGCTTTTATATTAATTAAAGTTTTAATTATACGTACTTTTATATTAATATTGCATGTGTTTTTATTTTTCAGACTTGCTACGGGTTCTGGATTAAAAAGAATTCTCGTTCTTTAGCGTCGGTCATGACTCCCCAGTTTGGGTTATGACAAAGTTGATATTAGAGCCTAGGTTTTTAGTGTTGTGGACCTAGGTTATCAGAGTCATATTTTCTTTGAAACTACTACAATAAATTAGGTTCGATTATATCTTCGATAAGTCTTCCTTGATTTATTTTTTTCGTGTAATCATTAGGATGTTTGTTTGTTGTTTGTTGTTGTCCATTTTATCTTAATTTTATTGGTTTTTATCTTTTCAGAATGAGGAGGCAAGAGTATGTCTCTCCATCAGTTATTAAGGACGATGATGATAAGTCCTTTAAGGATGAGATTCTACCCCTAAAGCCACCAGTCAAGCACAAAGGTAGAGGTAGAGGTAGACCTCGAGGAACATGTAATAATCCTGATTTTTAAATTATTTTATTAAATAATGAGATATGCAGTGTTAATAAAATTTAAAAGATAAATTTAATTATTTTATTATTTTGTGATTTGTTATCATTATTTTATATTTAATTGAATTTTCTACATAAATATATTATTTTGGATATTTAAATTCCATTATGTATATTTATTATTTTCGAATGCTATTATTTTAATAACGTTAACTTTGTGCGTGATTATTTTAATATTCTTTTTAAGTAATAACTTTATTTTATTAATTTACGTGCTTCAAGTATTATTAATATTTTGAGTACATCATTGTTATTTTATTTTTATTGATTTATATTATTACATTAATAAATTATTTCATAAAATTACTTGTTTAATAACAATTGTGTTGTGTTATTATTATGATGGTTACTATTTTTATTTTTATCATTAGTATTATTTTAATAACACTAGTTTAGAAGTATTATTATCTCTATTATTTTTATTTTATTAAATATACATTATTTATATTGTTAATTATTTAATAATTATGATTTTTATTATTGTTAATTTTAAATGATATTTTATGTGGGTGTGATTATGTGTGTGTGAGATTATATGTGTGTATATATGTATATATAGATATATATGAATGAAATATTGTTTATTTTTGTGTGGTGGGAAATTTTTAGACATAAAAGAATATTATTATTTTCTAACCTAAAGTTTGATAAACGTATATATATATATATATATATATATATATATATATATATATATATATATATATATATACACACACAATTTTTTTTTTAGCAAAAGGAAGAAACAAATTGCAGGGCCCCTTCTTTCCTCCCCCCTATGTGCGTCACTGTCCTAACCTCCCCTGTCGGTGTGCCTCTCGCCAGACCGCCTCTCATCGCCACTAGCATCTCCTCCTTCCTCTGGACGCTGGCAACCACTGGAGGGGGCTGTTGAAGCCGTGGGACAGCAGCACCAGCAGCAGCCTCTTCCTCCTCGCGTGAAGACCACCAGCTGCCGTCGCCTTCTGCCGTGATGCCAGCTCTGCCACCACCACCACCTGCTGTCACCGGACAGATCCAACTGATTCAGAGATGTTATGTTTCCAATTGTAGGAGGTATTTCTCCGCTGATCAAATTGTGGCTCAGATCCAACTGATTCAGAGATGTTATGTTTCCAATTGTAGGAGGTATTTCTCCGCTGATCAAATTGTGGCTCAGATCCAACTGATTCAGAGATGTTATGTTTCCAATTGTAGGAGGTATTTCTCCGCTGATCAAATTGTGGCTCAGGTCCAACTGATTCAGAGATGTTATGTTTCCAATTGTGGGAGGTATTTCTCCGCTGATCAAATTGTTGTTCAGTGACAAAAATTTTAAATTGAAACAATTTGTTATGTGAATTGGGATGGGTCCGCTGAGTTTGTTATGGGAAAGATCTAATTCCTCTAGATTGAACAATGCTCCGATTTTAGATGGAATTAGGCCGGAAATTCGATTACTTGAAAGATCAAGATGATACAGGGCAGATAGCTGAGAAAGCTCATACGGGATGGATCCTCCTAACAGATTTGAATCAAGCGACAAGAAATTTAATTTGGTGAGTTTACCAAGAGATGAATGTATTGGACCAGTGAGATTGTTATTGCTCAAGCATAGGAAAGAAAGAATCGTCAAATTTCCAATTTCTGGGGGTATTGAGCCATAGATTTGATTGTCATCAAGAAAAAGGGCTTCCAATTTTGTCAAATTAGCAAGGGTAGAAGGAAGTGTACCAATGAGCTTATTTTGAGAAATGTTTAAATCAATAAGACTCTTCAAGTTCCCAATTTCCGAAGGTATGAAGCCACCAATTTGGTTGCCTTCAAGTTGAAAGACTTTCAATCTGGTCAAATTACCAAAAGTAGAAGGGATTGCACCACTAATGTGATTGTAACTAAGATCAAAGTATTTCAAACTGATCAGATTGCCAAGAGTAGAAGGGATTAGACCAGTGAGGTTATTTCCCTAAATGTTTAAATAATCTAAACTCTTCAAGTTCCCAATTTCCGGAGGTATGAAGCCACCAATTTGGTTGCCATGAAGTTCAAGGAATTTCAATCTAGTCAAATTACCAAAAGTAGAAGGGATTGGACCCCTAATGTGATTGTTACTAAGATCAAGGTGTTTCAAACTGGTCAGATTGCCAAAAGTAGAAGGGATTAGACCAGTGAGGTAATTTCTAGAAATGTTTAAGTAATCTAAACTTTTCAAGTTCTCAATTTTTGGAGGTATAATTCCACTAAATTCATTCCATGAAATGTCAAATTGCAATAATTGGCAAAGATTGGCAAGTGACTGAAAAGGAAACTCACTTATTAGATAAACCTTGATGACTGAGATTAAGGCAAATGAGATTTGGGAGATAAGAGAAATTCAACTTCTTAAGACTTGCTCTATATGTACACCGCCAAGGACGCGGTTCGATTTTGATCACACTCCCAACCCGGTTGCAAGTAATACCAGGCCAACTGCAATGATTTGAGGAGCTGTTGACATAGCCATCATCACACCAAAATCCAATTTGGCGGAGAGCCTCAGCTTCTAAATGCAAGGATGATGAATTGAATTTGAATGGAGCCGCTGCTGTTGGTTGAGTAAGGCTACTTATTAAAGCAGCCATAAAAGTAAGGAAGAAATTAAACCTGGCAATTAAAGTAAGCATCAACATAGCTTTGTTCCGTGTTGTGTTGTTGTGAGGTTTTATTTGCTTCTTAAACCTTCACAATTCACATATATATACTACGTACTAATTAAGCAGTCAAGGTCTACGTTTTTTTCTCTTTTTGAGGAATCAGTCAAGGTCTACGTTAATAAATCATAGCTTGTGCAGACTTATATATTCGAAGTCTTCTTCAAATAGTGTTGCAGAAATTCAATAATATTATTTTGTAAAGTTTATAGAAGAAGGATGTTTCAGAGTAACAGTTTGTAAATAATACATTTTTCTTGTGATACAATAAAATCAACCCCATTTTGTTAGGATTGACGTCTGGTGTAATCCGATCCTTTTCAAACAAAAGGTATTTTTGCTTATTAAGTCTGGTGGATATGTGCCTCAATGCCTCAAGGGTCAATATTGTCGACTGATTACAGATAACGAAAGAGCCAAGAATTTTCACTACATTGATCATAGAGGAGACCAAAACTTTTCCAAATCCTGGAATCTGTACAGAAGGCAGGGGCACCGAAGTAAGAAAAGGTGAGAAATTTACAACTTAATTAACACGGCCACTTTTTTTTTTAAAAAGCTAATGGTCAAAATTTTTTATAAACTTTTTTCTTAAATTTAATATATTTTTTAATATTGGTATAAATATTTTGATTTGGTAATTTATTAACAACAATTACTCAACAAGACATAGTTAAGTGTGAATGTGCTCATGTGACATTTTAGATGACACCAAATTTATTGACACATTAACTTTTTATTTCTATAAAAACACTAAATATTCTTATTTTTTTTATTTATAGCAAATTTATTTCACATTTTTAGTTTTGACATTATTATTTTAATTTTCTTAATATATATTATATTTTACTATTTTTAAAATTAGATATATGTCAGTACATATATTAATATTGATAAGAAGTTACAAAAATATTAATATAATAGCAATTTTTTTATCAGAGAGCATAGTCTAAGCAAGCAAATGCTACTGAAGCAATTCGATGGCACTTTTAGTACTTGGAGGTGGCAGTTGTGGATCCAATATTTCATTGAGCATTGCATTTTGAACTGACCATGATGATAGAAGATTTCCAGGATGTCTTCCTATTAGCAATTCCAATGCTATGTACTTCACCCTTGTCTGTTATAACCACTGTGTAGGCAAGTTCTGTCAACAAACAAAATTACGTTAGAGACAGTGAATAACGTTCATTTTAGAACACTAATATCATTTCTTCAGTAATTTTGCTTATCTGAAGTTCTAGTAATGCTTCAACACAAGTACAATTGTTAATTACTTGTATGCTAAGTAGAACCAAAACTGAATCACGATGAATACACAAAAATGATAATTTTAAAAATATAGGAAATGTTGTGAAACTGAAGTTCCCACATCGCTCGCACACGAGATTGTGTGCGTACTTATAAGCAGGGGCTGAAGCCTTTACTTGTGGACGCGTTTTAAAAGCCGTGAGGACCTGAAGTACCAAAGCGGACAATATCTACAAACTGTTTATAACACGTTATCAGCACGATACTCGCGATGGGAGGGTGTGTTGTGAACCTGAAGTTCCCACATCGCTCGCACACGAGATTGTGTGCGTGCTTATAAGTAGGGCCTGAAGCCTTTACTTGTGGATGCGTTTTAAAAGTCGTGAGGTCCTGAAGTACCAAAGCGGACAATATCTACAAGTTGTTTATAACAGGAAACACAAATTTGGAGCAAACTATTAAAATATTTCAATATGTCAATGACCCTTAGACTCAAGGCATTGTTGTGTTTGACCTGCTGCACACTAAAGAGTATACAAGGCACAAAGATAGTTTAATTGTTGTTGTTAGGGCTATGCACAGGTCCTGGAGAACTTGAATTGTCTCAAAAAATTAAATAAAAAATTTTTAAAACCGAAAATATTCATTGACTATTTGACTTTATCCGAACCGAAAATCTCTTTAACTGAAAATATATATATATATGTAAGACACATACATATACATGCACACAAACATATATACACACACACGTACACATATCTATATTTATAATTAATAATCAAGTTTATAATTATGTGTTATAAATGAATTTAATATTATTTTAAAATTAATTATATAGGCAATTGAACAATTAGTAATTGATCACTTAATATATATTTTTAGGCTATAAATACTAATTTAATATTATTGTATATTGTATAGTCTAAATTTAACATTAAATAAATAAATTATTGATTAAAATTACTAATAAATTATAATTTAATTTAAATTATTTTATCATAAAAATATATAATTTTAATATGATAATTAAATTTAACTAGATTTAAGTAAATTAGGTTTAAGCCTTAAAAACTACATGGTTTTGGCTTAAACCTAATTTACTAAAATCTTTCTCTTCCACTTTAACCTATATGTTTGATTTTCAATTGAACTAAACCTAATTCCTTCTCTTGAAACAATTTCAGCTACATCTCACCCCCACCCATCATCTCACTGCCATCCAGCCATCCTTCTTCACCTCACCATCCTTCCTTACCCTCACCTCGTAATCCTCTCTCTCCTGTCGTCACAGCTCACCCCGTTAAAAGCTTGCTCATCCTCTGTCTACTGCCATCGCTGTCAATATCATCATCCACAGTCTCTGTCATTGCCATTAACATTATCACTGTCCATTGTCTTCTATCAACATGCGCTAAGAACTAAGCTCAAGCTCAAGCTCATTCAATCTAAAGCTCATCCTTCTCACTATGTTCTTCATTCAAGTTAGTGAAATTTGTTCCAGAATGTGTTCTTGCTCATCCTTCTCTTTAGATTTGTGTAGTTTCTATTTTGCTTATATAGATTTGTTGGGCATTACCTTTGAAATGGGAAATATTAGCTTTTTATGTTTGCTAATATTTGCTTGTATGTTATTTTGCTTAGTTAGACTTGTGTGTTTCTATTCTACTTAGTTAGATTTGTGTGCTTTTTCGTGTGTTTTTTGGATTCTGTCCACATGTTTTCTTTTAAAAGGTGAACGAAACATAGAGTCTATTGCTAATCCTATGTATTTAAAGTTCTGCTTTTGCTAATCTATAGATATATATAAATACTCAATGTAATTTAAATGTACCAATCAAGGTGAGGTATGGTGATTATAGGAGTGTATACTGAATCACTATTATTTCAATGTACTAATCGTTGTAATTTCTCTTAAGCTTATGATAATATAAGTATGCTTCTTGATGATAAATTAATTTGAGTTTGATTTCAATTCAAATTAATTCTTTATTTTCTCCATTTATCCACTCCAAATTGCTTTGAATTTAACTCTCCATTTACTCCATTTCTCTGCTCCAAATTTTAGAGCAATTTAGAGTGGAGAATTTTGTTAGATTCCAGAAAACTAATTTTAGAATTCTTCAAAATTCGGTTCAAATCCGAAGAAAGGGTATTCTCTAACTTGCTCCGACCCGTGCACATCCCTAATTGTTGTATATATTTCAAACAGATACTTATAGACACACACCTATATATATATATATATATATATATATATATATATATTGAGTTAGTTCTAATATTTATGGAGCCACTATATCAACTAACTTGATTTGTGGAACAGAGAGTGGTTAAGCAGAATATGGCTTTCTCTCATCTTGTAGAATAGGTCTATCCATAAGAATGAGCTTCCGTCATAAATGCTAATCTTGAACCTGTGTAATATGAATTATTTCTTGGGAACTGCTTTTGTAAGTGAATTTGCAAGTTAGTCACTCATATGCATATGAGAAACTCGTAATTGGTTTTGAATTACCTAATGTCTAACAAAGTGGAAATCAAGAGCAATGTGTTTTATGCGAGAGTGGAAAACTGGATTACAACAAAGATAAGTTACACCAAGATTGTCACAGTACATAGTTAGAGGTAATATGGCTGGTTGATTTAGTTCTTTTAGAAGATTAGGAATCCAATTAAGCTCAGTTGTGGTTGATGTTATGGATTTATATTCAGCTTCAGTAGAGCTACGGGCAATGGTTTTTATTTTTTTGATGCCTACTTAATAGGGGAACTGCCAATGAAAACTATAAATGCTAAGGTAAAAGTAAAATCATCTGAATTTCTAGCCTAATTAGAGTCTAAAAAGGCATGTAAAGCAGGAATACTATTTCATATATAGTTTTGTAAAGATGACAAACATAGGTAAAACATTATGCATCTTGAAAACTAAGAGTTTGTCGCATGAAAATAGAATCAGTGAGAGTTTAAAAATTGTTTGGAAGAAATCACAATTTTGTATGTTTATGGAGAAATAATTAAATAATTAAAATTAATAAAACATGAAATACAAATAGAGGCCAACCATAAAATTGGATGGACATTCCAAAAGAGCATATATAGTTTTTGAATTCAATCTCTGAGGATGGCTACTGGAGCCTTTTGTAGGATCTAGTTATTGTAAAGTGTGTTTTGAATTTCATTTAGGTGATGACTTCATCTCTAATCTAGGACTTATTGTCCAAAATTATATTCTCTAATAGACTTCAAACTAGTATAGTGTCACCAACACTTAAGTGTGCGCTAAACTCTACCGTCTATGCTAATATCACTAAGCAATGAATTTATAGAGGTAAAGAGGGAGGAATGTGAGGAAAAGAAAATTTATTGAAAAATAGTAATTCAGGTATCTCAATATATTATTGTTATTGTTACCAAGGACATAGGAAGAATAATTTAATAGCGAAGTGAAAGAAGCAATTAATAACTTTTCTCATGTAACGCAAAAGTGAATTTTTAATTCGTTAATGATAATCATTGGATAAAACTTTAGACATCTAATTCAATATTTGACAGCTATAAAATTTCTATTAACCTTAACAATAATCAATCTTAATTTTAATTTTAACAAACTTAATTTTGAGCATTTAATATGTTTATTTTAAGTGTGTATAAGTTAGGATTCAAATGAAAGTCAAGTCAAAATTCAAGTGAATAGTAATTTATGATTGAAGTAAAACTTCTATGATGAGAGAAAGCCAAATGAATAGTAAGCTATAACTAAAGCACAACTTCTATAGTGAGCTAAATAATAAGCTACAACTGAAGCAAAGCTTCTATGGTGACTGAAAATCAAAGTGAACTGTAGGCTGCGACTGAAGCTCTACTGCTATGGTGACATCTCAACGATCATATTTTTAAATTTAAAAAAAGAGACCTTAGAGACATGTTTGATATCTCCAACAACAATATTTTTTAGTTTTTATTTATATAAACACCTACTTGAGCTCAATTGAAGTTAAAACATTTGATTACCATAATTTTTTTATCTTAATATTTATCAAAGTTCTAAAACTCTCAAATGTTCAGTCTTTGCTTATGTAACTCTTATAAGAGTTAATTATATATTAGAAATAGAATTTATTTTTATCTTAAATTTTAGGATAAATTAAAGGAAAGTGAGATTTATTTCTAAAGGAATTAGTTTAAGTATTTAGTCATTAAAACACTTGGGATTTTTTTTATTGAACCTTGAAAATTCAAGTTGTAAGGTTGAAAGAGTGAGTTATAAAACTCTTATATAATCTCAATCTTGAGAATAAGATTGTGAAAATTGAAAGTCCTAACTTGGGAATAAGTTAGGTGAAGACGTAAGATTATTAAGAATTTGAACTCCTTAAATTTTTATGTTCATTGTACTTCCTACTCTATTTCTCTTTCAATTTTTGTTCATTACTTAAATTTGTTTTTAATTTTTTAAAATCCTTCATTCACCTTATTCAACCCTCTCCCCTCTAAGGCTTTTTTAATTGGTATCAGAACTTGAATTATAAGTACTTTATTACTAAAATACAAGATCATAGGGAGTGAATCTCAAAATATTTTTCTCTTAAACCATTCTTAAATGGTAGTGACTATCCTCATTAGAAGTTTAAAATGGAGCTCTATTTAAATTGTGATTCCATTAAACTTTGGGATATTTTTCTAAAAGGTTGTGAACCACCTATAACTATCATTGATGATGTGATAACTACTATAGTAAGAAGCCAATGGAATAATGAGTAAAAAGAAGAAAATGATAAAAATAAAAAGGTTATGATCACCCTAGTCTCTTTTATGACAAGAGAAAAAGAAGGCAAGCTTCAATATTGCATTTTGACTAAGGAAATATGGAAAACCTTAGAAAATCAATATAAAGACAATGTGCAAGTTTGAAGCAAGAAGGTTCAACTTAATATGTATGAGTATGAGATTTTCAAAATGAAGCCTTAAGAAACAATTATAGAGATGAAAAATCATCTCAATACTCTTATCATAACCCTCAAGAAACTTGAAACACATTTCCCCAAGGAAGAGGTGAACAATAAGATTTTAAGAATCCTACTTAACAAGGATTGGGAATCTCAAGTCACTTCAATTGAGGAAGCTCAAGAGCTTTCTACACTCTCTACCAGCATGCTTATTGGAAAGCTTTTAACCTATGAGCTTATAATAAAGTAAAGAGGTAAAAAGAAAGAAGGGAAGAAAGAAAAGAAAAAAAGCATTACATTACAAGCTTTACAAAATGATAGTGAAAAGGAAAATGTTGAAGGTTCTAGTAATAAAAATAATGAAATTGCCATGCTCACTAAAAGCTTCAAGAAGTTCTTAAGAAAGAAAAATTCTTCAAGAATAAGAGACTTCAACAAAAAGCATAAGGGAAAAGGTAAAAAGAAAACCATAGATGTTAGTTGTTATGAATGTAAAAAATCAGGTCATATCCAAAGTGAGTGTCCCAAACTCAAAAACAAGAGCAAAGGAGAAAAAGAAGGCCTTCAAAGCTACTTGGGATAAATCCTTTGAATCTAAAAAGGAAGAAGAATAACAAGAAGTAGTCAATCTTTGCTTTATGGCTCTTGAAAATGAAAATGAGGTACCATATATATCTAAGTCTTCTTGTGATGATGATTATTATGATAATGATAATGAATATGATGATGATAATATTGAGAGCTCTATGATGAGCAAATGTTTGCTTAAATGTAAAAGCTTATTATCTTACCTTAGAGAAAAGCATTGTTAACATCAAATTAGCATAATTCTCAACCAAAATTAATAGCAAGATTGATTATTATATATATGGTGGTTGGCTTTACGACTAGACTTAATGTTTCAAAGAAGTCAATTCCAGGTCTCTAATGAAAACTTTTGGCTACAATGCATGCTTTGTAGCATGATATAGACCCATCAAGATTTTTTTATTTTAAAAATCCACTTGTAGTAAATGTTATTTTGGTTTTCATTAGGTGGCATAAGAGACTAAGTTTTATGTTTTAGAAGAGTGTTGTATTCAACATTAAAAGCATCACACCATTAAGGTATTTTTAGTGTTTATTTTACTGTGGTAGGTTCAATTAAAAAAGAGGATATGGTAATGGTGTGTAGGTTAAATATTCGACGTTGTTTCAGATTACCCATTTTAAAGCAGGTAATAATGGCATGTGATGGTAGAGGTATAAGAGTAATAGAGGATGGGGTTAAGTGGGGTGGTGAAGGAGTAGAAGGAGAGGATATCAGAGTTTGTAGTAATATAGAAGATAGTAGTTTATTGATTTATAACTTTGTTGATGAATGATAGGTAGAGTTGGAAGTGGTGAAGTAAGGAGCTATTTTTGGTCATTTTCTAATTTAAAATTATTGTTTGGGTGGGTGGGTCGTCATGAGAATTAGCATATGGTGGGTCCTAAAAAGACATGAGTGTTTCAATTTGCATTGGATTTATTTCTTTTATTTTTTTGAATGGAAATATAGTTTCGCAAAATACAACATAATGGCTCACATATATTATAGATGTTGATAGGTCATGGCAAAGATATGAATTGTGTTAATTGGAGTATCCAAAAAATATACAAGGCTTGGGTCACGTGCCCTCAGGTTATTTCTTTCCTTTAGCCGCACCTCCAATCGAGTCTACAGATTGGGGTTGAGCACGACTACGTAGAGAAGCACATTCAACCTATAAGTTAATAATAGAACTGTGTGTAGGATATTTTGTATTAAAATATTTTTTTTTATTTTTCAAACAAGATTTTCACGCTACATATATTTTTTTTATTAACTTACTTAGTGAGGTCTGACTCCCTTCAATTATTTTTCTAGAATCTCAGAAGTCTTCAGTTAGTCCACCTACTTTATGCTAGGTTTCTTCTTCTCCGGCTATATTATATAGGTCTATATGACATGTATTATTATGTATTTGAAATCTAGAACACTGCAATAGAGTGGTTAACTGTTATGTTATATTTTATGGATTTTTATCTGTATTAAAGATTTATATTAATGTTGATTATTATGGTTCATCAAAGATTTTCTTGGATATTATGTTATTTATTTTATTTAAATATTTCATTTAATTATTACCTATATTTTATTATAAATTTTTAAGGCTTACTATAGGTTTTGATTGCATTTTTACATTTCCTATTACCTAGTATCGGTCATGTACCTCTAGGTTGGGTCGTGATAGCTTAGAGCATGGGTGTAATTTGGAAGAGACATAAGGGCGAAAGTAAGGATAATATAGACAACCAAATAGTCAAAGTTTGTTATAATTAGGAAGATGATGAAATAATTTTTCATAAAGAGATTAAAATTATAGGTGGGGTGTGGGAATAAGGTTGATAAGGCACACTGCTATTTGAAATGCAATTGACTGATATTTAAGAGGGAAGGATGAATGATGAAGAAGGGTGAATCCAGTTTCAATAACATATCGATGCTTCTATTCAATTGTGCTAATGATTTGTGGTATGTATGGAGGTGATTGTAAATGTTGGATTTTATGAGTTGAGAGAATTTAAGAGAGTCTGACATATTCACCTCTACCATTGGAATTTACTATCTTTATTTATACCTAAAAAAAATTTTCAATAAAAGCTTTGAACTTGATAAAGATATTAGTAACATTTGATTTATTTTTAATTGGATAAAGCAAGTTGTACTTAGTGTAATAATCCATAATATAATATTTAAAGTTATTAGAGGAGAGAAAAGGAGATGGACCCCAAACATCTATATATATGACTTTAAGAGGTGAGTTACATTGAATAGAATTGGCGCCAAAAGATAGCCTATTATTTTTATTACTAAGACAAGCATCACAATGAATTGCACTAAAATTGGATTTTCAAAAGAAAAATTTAATAGAAAATTTGCATAAAAGATTGTAAAATAGGTGGCCTAGCCTCTAGTGCCAAAGTTATAAAGTAGTGACTGTAAAAGTATGTAGAGAAGTGATAGCAGAAGTGGATGATGGGAGACACCATTTATAAACATTTTTTCTATTTTGACCGCAGACCAAGATGCCCCTATATTCAAATCCTTAACAATGAAAAATTTAGAAAAAAATTCAATAGAAGTAGAGTTAGTCTTACAAAATTGAGAGATAGATAAAATATTATTTGAAATTTGATGGTGAACATAACACATTATTTAGCTCAAAAAATTTATGTGAAGAAGGTATACAAGTTGAGCCTGTATGTGTGATTGGAATGGCATTACCATTGCCCACTATAATATCTTTATCGCCTTCATATTCAGAATGGACAGAAAGATTATTTTGGTCTGATATAATATAATGGATAAAGCCTGAGTCAACTATTCAGGGGTTGTGTTTGGTAGTGACATCAATGTTTGTGACGTTTGCTTATGGCCAACTTAGAGTAGAAGATGGCTTTAGACGTGATTTGTAAAACTTTTACTGTACATCCTACTTTGTCACAAACCTAGCAAATCGAACGTTGGAGTGAGGTACGATTAGGATGCCATGAAGAATGAGCTAAATAATTGTTGTATGGTGTAAAAGTGTGGAATGGATAAGTATTGGTGTATATAAGATGTGTGTTTGCTATGTGAGAATAGGAAGTATTATTTTGGAAAGATGATTTTGGTTGAGAATTGGATCCACAATTGTCATTAAACATTCCACTGACATGGTTTTTAGTTAGAAGATCGTTAGGTATATTGGGTTGTAATAAGAGTTATTGTTTTCTTACATTCTTTACTTTTGATAAAGGTCTTATGATCAAGAAGCTTGTTATGAAGCTCTTTAAAGGTTATGGATGTCTCTCACGTATGAATTGCAGCATTAATTTCTTTATAATCCATACTTAAGCCAATTAAGGCATGTACGATAACCTCAGCATCACTTAGAGGGTAACCTATTAAGGCTAAATCATCAGTGATTGTCTTGATTGCTTGCATGTATTTAGTAATGAAGAGTCATTCTTATGTAGTTTTCATCAATGTTGACAAAAGAGTAAGCATTCTAGTATTGGAATGATTAGCAAATGTAACTTCAAGTTTTTTCCAAGCTTCAAAGAAAGCTTGACAAGCTGAGATTAGTGGAGCAGTAGTACTGGCCAACGAGGCTTAAATAGCTTGTAATATAAGCTAATCTTATTGTAGCCATAATTTTCATACAAGAATAGATTTGGGATCATATGGGGAATTTTCTTGATTTGCAAGTTTAGATGGACATGGGTGAGAGCCATTAAAATAGCCAAAGAAATCATATCCAAAGTGAAAGTTAGGGAATTAAGATTGCCATGATGCATAATTGCCACTTTGGGATAGTTAAAATGAGGCCATTGTTATGAGAAGAATTAGTGGTGGTAGAGGAGATAATAATAGAAGGTTCAGAAGAGAAAGAAGATTTAGAAGTAGGTGTTACTGCCATTGAGAGGGTGAAGAATGAGAAGCTGAAATTATAAGAAAAAAAAAAAGCACTTGAGTAGAGATATGCTCTTATAGCGGCAGGGCTCTGATACCATAAAGAGTATATAAGAGTAATAAAGGCACAAAGATATTTTAATTGTTGTTATATATGTGTGTGTGTATATGTATATGTATATATATACACATAACTGAGTTACTTCCAATATTTGTGGAGCCACCATATCAACTAACTTGATTTGTGGAACAGAGAGTGGTTTAAGTAGAACATGGCTTTTTGTCATCCTGTAGAACCAAAAAGAAAATAAGGTTAGAATTAATAAACAAAGAGAAATGAATTAATGAATTAAAACCAAAATTAAATAAAAACACAGAAATAATAAAATTAAAAAATTAAAAAAAGGTAAAATAATGACATAAAAATTAAAAAAAGAAAAGAAAAGAGTAAGAGATAAATAATGTTGTGCAGATGGTGTTTAAATGCCCCTCGAAATAAAATTTCACCATGTTGAAATAGAATCTGATTGATTTTTTTCTCCAACTTGATTGACTTTTTAAGAACAATAATTTTTGTCTAAAAATTTCTTTATTTTTTCAAAGCTCTCTTTCTTTCTTTTTTTCTGATTGAAAAGCTTACTCTCTGATTTTTTTGCTCACTGTCCTTTCTTTTGGAAAGAAACAGGTGAGGAAGAAGCTTTTTGTGATTTTTTTTTCAAAGCCGAACCCCAAAAAAAAACCTCCTTAGAATGAAGAAAACATCCCTTTTTATAGCTCCAAAAACAAAACCCAAATCCCTTTGATAACAAATGATGGAAGATAAAAATTAAAAATCAAAAATTAAACTTCCTGATAATGATAGATTATCAAGAAGATTTTATCCCCCTTTTTATTTAATAATTTTTTTTAACCAATAACAAACAAGAAAAATAATTTTCAAAAATAAAAAATCAATTAAAAATGTAAAAATACCAATCGAAATAGTACAATTCCGATCGGAATTGTAGATTTCTGATTGGAATTCTGTAATTCTAATCAATAATACTTTTTTTAACATTTAATTATAAAAAGAACCCTAAAAAAATTAAAACTTTTTCAATTGGGTCCTTAAAAAAACATTTCAATTAAGTCCTTAAAAAGCTGCAATTAAGCCCTAAGATTCAAAAATCAATATCCATAAAGATAAATTTTCATCATTGGGTCCTCTATTACATCCAAACTCATGTCATCCCGAAATTGGGTGCTTATAGTTGCGCCCTTTTGTCATTGTTTGCTTGACAAATTGCAACAAAATAAATAAGCACACAATTTCAAGGCAAGGAGTCAAAACACTTACTTGTGTACCTTGAGACTTTTGCTTGTAAATAATCATTGGTTCACAATGAATTCTTGTGTTGCCATGCAACACTAAGCATAAATACCTGAGGAAACACTATTCTTGTATGTATAGTGTTGATTTGAAAGAAAGAATACATTGTACTCGATCGTACAATATCGACTATACTTGATCATATGGTCTTGATTGAAAGAGGTACATTGTACTTTGTCGTACAATGTTGCTTTTGTCATTCCTCAATATAGGCTTTATGTTGTTATAATCTATAATTGCTAGCAAGTTTTAAATAGTTATAACTCATTTGTTGTTTACCTTTGACGTTGTAGTCTGCAACTACTCACGACTTCTGATTTTGTTATAATCCTTTCATTGCTTATCGATATTTTGATTAGCTACAACCTTTTATTTCTTGCTGGCTTTAATTGGCTACAACCCTCTTATTGCTCACCTTGTGATTTTACAAACTGCTCAAGGCTTTCAATCAGCTGCAATCTCTTTCTTGCTCACTAATGATTTTAATCAACTGCAACCCTTTCATTACTCACTCTCGACACTACAATCGGTAATTGCTCGCAATTTTGATTAGCTACAACCCTTTCATTACTAACCTTTAATTCTGATTAATTGTAACTCTTCCATTGCTTGCCTTTAATAATGCTACAGTCCATAACTGCTCGCAATTAGCTGCAACCCTTTCATTGCTCACTGATGATGCTGCAATCCATAATTGCTCATAATTAGCTGCAATCCATAATTGCTCATAATTAGCTGCAACCCTTTCATTACTCACTGATGATGCTACAGTCCATAACTACTCGCAATTAGCTGCAACCTTTTTGTTGCTCACCAATGATGCTGCAATCTATAATTTCTCATGATTAGCTACAACCCTTTCCTTGCTCACTGATAATATTACAATCCATTATTGCTCGTGATTAGCTGTAACCCTTTCATTACTTATTGATGATACCGTAGTCCATAATTACTCACAATTAGCCGCAACCCTTCTATTGCTCTCCTTTAATGCTATAATCCATAACTGCTCACGATTAGCTGCAACCCTTTCGTTACTCATCAATGATGCTACAATCTATAATTGCTTACGATTAGCTACAACCCTTTCCTTACTCAATAATAATGTTGTAATCCATAATTGCTTGCGATGAGTTATAACCCTTTCATTGCTCACCGATGATACTGCAGTCCATAATTACTCGCGATTAACTGTAACCATTTCATTGCTCACTGATGATATTGTAGTCCATAATTACTTACGATTAGCTACAACCCTTTCATTGCTCATGATGATATTATAGTCCATAATTGCTTACAATTAGCTGCAACCCTTCCATTACTCGCATTTAATGCTACAATCCATAACTGCTTGCGATTAATTACAAGCCTTTCATTACTTATCGATGATGATGCAACCCATAATTGCCCACAATTAGCTACAACTCTTTCATTGCTCATTGATGATGCTGCAATCCATAATTACTCGCGATTAGCTGCAACCCTTTCATTACTCACTAATGATGCTGCAATCCATATTTGCTCACGAATTAAATGTAATCCTTTCATTAATCACCTTTGATGGTACAATCCGTAACTGTTGGCTGACTTCAATTAACTACAACCCTTTCATTACTCGCCTTTGATGCTATAGTCCATAACTGCTCATAATTTTTATCTTTGGTTGTTTGAATCGAATGCTTTAAATTCTTTGTGTTGACTAATTAACATTTTTACTGACTAGCTTTGAATTTTGTGTGTTGATTGATTGACTAATTTCAATTCTGTTATGTTAACTAACTCTATAAGTCAAGTGCACTTCCTTCTGGATTTACAATTCCTATAGACTTATTGAAGTTAGTTTCAACTGTGATGAACCTATAAAAGTACATTATAATGTCAAAAATTTATGAGAAAATTCATCACTTCTTCATGAGATAGTGTGCACTCAACAAATCTCACTATTTTTTATTTTCATGATTGTTATTTATTTGTCATTTATAAAGGTTTGAGGCATCGTTAACCATTTTATGCTAAGAGCATATCTTTTACCAAGTAAAGACCTTACTTTTACACCTAATTTTAGGGAGAATTTGCTAAACAAAACTTATGAAAATTGAGCATAAAAAAATCAAACTCTGAGTATCAAAATAACTTTTGAATTGTTTTGTGCTTTTCTTCCTTATTTGAGTATTCCACCGCCTTTCTGATATTACTCAACATGGATATCGTTGGAAAGGTCCTTTGGATACTCATACTCTTACAGAGCATTGGAGTAAATAGAGTAGCTTTTGATGTGATCCTCTTTTAGTATTCCCCCACCTTTCTTGTATTACTTAATATGGATACTGTCAAAGGTTTCATTTTGATACTCTTACTCATTTATAAGCATTGGAGTACATTATGCTTGCTCTTATTTTGATTCTCCTCTTAGTATTCCCTTACCTTTCTCATATTATTTAGCATGGTTACTATTAAGGGATTTTGTACTCATACTCATTTTGAGCATTGAAGTAGATTATATGCACATTTATTATTCAAAAGACTGCAATGATACTTTGAAATTAAGCAATTTATGCTGTAAGTCCACAAATTTTGTCTTTACATTTTCTTCCCCTTATTTGGGTGCAAAGCAAGCATTGGATTGATTAGAGTTTATAAACTCTCAACACAAAGTCGTTAACTAATCATTTAAATTTTGCAAGGCTAATAAAAAGAGCCATTATGATCAAAAGTCATGAGATAGGCTTTTCATACATCATCTCATAAAGTGGATGAATTTACTTTTAATTTGTTAATTTTATGATTGAGATGGTACTTTGCTACAAAATCTAAGGAAATAGAGTTCTATTACTTCTCTTTTATTATCTTGATGAGTATTTAGTATTTCCTATCTGGCCCATTCTTATTGATGTATCGATTCCTCTTAATTTCTTCATTCTCTTTTATTTTTCCCTACACAAAATGTCATGAGTTAGTATGGTCTATTTGCAAGTGAAGAAATTTTATTAAATTGCAATATTTTTCTTTTTACATTCTTCCCTTTTGATTGTGATAATGATGTCTCTGATCACAGGGTCATGATACTCCACTATTAAAGTTATAGTTTTGGGCTACGTTTGTATTTTCATCATTCCATTAATGCTATGGTAGAGGGCTTCATTACTCTTCTTGATATCTCCTGAAAAAATGTTCGAGAGTTATAGGTCTTATTTCATGATAAAATAATTTTTTCAAAGTGCATTCATTTTAAGTTTTGAGTGCATTCTTCCCTTTTATAGGGCCGATGAATGTATTGCCGACATGTAGGACCTTCTTATCACCATATTTTGTACCCTACACTAGTCTAATTGTTGTGGAGAGATATTCCAGATGATGCTCCTGATGAGACTATGAAGATGGATATTGAGTTTAAGGAGCCTGAACATCCTATTTAGCCTTTTAAGGTTGCCAGGATGACGCTTTTACAAATATCACTATCGGTGATATTCCCTTACTGGATGGGCCCATAATTAATTGGGCTTCTACGATCTAAAGTCCCATTGAGCATCAACTTCACCTGAATAGTGTTACCCTTTTTCCTTCAGATGCTTTACATATGAATATTTTGACTACCTTTTTGAAATTTTACAACACTAATCTTGAATGTTAGTAGCAAAGTGTTTGTACAATCTTGCCTAGGCTTAAAGACTTTGTTATGCAAAGCAAGTATTTCACAAAAAATATATACAAGTGCATGCATGTTATGTATGACATGCGTGATCCTAATAGGTCTTCTGTTTAGAATAAAGTTATGTTCGTAGCATAGAGTGTGAGAATGAGATGCCTCATCAATAGCTTATAGGTTTAATCACTGGATGCTTTATTGTTGGTACTGTTGATGTTAGAGCTTCTGATACAGCTCATCAAACTGATGATCAAGCTAGCAAGTGGGGTCCATGACTTTACATTAGAGCTTGTGATTGAATGATGCACTATTAAACTTTTCTTTTTGTTATTATTTTTATTATATGATAATTAATGTATTTATATGCCTGTAGTTTACCTTTTTATGCCTTGAGATCTTTTTCATTAACTTTAAAGTTCCAGTGTTATATTTACTATTTTGCCCCCCAAGCTACTCCTAGAGTTACATTTTGCCCCCAGCTTCATTTTGAATTCATTCTAGCAATCTTTTTCTTTATGTGTGCTAAAGACTCAATTTGGTCACTGTTGTTGTTGACCTTTTGTCTTACTAACCCTATTAGTTGCAGTCTCATGTATTGAAGATGTAGAGGAGTGGGTGAATTGATTGAAGCGAGTTCTTGATGATGAAATCAATTGGACTTGCACTTCAAAGAATTCTTGAGCAGAATATAAAGCTTGATGTTGATGCAATAATTGATGATAGTTACAAAGTATGGGTTGCAACACAAGTTACTGAGCCACTTGAATTCTCAAGGCATAAGGGGACGTTAGGCTTACAAGAAAAATTACAAAGGGGTGAATAAAAAAAACATAACTAAAATAGTGATCTTATAGCTCTAATTTAGCTTTCATTATGTATTGTCTTTTCATTCAAATACTTATACAGTATGATAAAAATGAATATGTGATATTTGAATAAAAATTTCAAATTCAATTTTAATCATTCATTAGGGTAAAAATGAGAATATTTATTACATCACATGGTACAATTCCTGTTATCATTCAGTCTTAAAATTTTTTTCTTTTTAATTTTTACCTTACTATTTTTTTCTTTTTCTCTCTTTTTTTATCATTTTTTTATTATTTTCTTCAAATTTCCTATCTTCAAAAGTTATATCATGTGATATATGAATGTTCTTTGCATTTGCATTTGTGCCCATGTTGAATGAATCTAATTGAATTGAATTTATGTTAAACATGCAGATACGATCAATATCACAATGCACAATATCATTAGGATGACAATACATAAGTAAGCATGATCAGAATTCATAACATCATTCACTAAAATAAAAAAGTTCTAAAGAAACTAAAATTTTATTAAAAGAAGACAATAAGAAAATTTATTTCCTATTTTAGATGCTAGGGATGTTGGGTCCCATAGTGGTTATCCTTCAGGTGGATGATATAACAGCTATTCTTACATCTTCTTACCAACTGTCTTTATGAATTCATCTTTTTTATACCTCCACTATGCATATTTCTTCCTTGTCTAATAACTTCTCAACATCAAACTCATCACCCCGTCCTGTAGGCACAATTAACTTAAAGGGTATATCAAAAGAAGGTGGTTTAGTATAAAACACCTTATAATTGAACTTGCCTGAAGGCTGACCCAATAAGTCTTTTGCTCTTTCCTCATCTTTAAGGGCATTAGGAGATTTCTCATTGGTTTTAAGGTATAGGTCCTCAAAGGAGCTTAGCACTTCTTCCTTACTTACTCCTTACTTGATCATCATGGTAGCTGAGGGTGGTACATTTTGGTAGTTTGAGAAAGGATTATTTCCGGTGCTTGGGTTTTCAGGATATGTGATCTTTTTGGAGTCTATAAGGTTTTGGATTTCATGTTTGAGGCGAATGTAGTTATCCATGGAATGTTGGAGGTTTTGATGGAATTGCTAATGATTACTTGGTTTATAGCCTAGGGTGTTTGGGTTTGGTGGGTTTGGATTAGGCAAAGGTTGAAGTAAGCCCTTTTACATTAAGTGCTCTAGGACTTTTGACAAAGGTTGGTGAAAATTGGAGAATTGCCTTGGTTGTTGAACAACATGCACTTCTACAATCTGACTAGTGCTTCTTTGTTGTGTACCCCCAGTTGGATAATTTCAGGTTCCTATACTTCTAAAACTTTTCTTCTTCTCAATCTCAATCTCTTTGGCTTACAAACCATTATCATACAGGTCTATAAATTTTTTTGGATTCATCATTTACAATCTCTCAACCAAATTAGGTGACACGTTATGGACTATCATTCTAACCTGATCTTTCTCAGCCAACTTATTTTTCATTAATCCTGCCTTGTTCATAAATTTGGTTAAGAAATCAGAAAAGGATTCATTTGATTTTTGCTTAGTTAGTTCCAAATCCATGATGGAAACTTCCAATCTAGTGTTATAATCATACTGTTTTAAAAAAGTAGTACACAGTTCTTTCTAATCAGCCCTGATAGACTTTTCCAACCCATGATACCAGTTTATAGTCATTCCCTCTAAAGATAGTATAAATAACCTAGTGATCACTGCTAATAAGGCTTTGGTAGTGCTCATAATTATTGTGTATTGACTGAGATGAATCATAGGATCTCCAGTTCCATCAAACTTCTACAGTTGGGGCATTTTGAACTTCTTAGGTAGCTTATTACCTTTCATTACTAGCATATCATTAAAGTCAAATGAATATCCCATGCCTTGTCCTTTAATCAGCTCTTTCATCTTGGACATTTTCTAGGTCAGTGTTTGTATCTACTTAGACTTATAGTCTTATACCAGTTCAAGTGATTCTCTTTTTGCCATTTCTATCATGTAGTTCTCAACATCCTCAAGCTTCACATCAATAGCAGGTGGGTTTCTAGTAACAGATTAACCCCCAGCATTATTAGCGGCAGGTGGAGCATCAACAGTAAGTAGGATAGTTATAGCAACAGGTGGTTGCTCAATTACAGGTGGTGGTATGATAACAGTAGCAGGTTGCATCAATCCAGATAAAGCCTGTATCAGTTCATCTTGCATCATAGCCCTTACGTCATCCATCAAAGCTCCCTTAATGTCTTCCAAGGTCCAGTTCCCTCCTTATTGTTGTTCCACTTCTATATGCTTAGTTGGAGTTGGTTCAGCTTCCAAGTAAAGTGAATTAATAGGACTCTTCTCTGGTCTATGAAGGATCTCTTTTGCTATGGATTTAGGACTTAAATCTATTCTTCTTAGTCCGCCACCTTTCTGTCCCCAAATATGAGATTACTCGGATGAATCTATGATGGTTGCAAAACATAGTGTTAGTGTGATGGATGAAATGCATATATGCATAATGCATGTGCTCTGTAACAAGTAGCAAATAATAATCAAGTCAAGTATATATATCCTTCCAACCTTATTATTCCCACACACGTATTCAATGGCGAGTCTCTTTTCTTAAGATTTTTAGTCTTGGCCTTAATATCAATAGGGGATATCAAGAACCAAAGCACATGCCAAATCTCTCAAAGCAGTAAAAGCATAGAAACAGTATTTCTAGGTATAAAAGATTAGCCCAATCTTTATTAGCCTATATGGGCTTCTAAAGTATAGGCTTAGGCTTTTATATATAAAAATACCTCATGGCAATATTCACAATCAATTTGGGTAATCCTAGGGGAAGTTACTATACCACTACATGAGTTGAATCCGGTGAAAAAAGGTTAAAGTTTCCTTAGTAAGATGCCCTTCTTTAAGACTTGAGTTATAAGCCAAGGTCAAAGGAGCCCAACATCCTTTACAAACTTGAGAGAAGACTACCCCCCTTGAGGACTTAGGTTACAAACTCTAGTCAGATGAGCCCGGTAATCTCTCTTAAACCGAGTTAAAGCTAAGAGTGAGGGTTAGCCAATTTATAATCCCAGAAGTTTGTAGAATCATGGAACCATAAACTAACGCCATTAGTTAATAGGGACATGTAGAATGAATGCAAGAATAAGATAATAATTAATAAAATAATTCTAAAGAACACAAGTAGAATCAGTATCTCTTATCCCTAATAGAGTCAACACTGTAGACGGTAGGGTTTAGTGCGCGTCCAAGATTTTAGCACCCGCGACACTATTTGAACTTAGGGTTCTAGAGAACACACTAATCACTATCACAAAGACATGACATGGAGATGAGGAGTTACCACCTAGGGTAATAACTGGGACAAATCGAAAAATGGTGGTACTCGATTCCCTAAAAGAAAGTCAGTACCACAACCAAGAGATTTTGGGTACAAAATACCAACTTCTTTCAGTCTCGTATTCTTTTAGAAAACTTTATGAATTACTATCTTATTATATATTTACATGCAATTTCATAAAAATCCTTATTTAAAATAACCAACTCCAGGCAAACTAGTCATAAAAAATACATATAAACAATGCATCCAATTCACAATCCCTAAGTTAGTCTAATATACATTAATTTTAAATAAATAAGCTAAATCTACATATTTTAATTTACAAGTGAGATGGATTAAAGGTGGACCAACATGTTAATAAATGAGCATAAATCTATTCATTTTAATTTAACTAAAGAAATAGGCCTATAGTCTACGAATTTTAAAGAAATGAATTAATTAGTGGGCCCAATTCTAACTTAATTTTAAATAAAAAATGAGCCTAAGTCTATTTGTTTTAAAAGAAATGAAATTAATGGGCTAAGTTAAATCTAAGTTAATTTTATTAACTAAAAATGAGTCTAAGTCTAAATTAACCTAAATTGGCCTAAATTGATTTTAATTAAACCTAAAAATCTAATTAAAAGTCTATTTATTAAATGGGTTATAGTCTAACGTGGGCTTGGGGCTTAAAACACACAAAAATAAACAAAAAGATCAAAAAATGCAATTAAATTATTTTTTCTAAAAACCCTATTTTACTTAACATGCAACCTAAATCAATCTATTTCCTCCATTGATTTTAATTAGGGTTTACCAAATTAAACCTAATTTACTAATTAGTTTTTTTTTAAAACAAGAGAAACTAAATTTTCATTATTCCCACTATCAGGGCTATTATAAAATCTATCAAAATAATAAAGAAAATAAAATTAAAATACAACCCTTAAGAAGACACATTAAACAAATTAAAAACCTAAAAAACCAATAAAAAAAACTAAATAGAGCAAAATAAAATTAAATTTGGATATTGACTCTTGGCTTTCATTCATGGATTTTCCGTGAGTTTCCTTAATTCAATCGTACATTCATCATCACAAAAAACATGAAACACAAAAAACCAAAAAGAAAATAAGGTTAGAATTAATAAACAAAGAAAAATAAAATAATGAATTAAGACCAAAATCAAATAAAAACACATAAATAATAAAATAAAAAATAAAAATGGGAAAATAATGACATAAAAATTAAAAAGCGAAAAGAAAAGAGTAGGAGATGAATAATGGTATGCATATGGTGTTTGAATGCCCCTCAGAATAAGATATCACCGTTGTGAAATAGAATCTGATTGATTTTTTTTTCTTTGACTTGATTGACTTTTCAAGAACAATAATTTTCGTCAAAAAATTTCTCTGTTTTTTCAAAGCTTTCTTTTTTTCTTTTTTTTTTTTATTGAAAAGCTTGCTCACTGATTTTTTTTGCTCACTGTCCTTTTTTTTTTTAAAGAAACCGGTGAGGAAAAAGCTTTTTGTAATTTTTTTTCAAAGCCGAACCCCCAAAAAAAAACCTTCTTAGAATGAAGAAAACATTCCTTTTTATAGCTCCAAAAATAAAACCCTAATCCCTCTAATAACAAATCACGGAAGATAAAAATCAAAAATCAAAAATTAAACTTCATGATAATGATAGATTATCAGGAAGATTTTATCCCCTTTTTATTTAATAATTTTTTTAACCAATCAAAACAAGAAAAATAATTTTCAAAAAATCAAAAATTAATTAAAAAATAAAAAATACCAATCGGAATTGTAAATTTTCGATCAGAATTCTACAATTCCGATCAATAATACTTTTTTTTAATATTTAGTTACAAAAAGACCTCTGAAAGAATTAAAACTTTTTCAATTGGGTCCTTAAAAAAACATTTCAATTAAGTTCTTAAAAAACTGCAATTAAGCCCTGAGATTCAAAAATCAATATCCACAGAGACAAATTTTTATCATTGGATCCTCTATCGCATCCAAACTTATATCATTCCGAAATTGGGTACTTACACATTGGCTATTAATCTCTTTTGAGAAATAAATTAAGTAGTCAAGATCTACATTAATTAATTATAAGGCGTGTGGTTTGTATAGACTTATATATTGCAAGTCTTCCTCACATAGTGCTACAATAACATAACATCATTTATCACTTAAAATACTTTTTAATTATTTTGTATAAATAAAAATTAACATTATAATTATTTTTTATATATTATAATTATTTATTATAAAATTATTTTAAAATTATTTATTTATTTACTAAAATATTATTATAATTTTTAAAAATTTATTATAAAAATTATTTATTTTTTAATAAATATTTTTGTTTAGACATTCTAACAATTCAATTTATATATTTTATTTATAAATTTTAAATTATATATGATAATATTTAAATAATTAACAGTGGTTGATTTTTTTTAAGGAACCATGGCTAGTTTGACTTTATTATTATTATTATTATTATACAACTGAGTTAGTTCCAATATTTGTGAAGCCACTATATTAGCTAACTTGATTTATGGAATACAAAGTGGTTGATTTATGAAACACATGGTGGTTAAGTAGAACATGACTTTTTCTTATTCTATAAAATAGGTCTATGACACACACGCCACTTTTCTAAAGTTCTGCTACAAAAATAGAATATAGAGCATTGACTATTAGTCTCTTTCAAGAAATAAATAAAATGGAGAGCATTGCCTATTAGTCTCTTTTGAGAAACAAATTAACAATCCAGGTATAAATTAATTAATTATAAGGTGTGTCATTTGTGTAGACTTATTTATTGCAAGTCTTCCTCGTATAGTGTTAGAGAAATTTAATAATATAACATCATTTATCACTTAAAATACTTTTTTAATTATTTTTTATATATAAAAATTAACATTATAATTATTTTTTATACATTAAAATTAATATTATAATTATTTATTATAAAAATATTTTAAATTATTTATTTATTTCTTATTACAATTTTAAAAAATTATTATAAAAATTATTTATTTTTAATAAATATTTTTGTTCAAACATTTTCATAATTTATTTATAAATTTTAGATCATATATGATAATATTTAAATATTTAACCATGGTTGATTTTTTTTTTAAGGAACCATGGCTAGTTTGATTTTATTATATATATATATATATATATATATATACACACACACAAAACTGAGTTAGTTCCAATATTTGTGGAGCCACTATATCAGCTAACTTGATTTGTGTAACATAGAGTGGTTAAGTAAAACATAACTTTTTCTCATCCTATAGAATAGGTATATCACACACACGCCACCATTCTAAAACTCTACTACATAAATAGAATGGAGAGCATTGGCTATTAGTCTCTTTCGAGAAACAAATTAAGCAGTCAAGATCTACATTAATTAATTATAAGGCGTGTAGCTTGTGTAGAATTATATATTGCAAGTTTTCTTCATATAGTGTTAGAGAATTTCAATAATATAACATCATTTATCACTTAAAATACTTTTTTAATTATTTTTTATATATAAAAATTAACATTATAATTATTTTTTAAACATTATAATTAATATTATAATTATTTATTATAAAAATATTTTAAAATTATTTATTTATTTACTAAAATATTATTATAATTTTTAAAAATTTATTATAAAAATTATTTATTTTTTAATAAATATTTTTTGTTCAATCATTTTAATAATTTAATTTATATATTTAATTTATAAATTTTAAATTACATATGATAATATTTAAATATTTAACCATGGTTTTTTTTTTAAAGAACTATGGCTAGTTTGACATTATATATATATATATAACTTAGTTCCAATATTTGTTATGGTTTTTTCTTATCCTGTAGAATAGGTCTATCATACACACGCCACAATTGTAAAGCTCTGCTACATAAATAAAATGGAGAGCATTGACTATTAGTCTCTTTCGAGAAACAAATAGAACGAAGAACATTAGCTATTAGCCTTTTTTCAGAAACAAATTAAGTAGTCAATGTCTACATTTCTCATACTGTAGAATAAGTCTATCACACATACGCTATTATTGTAAAACTCTGCTACATAAATAAAATGGAGAGCACTGGCTATTAGTCTCTTTTGAGAAACAAATAGAATAGAGAGCATTAGCTATTAGTCTCTTTCAAGAAACAAATTAAGCAGTCAATGTCTACATTAATTAATTATAAGGTGTGCAGTTTGTGTAGACTTATATATTGCAAGTCTTCCTTATATAGTGTTAGAGAAATTCAATAATATAACATCATTTATTACTTAAAATACTTTTTTAATTATTTTTATATATAAAAATTAACATTGCAATTATTTTTTATATATAAAAATTAAAATTGCAATTATTTTTTATATATTAAAATTAATAATATAATCATTTATTATACAAATATTTTAAAATTGTTTATTTATTTACTAAAATATTATTATAATTTTTAAAAATTTATTATAAAATTTATTTATTTTTTAATAAATATTTTTCAAACATTTTAATAATTTTATTTATATATTTTATTTTTAAATTTTAAATTATATATGATAACATTTAAATATTTAATCATGGTTGATTTTTTTTTTCAAGGAACCATGGCTAGTTTGTCTTTATATATATACACATAATTGAGTTAGTTCCAATATTTGTGGAACCACTATATCAGCTAACTTGATTAATGAAACAGAGAGTGGTTAAGTAGAACATAACTTTTTCTCATTCTATAGAATAGGTCTATCACAAACCCCCCACCATTCTAAAGCTCTACTACATAAATAGAATGAATAGCATTGGCTATTAGTCTCTTTTGAGAAACAAATAGAATGAAGAGTATTGGCTATTAGTTTCTTTCAAGAAACAAATTAAGCAGTTAAGGTCTACATTAATTAATTATAAGGGATGTAATTTGTGTAGACTTATATATTGCAAGTCTTCTTCGTATAGTATTAGAGAAATTCAATAATATAACATCATTTATCAATTAAAATAATTTTTAATTGTTTTTTATATATAAAAATTAATATTATAATTATTTTTATATATTAAAATTAAAATTAAAATTATTTATTATAAAAATATTTATTTATTTACTAAAATATTATTATAATTTTTTAAAAATTTATGATAAAAATTATTTATTTTTAATAAATATTTTTTGTTCAAGCATTTTTATAATTTTATTTATAGATTTTAAATTATGTATGATAATATTTAAATATTTGACCATGGTTGATTTTTTTTTAAGGAACATGGCTAGTTATATATATATATATATATATAAAACTGAGTTGGTTCAATATTTGTGGAGCCATTATATCAGCTAACTTGATTTATGGAACAGAGAGTGGCTAAGCAGAAAATACTTTTTTCTCATCTTGTAGAATAGGTCTATCACACACACGCTACCATTCTAAAGCTCTACTGAGAAATAGAATTGAGAGCATTGACTTTTAGTCTCTTTCCAGAAACAAATAGAATGAAGAGCATTGACTATTAATCTCTTTTGGGAAACAAATTAAGCAATCAAGGGTTACATTAATTAATTATAAGGTGTGTAGTTTGTATAGACTTATATATTGCAAGTTTTCTTCATATAGTTTAGAGAAATTCAATAATATAACATCATTTATCACTTAAAATACTTTTTTAATTTTTTTATATATAAAAATTTACATTATAATTATTTTTATATATATTATAATTATTTATTGTAAAAATATTTTGAATTTATTTTTTTTAATAAATATTTTTTGTTTAAACATTTTAATAATTTAATGTATATATTTTATGTATAAATTTTAAATTATATATGATAATATTTAGATATTTAACTATAGTTGATTTTTTTTTTGAAGGAACCATGGTTAGTTATATATATATATATATATCTGTATTAGCTAACTTGATTTATGGAATAGAGAGTTGTTAAGTAAAACATCATTTTTTCTCATCCCGTAGAATAGGTCTATCACACACACGTCACCATTCTAAAACTTTGCTGCAGAAATAGAATAGAGAGCATTGACTATTAGTCTCTTTAGGGAAACTAATAGAATGAAGAGTATTGGCTATTAATCTCTTTCAAGAAAACAAATTAAGCAGCCAAGGTCTATATTAATTAATTATAATATGTGTAGTTTGTGTAGACTTATATATTGCAAGCCTTCTTCATATAGTGTTAGAGAAATTCAATAATATAACATTATTTATCACTTAAAATATTTTTTTAATTATTTTATATATATATAAATTAACATTATAATTATTTTTATATATTAAAATTAATATTAAAATTATTTATTACAAAAATATTTTAAAATTATTTATTTATTTACTAAAATATTATTATAATTTTTAAAAATTTATTATAAAAATTATTTATTGTTTAATAAATATTTTTTGTTTAAACATTTTAATAATTTAATTTATATATTTAATTTATAAATTTTAAATTATATATGATAATATTTAAATATTTGATCATGATTGTTTTTTTTTTTTTTAAGGAACTATGGCTAGTTTGACTTTATTATAAAATTCATTATCCACGAGATGGGTGATATTTTCATTCCCCTTTTTTGGATAATGATTTTCCATTCTAGATGGTTAAAACAAATATAAAAAAAAAGGAATTAATTATTCTCGTTCTCAGTGTTGATTTTATCTCAAAGAAACGAGTCCTAATTGTAAATAGCATATGCGATAAAATGGTCATTTCTAAGGATACCATTCCATCATTTTAATACATACTCGTGTATAGCACGGGTAAGAAATATTTTATTAAAACAAGTGAGAAAATTTCTTCCCATGGTGGTTTGGGATTGAGAAGTTACTTTTTTTTAACAATAGAAGGAATTCACACTGCCATGGTCTAAAATCAAACCCATGAGGAGTTTTTTTATTTTATTTTATCACTCAATTTTCGGCAATAAAAAACTACTTAGCTATGAGTCTTTTTTGTTATATTTATGTGTGGGCGGCAGGGTTCAATATATATCTAAATGTTTAGTGACCATAATACTCTGCTAGTCTGAGACTCACTAGGAAATACAGCAAAGGCTTGTAAGTTCTAAAGCGGAAATGAACTTACCATCCGAATGTAATTTGAGATATACTATACAATAATTAGATTTTATGGAGGGACCCAACAACAATTTTTACAAACGGAATTCGAATATTGTATATGGACTTTTTAAATATCTATCAAACCTTTCAATAAGACTCCATTTGTATATATTTTGTTCTATTATTTTTAATTATTTAATTTTTTATTAACATGTAAAATTATTATTTCCTCCGAATAGCTTTCAAATTTTTTAAGTAAGTCTAATTTTTTATTAATTAATTTTCATGCAATTAATCATAATTCATCACAACATACATCCATCGCATGGTCAAATTACAACCATCCATCTATAAACAACATTAAATGAAGTAAAAATAAATAAAAGTGCATGCAAAGAAGTGGGGAGAAAAAATGAGTGCAACCCTTGTTACACACAAATAAAAATAAAACAGGACAAATGATTAGACTAAATAAGCTAATCAATAGTAGCCAAATGCCACTATTTTATTCATCATTTGAAATTAAATTTTAAATTAGTCCTCCATAATATATAAAAGAAATGTTTATTACACTGATTGGACACTTTGTTTTTTACCCTCAAATTTGTAATACAATATTTTACAACAAGTTCCTAGCAGATGTACATGTCCCCCCGAAAGTCAAAATTTTTGTTTGGTACTATACTAGAAATGTTGTTCCCACAAGTGAAACTCTGGTCCGCAGAGGATGTAATATCAACCCTATTTGTCAAAGATGCGATCAGGATGTGGAATCTTTAGAGCATCTACTCTTCTTGTGCAAACACTCAAGGATTATTTGGCTTATGAGCTCTTTAGGCCGCAACCCAAACAACATGGGATTTACTTCTTTCAAAAGCTAGTGGGAAGCCATTTACACTATGCTTAAATCTGTCGAACATCTTGACCTTATGGGTTTAGTGGCTGGAATATGTTGACATATTTGGAAGATGTAGAATTCCATTATTTATAATGGAAGATCCAAAGACCCCATACAAACAGTGAATAAAATTCAAAGTTGGTAGTCTAACTTAAAAATTCTAATAAGCTCAGCATAGCAAGCTTCGCGCAATTATACACCTATAATTAATGTAGTTAGTGCTCATTAGTTAGCTCCAAAAAGGGGGTAATTGGAAGATAAACACTGATGCCTCATTCCTTAGGAGTACCAATAAAAGCAAGATTGCCTTCATCTGCAAATATCACCTTGGCCAAATGATTCATATTACTATAGAAATTTATCTCTGTCATTCGGCTATCCCGACAGAAATTATGGCAATCAAAGATGTTGTGCTATTTTCAAGTTTGCATCCATCCAGTTGATTTATAATAGAATTTGACTACTTATCAGTTGTTCAAATACTAAATGGTGACACATCAGTCATCCCTTAGGAAGTTATTTCCATTATTAAAGATATTAAAGCTACTCTACAAAGACTTCTGAAAGAACTTGTATGAAAGGTTATAATGTGTTTGATACAGTAAAAAAATAGAAAAACCAATAGTACACATAAAAAAAAGCACAAGGTAATTTATACTTTCCAAGTGAAAGATTAATATATATAACAAACTTGATCTCTTAAGTTGTTGGACTTATCTCATCTTTAAATTACCATCTTGGTTTGAATTTGTATTTCTTAAAACTATTATGTCCTCTAACAAAACTCCACTGATATAATCATTATTGTTAGAGTATTCAGTCAGATCACTCCTAAAATTTTAAACTACCTTATTGCTCCTTTAACTTAAACAATAGACAATAGTATTCTAAGATTGTTGTGTGCAAATATCCCCCCACAAATGATACCGAGGTTGAAGGCAAAGTTTAGTGTGAAAGGAAGTAGGAGCAGCTTTGCTTAAGGGTTTAATAAAAATGTTTACAATCTGACAATCAGTGGAGATATGTTGAGTAATAAGTAGTCCAAAAGCAATGTGTTCGCGTATAAAATGGTAATCTAATTCGATGTGTTTACTCCTAGCATGAAGCATAAGGTTTATTGTCAAGTGAAGAGCACTAAGATTGTCACAATAAAGTATCAGAGGCAAAGGCAAAGGAATATGTAAATCTTTAAGGAGAAAAGTGAGCCATGTAAGCTCCATAGCAATGTTGGCCATGGCTCAATACTCAACTTTGGTACTTAAGCAAAAGATGGTAGGTTATTTTATTTGCACACTAGGAGATAAGATTGCCCCCAAGGAAGTTGCAATAGTTAGTAATGAAACATCAGGTAGTAAGACAACCTACCTAATCTGCATCAGAATAAGCATAGAGATCAAGTGTAGAGTTGGAAGTGAAATTAAGCCTATATTAATTGTGCCTTTAACATAATGCAAAATACATTGAACTAATTTATAGTGTGCAGTGGTAGGAGCATGCATAAACTGAGATACAAAATTAACACTATAAGAAAGGTCAAGTCGTGTGAGAGTTAAATACTGAAGAGTACCAACAATGCCGAGAAATTGACTAAGATCAATAAAAAGAGCGTCATCTAAAAAGAATTTAGCCTTGGAATCAAGTGGTGTACGTATGGGCTTATAATTTACCATAGTAGATCGCTTAAGGATGGTAAATGCATAATGAGACAAATGAAGACCATCATTGGTTAGTGAAATTTTAATGCCAAAAAAGTGATAAATTAGTCCCCAATCTTTCATTGCAAACTCCTTGTTGAGGAGATAATTGAACGTGGTAACAAGCTGTGATGTGGACCCTGTAAGAAGTATATCATCAATATATAAAAGCAAATGAGTGACCCTTGATCTGAATGAAAAATAAATAAAGATGGATCAACTAAACTATAAAAAAAGTCATAGTTAAGTAAAAAAGAACTAAAACAATCAAACCACACATAAAGTTCTTATTTCAAACCATAAAAAGCACATTAGAGCTAGCACACATATTATGGATGTTGAGGGTCTGCCATTCCTGGTGGTTGCTCTATATAAATAGGTTTTGAAATGTAACCATGTAAAAAAGCATTTTTTAATGTCAAGTTGGTGAATTCACCAATTCTAAAAAAAAAGAAAGAGAGATAACCAAGCGAATGGTTCCAAGTATGATGATTAGAGAAAAAGTTTCAATATAGTCGACCCCATTAATTTGATAATACCCTTTAGCCACAACGCAAGCCTTGAGGTGATCTAAAGTACCATTAGGCTTAAGTTTAGATTTGAAAACCTATTTAGAGCCAATAATATGCATGTTGGGAGTGCGAGGAATAAGTTGCCATGTGTGATTATGATGTAGAGTAGCAAGTTCTTTATCTATGCTGCCTTCTAACCGGGATAAGCTAATACTGAGTGAATGTTATAAGGCTCATAAGGAATATTAGCAGTTGTGATGATAGATAAAGCATATTTAGGATTAGGTTTAACAATCCCAACTTGAGAGCGAGTGACTATAAAGTGCAGGATCTACACCTGTGAAGGCTGACCAGATTGGGCATTTTGTGACAATGGTTAAGGCATAGGTAGTGGTACAGATATTGACTGAGACATAAAAACTGAAGTTATGGAAAGGACATCTTCGTGTAATACAAGAGGATCTTAATGGATGTGCAATGGTGGAGAAGAAATAGCAGATGCAGGCATAGAAGGCATTGCTGGTAGAAAAGAAGAAGTGTGAACTGCAACTAGTGGTAAAGGACTTTGACATGGTGGTAAAGACATTTGCAAATCAAAACTTGTAGTAGGAGCTAAATTAGTATGTGGTAACTAAGAATAAAAAATGCTAATAGCATATGATGGAGTATAGGGTAGAACGGAAGCAAAAGTAGGCTTATACAGGAAGTATAACTCAGTAAAAATAACATGCTGAGAAATAAAAAAATTTTTGCTCAAAAGATGAAAACATTTATATCCTTTATGTTTATCATTATATCCAACAAAAACATAAGGGATGGTTTTGGTATCAAATTTATTACGTCATGTGTCCTAAGTATAAGGAAAACATTTAGAGCCAAAAACACGAAGAGAAGAACAAACATGATAAGTACCATGCAATTTAAAATATGGTGTGCCAAAATTAAGAGCAGATGTAGGTAAATGATTAATAAGATACATAGTAGTAGTGAAAGCTTCTACCCATATAAATAAAGGTGCACCATAATGAAATAGAATAGTCATACCAAGCTCTCGGATAATTCTATGTCTTCGCTTAACCATACCTATTTGTTTAGGAGTATATGAACAAGATACCTAATGAATGATTCCCGTGGATAAGGTATTGTTAGAGTATCTAGCCTTATCACTCCTAAAATTTTGAACTACCTTATCGCTCCTTTGACTCAAATAACAGACAACAGTATTCCAAGATTGTTGTGTGTGAGAAACCAGGTTCAAATTAGCTATGTTCCTCGCTCAATTTGTAGAGTCGCATATTGGTTAGCTGGGAATGTCTTTAGTTTGATTCTATCTTCCTGCTCTTTTAGTGTTAATCCGCAACTCATCAAGCTTTTGTAGTTTAATGTCAATTGCAATATTTCAAAGGCTTCTTATTAATGCTATTTCCCTTAGTTCAAAAAAAAAAAAAAAAAAAAAACCTAACCCTCCACCTTAAGACAAACTAATACCCTTTATTATGTTGTCTCTTTTTTTTAACTTATTTTAGCTCTTATAGCTCTATTTTATATTGCTTATAATCTTCTTCTGTTTTTAAATCACTTTCTTTTTTCTATGTCTTTTTCCTTCATGCTCTATATCCTCTTCTCTCTTTTTGTGTTCTATATATATATATTTCTTTTTTATGTCGAGGAACCCTCACTTAGTGGCTTATGCACACCAAGCGAGGTAAACCTCAAGGAGACTAGCTTAATAACCCATCGCCAAGGCCCCCCACTTAAATATGAGCGTATCGTAGGGCTCTAGCGCACCTAGTGCAGCTCCGAAGGAACGAAGTCTGTGGATTGAGCCCGGGACCTCAACTGCACCAGGGAACGCCTTTGTCAACCGTTCCAACCCATGGTTTTTTTTTAATCCTTTTTTTTTCCCCTTCCTAATTGATCTTTTTTTTCCCTTTTCTCTCAAGTAAAAATTGCCCACTTTCTCTAGGATGTTAGCACGATTTTCAGTTTCGTGTTTGCAGCTTATGATGTTGGGAAGATTTACACCAACATTCTAATTTAAAAAAAAAAAAAACAGTTAACGTTACTTCAACAATGAGGCATCACCTTAGTGATTAAAATGTCACCCCCTCATACTAAGGCTTTGCCTTAGTGGAGTTAAGAGGATTTTTATAGTGGAAAGGAAGTTAAACTCTTGCACTGCTAAATTTACTTTGTTGGAGTTTTCATCATTAGGCCTCTGCTCTAAAGGCAAACCATGTGCTAACAATATGAATTGGAATATGTTCTTAATTGCCTTTGTATTTAGTTTCATCTATATGGTTTCACATTCACTATTTTTTAATTTATATTTGATAAAAAAATAAAATATCATATATATAGCTAATTTTTTAATTTAAATTCACGATATATCTACGTTACATATTCTAAAAAAAATCATTTTAATGGGCGAATATAATTAATGCAATATTTTTTTTTTTCAAGACGCGAGATAACTATTTCATCAATCCACACCGAGGCTTAAAATATATTTATTTTATATATTTTAATTTCATTTAAAGTTTAACTGATATTTTAATTTAGTGATAACATTAAGGTAATTTTGAAAATAAGTGTCATGATCAAAATTTACCAAGTGCATGATATTTTACATTTTTGAATTCTCGAAAAAATCAAGAAAAGTTTAATCCACTCAAATTTTTTAAAATAACTTTTAAATTTTTTTTAAAAAATTAGATCGGATCAAATTTAAGACATTTTATAAGTTAGGTAAATACTTTTTCACTTTTTAACAAGGTAAGGATCGATTATTGGACCTATTGATATCTTAAAAGAAATTATATTATTATTAGGCTACTTTAAAAATAAAATATTATTTTGAAATAGTAAAAAAAATTAAATATATAATCTCATAATATTACAAAGAAATTTTGTTATTATTTTGAGTATTTAATTTTCCAGCCTAGGCAGATATTTAGACATGTAAATTTGCACAATGATTGATTAATGGGCTAGTGGGAAGCCCAACTTCCCAACAGTTGGGCTTAGAGCCCATATCGACTGTCCTCGGCTGGCTCTATATAACGTAAACAGAGTGAATTAGGGTTTTAGCTCTTATCTTTCTCGCTCGCAGCTCGCAGCTCGTTAGAAGGGTAGCAACTTATAGCGAGAGAGGAAGTGTTTAGATTTAGCCTCAATCGAAAATGGTTAAGGGACGCCAAGGAGAGCGTGTCAGGTCTGCTATCTGTTCATGATTTTTAGCTAAAAATTTTCAAGTTTTAACCTGATTTTTGCAATTAATTTGATTATATTCTTTGTTTTTTTGTTTTTTTGTTGGGTTTTAGGCTTTATGTCAGAGGAACCATTTTGGGCTACAAGAGGTAATAATAATAATAAAATCTTTAATTTTTATTATGAACTGTGTTTTATAGCTTGGTGATTGAGTTCTCATGTACTGTGATTTGTTTAGTTTTGTGTAGTGAATTGCATAATGATGAAATTTAAAAGTTATTTTTTGATTACTAGGGGAAGTAGAACTAATTTGAGTGAATTAAATAGGAATTTTTTTATTAGAAGTAGTGTGATTCTGATGGGATTTTTCTGGAAATGAAGATACATTTGGTTTAATTTGAATTTGAGCATTTGTGGTTTTTTTTTTTAATGATATCATTGTATTAATTATTAGTTTGGGGTGAAATGGTAAATGGGTTTTAGGTCCAAGTCAAACCAGTACCCAAATACATCATTGATCCAGATTGAGGGAGTGAATACCAAAGAAGAGGTGGCCTGGTATGCTGGCAAGAAAATGGCTTACATCTACAAGGCTAAGGTGAAGAAGAATGGCTCACACTATCGCTGCATTTGGGGAAAGGTTTCTAGGCCACATGGTAATAGTGGTGTTGTGAGAGCTAAGTTCAAGTCCAATCTGCCTCCAAAATCCATGGTATATTTAAAAAAATAAATAAATGTTGTGGTTGCTTTTGCATGGCTTATGGGTGTCAGGTTTCTTAATTATAGAGTTTTTGTTTATTTTGCAGGGTGATAGGGTTAGAGTTTTCATGTACCCCAGCAACATATAAGGTAATGTTCTTCTTCTGCCCCATGTTTGTTTGGTGGATGTAAAATATTTGGACTAGTATATTTAGGTATTATTTGTTGTTTGGTTGTTTCATTTTCTGGTAATTGGTTGTAGTTATGTCAAGATTTTCATTTCCTTATTAGCTTTACTATGCTTGCCAAAGATTGGATGTGTGACATTTGTATCTATGGATAGCCTTAACCATTTTGTTATAATGTTTGTGCATCTTTGTTGGTTGTTTATGAGGTAAAATGATATTTCTAATGATACTATCAATAAATGATTGATGTTTGGAGGGCAATATGGTGATAAAGGGCTAATTGATTGATGTCACAGTTTTTTACTTTTTGCTGCTCTTTCTTCGAATAAGTGTCTCTTTCATCCACATTAACTGTGACATCAATGAGATTGGCTTGTGTTTTTCTGCTAATAATTGTCCATTTCCTCCACATAAACTGCTTAAATTGCTTATGATAAATGAAATTGGCTTGTGTTTTCCTTGGAAATCCATGATTGTTAGGTCAAAATGTCATGTTTTCCATCAAATTGTTCTTTACAATTAACTGCATTAGCATACTATTTTGTATGGTCTAGTTTATATTTTCTTTTCATTCTTCTATATGATTTAAGCATGTTCAATTCCAATATGAATTATAGATGATTTCTAGTTCAGACTGTTACTTGAACAATTTGAAAATTAGAACCATGCATGTGTTAAAGAAATGTGTTTAATTGCTCTTGTTCATTTGATATCTTGTCTGTATTCTGGCATTGGATTCATTGATGTGTTATTACCTATGCAACTTTTTTTCTGCCTCTGATTTTTGCAACTTTTGCTCCCTTGCAGCCTTGCAAGATTCAGTGATGGCCGATTGAGTTCTTAGAAGGATCTACATGTTACTTGTTTTATAAGCTAAGGTTAAAATGTGTTATGTACCTTGAAGTTTTGATGGGGTTATTTTTGTTTCTTTAGAATGGTGGATGAACTTTGTTTTCTTTGGCTTCTTACTAATCTCAGAGTTTTTTCACCCATTTGTTCTTTATTTTAATGTTCGAGTAAACTGAGTTTTCTGTGAACTAAATATTCAGTTAGTTGTATGCTTTTGTCAACTCATTAGTCTTTAGTTCAGCTTAAGTTGTATGCTCTTTTCTATTTTCTGAATTATGCATTACTTGTATGTCTCAATAATCCACAACTACCAAGCCTTTGTTAGTTTTCCACAGAATTAAAATTACCATAGTTGCCATGGAGAGAAGCTGCATTAGAATGCCTAACAGCCTAAGTATGTTTTTCTTATCTGTTACCCTGTAAATGTGGAGACTGGTTTTTACTTCTGAATTTGAGGCAACTTATTTTCCTCAACAGCAAGACCAACCGAAACCACTTGGTTCACATATATCAGTAGACTGCATATGAAAAGCCTCTTTCTGCTTCCGCTAAAAGAGAATTCCTCTGTTGCTGCATCTGGCAATCTGCAATTTCTGGTGGAATCTGCAGCTTGGGCGAGAAGTTGTAGTTGCCCTTTTGTCTCTTATTTCCAAGATAGATCAATAATATTGGAAGAAATTGGGGTTGGTTGCTGAAAAATTGAAATCTTGGAAGTTGTAGTTGCCCTTTTGTCTCTCATTTCCAAGATACAGCAATAATCTCCGAAGAAATCGGAAACCCTATTCTATATCCATTTTTGGCATCCATATTTTTTTAGCAGCAGTCTTAACTCCTGTATCTTTTAAGGCTGTGCGACCCAAATGTGGATTAGAATCAATCAACAGTGCAGAACAAAAGTAATTTCGTTGTGCGACCCAAATGTGGATTAGAATCAATGAACAATGCAGAACAAAATTAAATTTCGTTTTCAATACACATGCCCATTATATAATGTCATTTCCACTTCATTTCCATGTCCTCTCAGTTCCACTTTAATGTTCCCACCGACACTTTAGAGCTTGGTCCCTCTCTTATTTTATTTGTCTTTTTTTAATGGTAAAAGTAGTAGAAATGTTAGTTAATCTAACAAATTGATTAAATCTGCTCGGTCCGGCGACTATTACGTAGAGTTAGAGTTAAATTGGATTAGTTAGAATTCTGGGGAACTCTAAATTAATTGATATTCATATTTTAACAATATAAAAAATAATATGTTTCAATGACTTATCTTTAATGAACCGAATGCAAAAAAGAGGAAAGAAGGATACAAAAATTAGAATACGTATAATTTTGCCCAATGAATCATGCATGATCAAAGAAAAAGGGTATGCGTAGGAAGGTAAAAATAATTAGAGAAATGCAAGGAAAGTGTGTTGATGGATGAGTAGACTTTAGAGAAACGAATTAAAATACAGATCAAAGATCAAAGACAGACTAATGCTAGCAAATATGAGCCAATTCTCCAAAAGTTGACTGAATTAAAAAATTAAAAAGTATGAAAAGATTCCACAATTTTACAATATATTGAATATGAAAAAAAAATAATTTAAAAAATAATGGATTATATGTATGGTCAGAATAGGAATATATGGATCGTGATTTGCATACCCCAACCAAAAAGTGCAACAAAATTCTGCATCATTTTATATGGTATGGTAATGGGCATCCATTCATTGAATATATATTAATGTTGTATATTTTAGAAAGTCTTCTAAAGCTAGTGCTTATTTATCAAATAAATAAATAAATAAAATGAGTGCAATTTGTCCAACCTTTATAAATTATAAATTATGCTTGATACAATTGATGATTAGTGTTCTTCAAATTATATAAATTAGTAAACATGAGAATCCTCCGTAATTCTATATCCAACCTTTAACTTATTAATGACTTAAAAAGAATTATACCATTAAACTACTTAATTTTTTGTAAGTTTTTTTATTCATGTATAAATGATATATTTCTTTTAAAAAATACATATCTAAACTTATGGATGTGATTTTATATCTAACGAACGAGCAAAAACTATTGAAATGTATGATCATACTTAAATTTAGTGATTGACATACCAAAATTTTATGGTTTTATTTTTTATGAACAATTTTAATTTTTTATAATTTTAGTATTAAAATTTTTTTATTAAGCTAAAGGAACTCCATTAGAATTATAAATTAATCTTGATGAGATTGATCTTCTTGTCTTTTCCTTTTAAAATTTGATTGCTAATTTGGTATCAATCATAAATTTCAATATCTCTAATTTAATGATAAGGATTCATAACGGATATGAAATTCATGGAATTGGGTTTGATGCATATAATATCTGAATAAATCACTTTAAAAAAATATCTGAATAAATCCAAATAATAAACAGGATTACAATGTTAGTGATGAAAATTTATAGATTAAGTGGGCTCCACCAAATTGTTAATTAGGACCTACACAAGAATTTTCTTTGTGAATATACGTACATTAGTCGGTAGAAACGAGTGTGATCAATAATTAATATTCTATTATTTGTTTTACAAAAGACAAAATTTATTATCAAACCCCACAACAACAGAACTCACATACTTTTATTTATATAATTATTCATAACTAATTCGACAAACTTACTAATAAAGTTAAGAATTGCATATAAAAATAATATCATTAATAATTTAAATAAAAGAATAGGAATTTAATAAAATACAATGAAAAATGACATTGACTCAATAGAATAAATTCAATAATTTTAGGAGTTTCATCATGGAGTTTACTTTATTTCTATATACAACACTTAACACTGTCTATTTAAACTGTTAAAAAAATCTTCAATAACTATTTAAATAAAAGTATAAAAGTTGAATAGAATAAATTTAACAAGTTCAGGGGCTTGATAATAAATTTAACCTTTTACAAATAATCGTTAGGATGAGTTGATATTAAATGATCTTATTTAAACAACATTTATACTTTGATCCATGATGCATGTAATTGCATTAGATAGTTGTTAAAAAATTTTTATCACCAAATTGAATTGAATTAGTTAAAATTTAATAAACTCTAAATATCAACAATTTAAACTAAAATAATACTATTATTTTTTTATTTATTAGTATCCTTAAATTTTATTTAATTTAAAATATAAATTAGATGGATTTTGTAAAAATATAATCTTTTTTGTCTATATATACATACAAAAAACTTAAATTTAAAATTTTCATCAATTAGATTAATATGTTAATTCAATATTATATATTTTTTTATTTGGTAGGAGGTATGTCAATATAGTTAATATAGTGTAAGTTACAACATTATGATTAATGTTATGAACAAGTCATATTACTTTTCTTCGCATGGCAATTAGCAAATATATACATTTCCTGAAAGGGTAGAAAATTGCGAAGAAGATATGTGGACACATATATTGGACTATACTAAAAAAAAAAAAATATTAGATAGATTATAGTTGGACTTAGAATTGGATACATATTTTTGGACTGACCTCGTCAGGGCAAGCAAGGCAGCTGCCTAATTTGTGTATTTTTTTCTTGTTCTATAACATGTGAGTCTTCAAAACGTGTTGCAAGGTCCACTCTAATGGTGCTATTCTCTCTAACTTGTGCTTTTGTATTTCTTTGATTTGTATATGATTTGCTTTGTTTTGGTAGTAAAACAACACTTGGAAGAATTTAGAGGTCTTATTTTGTTAAATTTTCGACACTTTTTTTTTCATATACATATAAAATTAAATAGTGATATAATTTTTTATAGTTAAATCTTAAATAATTTTAGTAAACAGTTATTTTTCTATAGTTATAAAATATATACAATCACTTTTCTTCATATCTATATTAAATTAACTAATGATATAATTATGCGTTAATTTTAAATTTCAAGTAGTACTCACTAAAAAAATTATTTTACTATAATCATATAATTAAAAATATAAATTTTTTATTTTATTATAATTTTCACTTAATAATACGAAAGTAAACAAAATGCTTTCATTTTTTTCATATATTATAACACATTAAAATAAAATCACACGTAACTCTTATTAATTTAGTTCACTCGAATGGTAAAGGATTATAAAAATAATAAAAATATTTCAATAACTTATTTAATGTGATTTTATGCATAGCACTTTTAATCGAAAATAACTTTTAATAATTTATTATAATAGTAGTTTGTAAAAATACACGTATAATTTTTTTTTAAAATTGCAATAAAAACTTAATATAATACATTCAACAGTTAAATGTGAATGATAAATATAAGTATTTTATTTTTATTGATTATATATCATTCATCTAATAATAAAAATTTCTCTTTTAATTTTTCTCTTATTATCAATTTTTTTTAACGTCTCTTCTTATCGAATTTGTTTTAGGAAAAAGTTTTTTTTTTTTCTCATAAAAAGTTGTTATATTTCTGAAATTTTACTCTTTCAACACATCATACCTCGAAAGTCAAACCATTCCTTTCCTTATACTATACACTGAAAACAAACAATAAATCAAAAACAATAAAAAGAATAATTCAATTAAAAACAAACTAAAAACATTAAATAAATAAATAAATAATAATCACAATAAACACAGACCCTCCTCCTCCTCCTCCTCCTCTCTTCTTCACGCGTTTACCACCTCTTCTTCTTCTTCTTCTGCTAAAATTCTGTTTCTCAACACAGAAAAAGAATTCACATTCTTTCTCAAATCCCAATTCAATTTTATTTTTTTAATTTTTTTGAACTTTTTTAATCTCTTCTCCATGTCACAGATCCTTGGAACAACACCCACCAATCTCCATTAACAATCTCTTCTTCTCCACCACTTCTCTGTTTGCAGATCCACAATAAAACCCACTTCGAATTTTCACTTTTCGATCGAATTTTCAATACCCAGATCTCTTTATCTCCTTCTCCATAGTAAACAATGAAACCCACATCGCGTTTGTTCACAATAGGCTTAGTGACATCATGGTACTCTTCAAATATAGGAGTTTTGTTACTAAACAAGTACTTATTGAGCAATTATGGATTCAAATACCCAATCTTTTTAACGATGTGTCATATGACTGCTTGTAGTTTATTAAGTTATGTTGCTATTGCTTGGATGAAAATGGTTCCTATGCAAACTATTCGTTCTCGTCTTCAGTTTTTAAAGATCTCTGCTTTAAGTTTAGTCTTTTGTATTTCGGTTGTTTTTGGTAATATTTCGTTAAGGTTCCTTCCTGTTTCTTTTAATCAAGCTGTTGGTGCTACTACTCCTTTCTTCACTGCTGTTTTTGCCTATTTGATGACTTTTAAGAGGGAAGCTTGGCTCACTTATGTTACCTTGATTCCTGTTGTTACTGGAGTTATTATTGCCAGTGGGGTATGTATGTTTTTTTCTATTTTAATTTTCTGCATAGTGCTTGTGTTAGCAGTTATGTGAATTGTTGAAATAGGTTTGTTTTGATTGGTGATAAAGTCAATTGCTTGTTTTTCTTTTCTATAGTGGTTTTGGTAGCATAGTTATGCAAGATATGAATTGGTAATTGGTTTGTTATCATTTGAATGGGATTCAGTAAAATTTTTAGTGGAGTTGTTTGACTTTTGTACTGAATCATTGTTAGGTGTTGCAGTTAGGCTTTGGAAATATAATTGGACTGTTTTTGCTTGTGGTAAATGAGTGAAGTTTTTATGCAAGATAAGGAATAAAAATGAAAATAAATTTTTGGCTCAGTTGGAAGATATTACATGTTTTGAAACTGGTAATGAGGTTTAGGACTTTAGGACTTGGTTTGATTCTGTAACCTGAAGGTTCCATGTACAATTTGAATGATTACTCTATGTATATATATAATGTTGCCAATGTTAGCACTTCGAAATTGTTTATCTGTTCTAAAATGTTTTAAGCTACTCAAACACGCCTCAGCTAAATACCTGTAAATCTCTTTTCTGTGGCTGCAGGGGGAACCAAGTTTTCATCTATTTGGATTTGTTATGTGCGTTGCTGCTACTGGTGCAAGGGCACTCAAATCAGTTCTGCAAGGGATTTTACTTTCTTCTGAGGGGTATGGATCTTTCTGTTTTGTTTTCTGCATCTTTTGTAATGATGGAAAATAATGGCTCTGGTTCTATCATTTTTGTAAGTTGATCTGAAACAAAAAATGAATCCTGAACTGCTTATAATGTATCTTATAGGGAAAAGCTGAATTCTATGAACCTCCTCCTATACATGGCTCCTATAGCTGTTGTGTTTCTACTCCCCGCAACTCTCATTATGGAAGATAATGTAGTTGGCATTACACTGGCTCTTGCCAGAGATGATGTTAAGATTGTCTGGTACCTACTTTTCAACTCAGCACTGGCGTACTTTGTAAATTTGACCAATTTCTTGGTCACAAAGCACACAAGTGCTCTGACTCTACAGGTATGCCTTGCCTTTTCAGATATGCTTGCTTTTGTTGTTTTTTCCACTAAATGCATGCTGATTTTGCTAAATAATAGTTTTACATGGAAAGTGATCTTGTAGAAAGCAATAAATTTGTTTACCTGGCAAAAGAAAAAAAAAAGAAGTGTAATTGCTTAGGATGCTGAATTTAATCTCATTTAAAGTGTGAAGTTAAATGTGTAATTTCTTTTTTTTTTTTGAAACACATGCACACACATATAACTAGTTCCTTTCAAGCAAATTTTATTGGCCCAAACCATAGTCATGTTTTTTCCAAATCGATTATACTGTATCTGGTTATTGGTTTTGTAAATATATGCATACTTCCACAAGTTTGCATGCATTTTATTAGGACACGGTTATATAGAGTTTAAGGGTATCAAAATCAAGAGAATAAAATGAAATTTGAAATTTAGGATTACACCTCTGGGTACAGTTATATTAGTCATTTGCTCTAAGTATAGAGTGCCAGAGGATTTGGATGAAAGATTATTAACAAGCTGAAATGATATTTGCACACTATTTATTATTAGCGCTCTTCAAAATGCATTTGGTCTTGTCATTGGTGTGGTTATTTCAAAATTTTCATCTGTTTCCAAACATCACCCAGTTGGATTTCTCCTTTTTTGTTTCCCTTTTTTCCTTTTTCGCCTATTGTGGCTTTCCTGCTTTTGTTATCTCTATATTCTCAATTTGTGCCCCTCAATTCTATGAAATTCCAGGCGAAGGTCAAATTTGGTGAACGTAGATTAATATATTTTTTGAATTTTTTTAATGAATCCGGAATGACTAAAGTGGATTCACTATTTTGGGAAGGGCTTGATAACAATGACAAGCTATCTTTGTAGCATTTATTTTGAGTGCTATTATGTTGGAGCTGGAAATTTTTCTTACCATTTTCAGGGACCACAGACTGGCCATCAGATATCTTCAAGGATATAATGATTATGAGGTGCTCTAGGTCTCAGTTTTGACTAGTACTCCTTTAATATTTCAATGTTGAAATCCAAATTGGAGAAATTAGGATTCAAGTAGAGAGTTGTCCAGGAATCAGTAAGCTGGGGGATCTCATGTTACGTTGTCACTGTCCTTTTATGCAGCATGTAGATAGGGTTCTTGAAAGAAGTCATTTGGTGTATTAGCCAACATTGATGTATCAGCTAGCATATATTGTAGATGTTTTGAGTAGCTGAAATCCCTAGGTGCCGGGTAATATTCTGGGGGAACACTCCCCTGTAACAGTAGGGCAGATAGTTCATCTTAGAAAATTAGTGATTAATGTATGTAGTACTTGAAGCTGCGGTTTGGACAACGCTTTTTTCATTTAAGTAGAAATGAGGAGGAAAGAAGAGAGAGCTAATATGGTCATTTACTAAGAAGAGAATTAAGAAGCCTCGGTTGACACAGGTAATACTGACTCAATATAGGGTTGAAGTTATTGGACATGAAAGAAAATACTAATGATTCTATACAACTGATTGGTCGATTTACTGATCCGTTGGCTATGAGAAACAGCATTCGTCTTATCTGACCTTCAATTAGGCAAAATATTAATTGTGTGCATGCCGTTCCTGCATTTTACTTTACCAGAGCCTCATGCTTTTAGAGTTACAAATTTTGTTCAGTAATATTTTGCTGCTGGTGTTGAATTTTGAAATCTTTAGGCATTAATATGGTTTTCCCATGTTTCTTGTGCCTTTTAAAATTATGTGTTTCTGCATTATTTTTGAAGATGTTTCTTATTAAAGGCCTCAGGCTGTTGGATAAAGATTGTTTTTTAATTTCCAGGTTCTAGGGAATGCCAAAGGGGCTGTGGCTGTTGTGGTATCAATTTTAATTTTCAGAAATCCAGTGTCCGTCACTGGAATGCTTGGTTACAGCCTCACAGTCATGGGAGTTGTCCTTTACAGTGAAGCCAAGAAAAGAAGCAAATGATTGAAACTATGTGAAAACATCAAGCGATATATTCCTCATAGTTTGTTTCCCATTGATGCCGGAACAGCAGCAAGCCTTCCTACAGAGCAGCTCTGGATGGTGGTGCTATGGATTTTGGCCTCTAAAATTCTATATATTTTTTTACATCTTACGCGGAAGCTGGAGATAGGTTTCCATTTGTATCAGCAGAATAGCAACAAAGTAGAAAACTCAAAATAAGTGACTGATTTTATCTCTATTATTCCTGGCTAGGGGTTGTAGGGGAGTATCATTTTATCATTTTTATTCTTTTCAGGAAAATTATTGTAGTATTGAGTCTCTACAGAATCAGTTTGTTATCAACATTTGTCATATTGATTAATTGATGAAAAACAAAAGAAAAAACGCAACAAATTTTTCTGCAATGTGTATCATCTTATGATTTGGACATTTGAATGAATTGGGTAGTTTGTCTGAATCAATGCTCATTTGGATCAGCCTTTTCTCTGTGCAGTCATTTGGTTCAGTTTTTACTAAAATTATTGAGATGTAAGCTTTGTTGGAAAGAAAGAAGCGAAGCTTGAAAGTTTGTTTTCTTCCCAACTTGATTTTGGATCATGTATAGTTAGAGGGACTTAATAGTCAACTAATTTTGCTTCTGTGAAATCCATTAAGTTTTAATTAATCATCTCTTATACTAAAATTCATCAAAATTAAGTGAAAAAAAAAAATAGAAATAAAACTAAGAGCAACAAAGAAAATAAAATTAAAGAAATGCATTTATTTTTAAATTATGGTTCCTCACAAATAGTTTAAATGTTAAAAGATGTGGACATCTAATTTGAGAAGAGAAAAGTTCAAACCTCCTTCTCCCCTCCCTCCTACAACTAATTATTATTTTTGTATATCAATACCTGTAAAATGTATCAATTGCTATAATTAAATAAATATTAATGTAACAATTTTTATTTCATTTGTATAAATACATTTGTAATGTGGAAAGATTCAAAAAAATGTATAAATAAAATGTAAAATTAGACATTCACTCCTCTTTTCTTTTTCCTTTCAATTTCCTTTGGAAAAAAATGATAAAAGTTACAGTTAAATCATCGTAAAAAGTAAAATGCCACACTAAATACATATATTTTTTATTTTTTTTTTTCAGAAAATTTCCATCTTGAAAAATTCTATAATTACTTGACTTTTTTGTTACTTTTATTTTACTGTTTTTATCACTATAGGATGAAAATGTATTTCATCATGAATATTTGACAAAATACATTTTACTTTGTAAGTAACCATAGAATGTCCATCTTTTATAATTTTCTTTTACAACAGAAAGTTCATAAGAATTATCAAAATCATCACAGAATTTTGTAGCATCCCAGTCCCATCTAATCACATGCTAACAGTTGGACCAACCACCATCCTGCGCATGACGAACTTATGGAGGTCTCAATGGCTACAAGCTTGCTAACTCTCTGAATGGGCGCCAACAGCGCACACAGTGCTTTTCCTTAATGATGAATTAAGACTCATCAAATTAGAATCATCCTTGTGCTTGTCCCATGATGATTCAAATTGCATGCCCTTGCATCTTGAAGTTACAAAGGAAGAAAGGATAACTGTTAATATATATTTTCTGATAAGACCCTATAATATCTACACATACTACAGAGAAATGAGAAAAATGAAATGTAGCGCTATACAAAACAAACACTTCGAACTTTTTCATGAGATAGTTGGATGAGAGAAAAAGAGGGTTAAATTTGAAATTGAATAATGTTTTTCCGAAGAAGATTAACCACCAAGAATAATTCATGTAGCTTGTCATATAATAAGTCTAGTAAAAAATTAGAGTTTTCCAAAATAAAATGGTACTTACTGCTGTAGCAAGATCAGTATCTCCAGAACATTTGTTCTAATTTCTTTGCGGGATGATTTTAATGCTGCTTCCTTATATAGTGCGACAAGTTCATCCACCAATCTGAAGTAAGCATAAGTGAATATGAGATCTGAATGTAGAAGCACAAGTTAATTTGAAAGAAAGTTATGTTCTTTGACTTGAGACTCAGTTTCAAAGAAAAGTCTAGGTCATTCATATCCTTAAGCTAAAACCTAGCCTTCAATGTGTGTGGAAGAAGAAACCAGCGAGTTCTGATGAGGACAACCAAGGGATTTTCCATGAAAATTTCGATCAACAGAGGGTTCTTTTAGAAGATTATCAAGTTTTTGCTACAAATTACTTCAAATGGCACATTATAATTATAACAAGGAAAATGCCAACACGAAGTTTATGTCTAGAAGTAAATTACTCAAACAGCAATGCACAGCCCAGGACACCAAATCATGCTTCAGAATTTCAAAACTGTTTAACGAAATTTAAGCCGGGGCCTTGAGATTTTTAAATGCCACATAATTATGTAGGAGGAAACAAAGTTTTTCGGTTCACCTTTCAATATATGGTGTGTTTCTTATCCACGTTAACCTTATTACTGTTTGGACCCGTATCAGTACCTGCAAACAGAGTAAGTTATATTTGATGCATCCTCAAACAATAGTTCGGGAAAACCTAGCATTGGTCCCAAATGAATAGTAAATCAACTGATTAAATGAGAAATGAAAGTTAATATGAAGATTATACAGTGAGATAAAATTTGAAGATACATCTACTTAAGCTTTCCTTCTCTGGGATAAAATAAAATTCATCTTCAAATGCACAATCATAACACATTCTAAGAGCTATTACAATCACTGGGACAAAGGCCAACACAAAGGGAACAAAGTAGCAGTGACTTAAAAAAAAAAAGGGCACTTCAAATAACGGTTAACCATTAAAAAGCAAAAATAGGATGCTGAGCTGAATCAGATTGCAAATAAAGAAAAAAATTTAGTAGATGGGAACCTAGAACCAGAAATGTCTATTCTTGTGTATTGACAATTATTGTTAAGAACCTCTGTTACTGAAAAGGCTGTCGTGTAGAATAATATATTAATCCTAAGAAAATTTGAACAAGAATTATTCTTACCAGAAGAACAGTTTCATCACAATCAGCATGCATCCACTGAAAGAAAAGTGGAAAAATCCGCCTAAAATGAGCTAACAACACAAGACCAATACAATTGAATAGTGGTTCTATGAAAGTAAGCCAGGGAATGCAGCGATCTTTATTCCTGGGCTGGCGCTCCAAGTGACTCAACATCTCATTGAGTATTCTCTCAAACCTGTGTATTAAAAGTAAAAGGCAAGGGATTATGAACTAACAGATGAGCAATTTTGGGTGGTTAATGACCTATCATCTCCTCAAGAATCCTCCCAATACTGTAGTAAATGCCTTTGCCTAAAATGCAGGATGCATGTTTGAAAAACCAGTAAGCAGACTGAAGACATGTATTTAAAAAAAAAAAAAAAGCGAATTCACAACCCATATCACAATAGTATATTTTAAAATTTTCTGATTATGACAGTTAACAAAGTGCAAAACCATGATATTCCAAAGAGTTTTATGGAATAAGTTACATTCGCACAACAGACACATTAACCATAGTCCTATGGCTTGTTTACTTCTTGTTTTAATCTCCAACCTTCTTGTGAAAGCATTAGCATTCACAATTATGTCATTTATCTTTTGGAAGTCTTTTCCGGTAAAAAGATCATAGAAACTTCAATATACAGTAACTTCATATGTTAAATACCAGCAAGACTTGTCTAGGGAATTAATAGGTTTACCATGGGCTACGAGGATTACTTCGCTGGATATGACTCACAAGCAGTACTGACATCTCAACTACAAGATGCCATATCTCATCAGCAGAAGCTATATTCTGACAGCATGCATCAAGAATTGCATCTTCATACCAGCTAAGCTCATTAGCATGCACATTTTTTGCAACATGTATAAAACTCATCATACCTTGTCCCTGAAACAGTGACAGAAAAAAGAGCATGTTATATATTTTAAAAATTGTTCAATATCCGCTTATATAATTTTCCAATTCCAATTAATGGGAAATCCCAAAATAGCTAATGGCAAGCTTTGAAGGGCCAATCAGGTGGCCACCGTGTGAGAATGCAAATTTTGAAATGACTTGGAAAAACACACTGATTTTTAACTAGAGAAATAAGTCTCCCTTCAACTCATTTTTCCCATCTTATACTTATGCATGTTGCATCTTCTCATGCAATGGATCAGATGAAAGAAAACAACATTTGATTTTAGGCAGTTCATCTATACAACCTTTGTGAAATAAATAAACAAAAATAATTTCAGGAAAATTTAAAATAGTTAAAGTAGAAGTATACAGAATACTTATTACTTGTTTTATTAAAAACAGACAAGAACACAATTATGACATGATGCTACTATCATTTGAGATAGCGTGTAACTTACTTCAGAACACAAAAATAAGGAGGTTGTGACATCAAACGGGGACAATGAAATCCATTTGGAGACAGTTCAAATAAAAAGATCATTTGATCATGGAGCATGAACATGTATCAAGTAAAAATTTGTATCAATTGAAGAAAACTAGAAATCAAAAGACAAGGAATTGCATAAAACAAGAGAGGGGCTAAAACACATACATACTTTGACCTCAGACGACCAGTGATCAAGAGCAGTCAATCCACAAGGAACAATCAAATTGCATAACTTTCCCAAATATGGAGAATGAACCTACCAAAACAAACATACAAACATCATAATACAAACTTAAAGCACGGACCAAAACCATAAAATCCCCAATGCATTAAAAAAATAAAAAATAAAAAATAAAGCCTTTCGAACCTGAGTAACAAACCATCTAAACTGATAAGCAGCAACAATGGCAAGCCCAACAGGAGCTCTAGCTGAAGCAGCTGAAATCTCATCACCATCACTACCCTTATCAATACAACTCTCTTCAACACACCCTTTCAACATAGGCAAAACCTCATGCATTAATTCCAACACTAATCTCTTCTCCTCACCGACTAAACCACACTCAAATCCCAAAATCTCGCTAACCCTTTTCTCATTCCTCTCCCCAAAATCACTCCTGCAATAAGCCCTCGAAAACTCACTAAAAACAGAACTCGCCAGAACAGACAGGTCCGGTGGTACCCAAGAGAGCAACTCATGGGCAGCAGATTGAGAAGAGGATAGTAAAGCACATGCTAAAGCAAAATCCTTTACTGAATTGTGCATTTGGGTTTCAGAGATTTGTGGGTTTGGCTTAAAATTTTGATTAGAGAGGAATGATTCAAGTATTGATTTTGTAGAGACATTAGTTCCTTCTGGTTGCTTGTAGTTTGCTTTAGATACAGAGTCCAGTACTGTATTCGATAACCTGAGTTACACATAGTTCAATATAAGAAGCTGAACAGGAAGTGCAATAGATACATAGAGAAGAGCGAAGATAGAGAGCTTACTGAAGTAGTTGGTTATGGAGATTTGCGAGCGAATTTGACATTTTTTTGCCACCGCTAGCGAATGTACTAAAACGACATTGTCAACTCTACCAAACTACATGATAATGTGGTTTTGGGAGGGAGAAAGTAGGATAATTACTGAAAATCACTGATAATTATCATAATGTACACTTGGGTCCATGTTATCTTAAAATTATTAAAATTTAATTATAACTTCAAGTATAATTATGTTTGTTCAAATTTGAGCACAATTTAAGTTGGATGTGATAATTTTATGTGTACATATAAGCTCGACTTTTAAATGATTTTTTATCAAATTTAATTTAGATTAAAATATTTATATATTTTTATTTATGATATATTGAGTAAAAATTTGTGATCAATTTGTGACTTTAGATATCAAAACTACTATTGAAATAATTGTGAAATTTAATTTAAATTAATAAATATCCAACAATAAGCATTAAAGTTTAAAATATGTTTAATTTTATTAAAAGTTTTTTACTACATTCTAATATTTTCATTTTGAATCTTCATATTATAAAATCTTCATCTTAGAGGTATACAAATTTTGCAAAAAAAATTTGAATAATTAGATTAATCTATGTTTTAAGAGAAAATTTTTTCCTTCTTTATTTTTCAAAAGAAAAAACTCTTTCTGTTTTCTCTTCTTTTTTATTTATCTTTGCTAATAGTTTTTATTTTTAATAAAGATGTATATTTTTTTAAAATTTATAAGTTTGATGAAGGTATTTTTAGTTTATATTTTTATGGGAGTTTTTTTATACTTCAACTAAAGATCTATATTCATATTGAAGAACTTTTTATTTTATCTATTCAAAATTCAAATGGTTATTAATAGAAATTATCACTTATCGAGATGAGTATAATAATCATCAATTTGTAGAAAAATATGAATTTTTTTTCTTAATATACTAGAAAATCGAGCATCTAACTAGTTTCAAATTCGTTTAAAAAAAAAACTACTTTCAAATTTATAATGATTATATTGATATGTTTTCAACTTAGTTTGTTATAGATGTTTTGATATTTAATATAAAGCTATCATGTATATTAATTGTAATTTTTGTACTATATGGTCTTTTTATTTAATTAAATTAATGGTCTCTAATTTTATTTATATAAATACATATGTATATACCATTATACCGTAGAAAAATTACATTTTAATTTTAATGAAGTTTTTATCAGTTAAAAAAAAACTAAGATATATTTTGACAAGTCAAGTGGATCCAAAGAGTTGGTTTTAAAATAAAAAGCACTAAAAAGATAACAAAAATACCGCGTCATCCAAAGGATAAACCCGTAAATATAAAAAACAAAGTGGTAAGTTTCGTAATTTAACAGAAGAACTCATTTTACCACTCAGTTTACTCCAATCATTTACTACCTACAATTTCACCTCTCTCCTAAAAATTAAAAAAACAAAACCCCGCCGCCACAAAAATGGAACTCCTAACCGGCGGTGACCGGCAAGTTCTGAACGCCACCGATTTTCTGCAACAAGTGTCACCTTTTCCGGAAAATGAAAACTTTCTTGTCTCTAATCCAACGGCAGCAATTCACTCGTCTCCGCCACGGAAGCTTCGTCCTATTAGGGCAAACGGCAGGTCGCCGTCGAGTTCTCAAGTAAACGATATGCCATTGAACGGTTGCGGCCTGGATGAAGCGTTGGAAAACATAGGGGCTTTGGTGGACCAGGTTTGTGGTGTTAACGGAGAAAGCAGTGAGCTTTTTAAGCCGCCTATGAAAGCTGAAGATAGCGTCACTGACTGTACCGGATCGGGTGGGTCGGGTCCAGATGGAAGGAACTGGGACCCGAGTCTTAAGGGACCTCCGTTGGAGGTTGAATCTAGGTGAGTATTTTTTTTGAATATGTATATATATGGTGAAAAGTATTGATTTTCAAAAGAAAGGAATTAATTTTGGGATTATTTGTTAGATTTTATTTTATTTCATTAGTTAACTAATATTTGATTATGCATTGTTTGCATGATTTCTTCGAGTTGTGTATACAGTCGCTTGCTTGGAAAATTTTTGCTATCTTTATAATTCTACTCATAATGCTAAATTTTGTTATTTTTTTAATATAATCTTATTTTTTTTTTTGAAAGTAGTACAATGTAAAAATGTTTATGATAAAGACCTATGATGCACGGACACTTCAATTATGCGTGCTACTTAGATACTTCAATGTAGAGTGCAAATACTTCAATAAAATGCCGTTTTCCTGAATCTGTGTTCTCATTTCCCATATTTTCGTACCTGTGTCCGTGTTGCGGATAAAGACACATAATTTTATATATCTAAATTTTACTAGATGCTCAAAAAGATGCCTTAAAAAAAAAAGGGATTTAAAAAAATGGATTGTGTTGTATGCAAATGTCAATTGAGTTTAGAATGATTGATAAATTTGAGGGGAAATTAAGTGCTTTTTTCGATATTGCAATTGCAATACAACTATATGTGTCTATTGGCAATGAATGGTGTATGGTGATGTTGCTTTAGGAGATGGGCTTTCTCCTTTTTGGCTTATTCATAAATTATATAACATTTTGATATGGATTAGATTTGCACCTAATTTTGTCCGGGATTGTTTCTAACTCTTTTCTGGTGGAATGTTTTAGGTCACTTTGAAACAATTTGCAGGCTGGTTGGTCATTTGTTTGATGGCAGAATCAAGGGCATTATTTTAATCCTAATGCTGCATCTTTAGCACCTCTTTTTTTCTTTTTCTAATGTATTGGGTGGGATCTGCGTCATCACTTCACTTTAGGATGCTTCATAAAGTGGATTTTTTAATCACAAAATTTTCTTTGGTGTTTCAGCTCATCTTCAGATGATGATTCATCGCCAGAGATAAATGAAGGTGGGAGTCGGAAGAGAAAGCGAAAAACAAGAAAAAGGCTTGAGGTTTTCTTGGAGAGTTTGTTAATGAAAGTCTTGGACAATCAAGAGCGGATGCATAAGCAGTTAATAGAGACAATGGAGCAGAAAGAGAAGGAGAGGATAATCAGAGAAGAAGCTTGGAGACAGCAGGAAATGGAAAGAATGAAAAGGGATGAAGAGGTAAGAGCCCAAGAGAATGCTCGGAACCTAGCTCTCATTTCCTTCATTCAGGATGTCATGGGTCATAAAGTTGAATTCACTCAACCTGTAACAAAGATGGCACATCCTGGTGAAATTGAAGAAAAAGATGGAAGCAATGTTCCCAGGCAAAAAGATTTCAACACTGACTCAAGTAATAGAAGATGGTCAAAAGCTGAAGTACAAACCCTTATAATGCTACGAGCCGCTTCAGAACAGAAGCTTCAAGCTGCAGGTGCTAAATTTTCTAACATTTGGGATGAGATATCTGCTGGAATGTGCAACATGGGCTATAACCGCACGGCAAAGAAGTGCAAAGAGAAATGGGAAAACATCAACAAGTACTTCAGAAAATTGATGGGAAATGGAGGAAGGAAGCCAAACGAAAATAGTTCAACTTGTCCATATTTCCAGGAATTGCACATTTTATACAACAATGGTTCTGTTGTTAATCCAGGAAATGCCTCTGATCATACAAACATTTAAAAATGATATCAACAGTAGTTAGGGGTTGAAGGAAAAAATTTCTTAAAAGATTATTCTTTCATTGCGCTGCTGATGACATTGAAGAAAATCATCAGGAAAGCATTGAAGAAAGTCTTCAGGAATGCACGTCGAGTTTATAAAATTTGAAGTCTACTTTGTTTGCTTTTAATGTAGTTATCTGTATTACATTTGGACCCGAATTTCTTCGGGTTGCCTGCAATCGCATGTTGGCTATGTACGGAAGAGTAGCCCGTGCAAATCATTTGTCTAACAAAATATGTAGAAAGGTTCATCTGAAAATTGTTCTCGACTTCCTTTTCATTTTTGTTTCTTTATATTCGTATAGAATCAGATGACTGTGGTTTTCAGAACAGAATCTCTTTGGTAGCTTGGCATTGATCCTTCATTCTGCCTTCAGAAGTGGTAAAAATTTTCAGTCTTGATGTATGCACCTAAAGCTTGAAGGAAAATCAGTCTTGACATCTTATGTCTGGGGCTAGCAGCTTGATAGTATCAGGTTTTGGTCCTGATTTCTGACACAACTACTAAGCAGCAAGTTCTATTAAAGATTTTGCCTCAGGCATTTCATTGAACTTTGCATCATAGCCAAGCAATTGTTTAAATAACTCAGAAATTTGCTTGATTGGAGTGGACTATTTTAAGTGGAGACTTATTGAGCTGTTACTTTTCTATTCCTAATTCTTTTCCCCAACAATGGAAACCGAGACAAAGGTTGCTGCTGTGTAGAAAAGGATACAAGTGAATGAGCACTGCACAGTAACATGGCAACCAAAATGCTTTTCGTGCTTTGAGGTAATAAAAGGTTCAATCTTTTCGTCTTCATCATAAGCTTCAAGTGCATGCCGTAGTCAGTGGCAGCATGGCATTTAAAGAAGAATTGCCTCCCTTGCAATTCAAGCATTGGTTAAAACTACAGCCATAAACTTTTAACTTCCTACATTGGCCCCTTCCATCCATATCAACTTCACAATTTTCTTTTCTTTTTTCCTTTTAGATGGTGAACATATTTTCATGTGATTATATGCATCCACTAAAATTAAATTTCTTTTTATCAACACAGTCAATTTTAAGATAAGATTTGGAGTTCAAACCTAAAAATGTTTTACGCCTATTTTGAAGTTTATTTCGAGAATTCGTCTTAATATCAAATATCAAAAGTAAAAAAAAAAATTCTTAAAAAAGATTTGTACTTTCAATTTGTTTGCTGTCATTCATATTGAATTCTAAAAGAGAAGATTATGGAGCATTGTTATATGGATGGATTAGGTAGAAAAATGAAATAAAAAAAAAGAATATATAATGCATAATTAATTCTTTCCAACGTTCCAACAATAATATTGATTGGTTGGTTAATGCAGAAATTAAATTCTACAATTGCACTAGTAATTTAACTCACATGCCTGGCATTGCTATAAAAAAAAATAATAAATATTCAATTATATACCTTGTAAATCCGTTTTAAATTAGGCATTTGATTATACTATTAAAATCGCAATAACAGTTAGACAATTTTTGTTTTCTTTTTTAGGCATTGTGTAGTAATAGTATACTAATCGGTTGAAATACCAAGTAATTTTTACTTTACATTTAGATTCAACTTTTACAATCAAAGATACTTTAACTATAATTTTATTGTTATTGTTTCAAATTCAATTTCAATGATCGAAATAATTGCTCAAAACAATAAAATATTAATGTTTTTTTTTAACATTTGGTGTTTTCAGTATCTATATCTAATAAATACATAGATTTTAACTATTTCGAAATCAAGTTGAATAAATCTTAAAAAAAAAAAATTCTCAGCATTTTTTTTAGTTTAAGTTATCATTGTCTAAATTTTATTAAACTTTAACTAATTTAAATAATATAAATAAAATCATGACGTAATAAGTTTGTAATAACTAATTTAATACTGAGACCAACTCTTGTTAACAACCATGATTATTTGTACCATTACTTAATAAGAAATTTAAACTCTGTAACATTCAAACCAACAGATTTTGATTTTTTTTTTCCAACTAACAAAGAAATTTAAACTCGTCAGTATTCAAGCTAACCAATTGTGATATTTTTTTGACAATTAATGAATATCGATCTTTTTTTTAATTGATTGAAATTGTTAATTTTTCACAATAAGATAAGACATAAAAAAGATATAGATTTGAACCTTATTTTTTACTGTTTAAACTATTTTTTAAAATGAATATCAATGTTATTGATAGTAAAATTTTAACTTTAACATATTTTTTGAAAAATAATGATAATTGCTCGAAATATTAAAGGGTAATTAATAGTAAAAGTTTTATTTTTTTGAACAATAATAGTAAAACATTGACTCCTAACGCAAAAGAAAAAAAAAAGCGCTATTCCAAGATTTTGGCATAAGTATAAAAAAGAAAAACAGCAAACTAACAAAAGAAAAATAACAGTCAAGAAAAGATAATATATGTTGTAATGAATCTCATGTTATGTTCTGTCCTTTTTAACATTATAACAAAGACAACAGCGATGATGAAGCTGTAAGATAAGATCTTTTAAAACCGAAATAACAAAACAAAACAACAACAAAAAAATGAAAAAAGCCAGCAAAGAAAAGAAGCCGCGCAATCAAGACCGTTGAACCAGACAAACTGATTGAAATATTGGCTGTGGAGCCCAAATCTTTGTGTCATCTCTCAACAAAGATATTTTCTTTTTACTTTTTCTTTTCCCTTTTTTCTTCTAATCTCAATTCAATTCTCTTCTATATCTATATATATATATATACACACATAATCATTGTTTCCCCTTCGCTGCAAAAAGTGCAGGATCCGCGCTCCTCACCTTCTCTTTTTATAGTTTCTGTTTTCTGGGTCCTTAAAAACCACCACCATTAACTTTCATTGACCTTTCATTTTCATTTCTTTAGGTGTCTTTTTCTCTTTCTTTGACTCCCAGATCAAGAATTTCCCTCAAAGTTCTCTTCTTTTTCATTGAGGTATGCGTGCATCTTTGAATGTGTTTTTCTAGCTTAAGATTTTTTATTTTAGATCTTTACCCATTATTGTTTGTATGATTTTTGGCGTGTTATTGGCTTGCAATTAGATCAGTTCATTGAGATTTTAGTTGAGGTGATATGTTTTCCATTGATTGCATTTCTGTTTCTTTTTAAATTTCAGATCGGTTTCTTAATCTGGTTTTCCAAATGCTTATTGCTTGTGCTGCCCAGAAAAGGAAAGATTGAAAATTTTACCATTTTGTGTGTCAGTTCATATCCATTTCAAATAAAGATTATAACTTTTTGTTTAAATTGTACTTGATTTATTTAAGATTGTTCTGGGGATGAAAGAGTGTTTATGAGCTTATTAGAGCTTGGTTGATTCGTGGGTTGTTTTGAGAGGTGAAAGAATAGTCAGATCTAAGAGGTATACACATTCTTTTGCAGGTAGCTACTATGTCTTTTACTGGTACCCAGCAGAAATGCAAGGCTTGTGACAAGACTGTGTATCCAATGGAACTTCTATCCGCAGATGGAGTTCCTTACCATAAGTCTTGCTTTAAGTGCTTTCACTGCAAAGGCACATTAAAGGTACTCTCATTTCTGAATCTCTGCTTTAGCTTTTTTATGTCATGGTAGCGGTGAAGGTTGTTGGTATCATTGTGGTGGTGAATGTGGTTGATCTGACCTTTGTCCCTTCTCAGACATGTACAGTGGTAGGTAGAATGGCTAGTAGTTGAACAGACTCGTAGAATCTACCTGAAAAAATGGTCTATTATACTTTCAGGATAATGTTCTGATTAATATCATTGATTATTTGAAATCTGGTGGAATTATCTTATTGTCCATTCTTTATTGTTTCAACCTTAGGTGCAGTCTGCTGGCAATCCTTAATTAGGTTCACCCTTTTTCCTCCCTAAATCAGCTAGTGTATTAGAGATTTGCTGGACAAATTTTTGGCCATAGCATCGGTATATGGGCTAATAATAGCATCTTCCAAATGTTAGATCTTGCAACTTGTATTTTATTGTGGGGGAATCCACCAGATGGCTTATATGTATATATCCTAGGTTGGAGCTAATTAGGTTGTATATTTCATATGTTTTCAGCTTAGTAATTATTCCTCAATGGAAGGTGTAGTATACTGTAAGCCTCACTTTGAGCAGCTGTTCAAGGAGACAGGCAATTTCAACAAGAATTTCCAGTCTCGTATGTCTCTTATCCTTGCTATATTAAATATCTTAACCACATTTCTCTCGATTTTTTTGTGTTAACCTGTGTATTGCAATATTTCATTTTACACAGCTGCAAAGTCAATGGAGAAATTAATTCCCGAACTGGTAACATCCTGTCACACTTGGTCATTTCCAAATATGATTTTTGATATCTGCTGGGATTATGTCTGATTCCCAATAGCTTGTGCTGTATTAGACAAGGTCACCTAGCAAAGCAGCAAGTATGTTTTCTGGTACGCAAGAAAAGTGTGCTACTTGTGGTAAAACTGCTTATCCACTTGAGAAGGTAAGATTTCATCAAGACTTCAAAAGTTGTGCGTCTGTGTATGTTGGGACCATACATGCATATCACTGGCCATCAAGATGCATATAACTTGATTTGACATAGGAACTTTGTTATTATCAATTGAATGAGGGAACTGCTTCACAAATCAAAGAAATTTTTTGTTTGTTCTTGGGGAGGAAGGGGGAAGAGATGGTTTTGATCAAAGGCTACTCCAATTTGAACCTATATGACCATTTCTGCTTTCTGTGAGTGCTCTTTCAAGCACTGTTATGGATACTAGGGGCTAACATGCGGAATTTTTTTTTTTTGGGCTAAGCATATGATGCTTTTCAATTGCTAACAGCTGCAGGCATGTCATTGCATAAAGTTGCTTTGACTTCTGCTAAGATAATTACTGAAGCTTAATTACAATTTAAGTCATACGAAAGTAATATTTACCAAAATCTGCACTTTGCTCTTCTTAAGAATGCAGGTAGTTTACATTTTTTATTTTGTATCAATATGGACTTTAGGAAAGTTCACTATTTGGTTTCTGCCTGCTAATTATTTACAACAGGTTCACATGTCAACTATGAATATGGAAGTAAATTTGTTGTAATTATTTTTGTGTCCCACGACTTCAAACATCAAAACATTGGGAAGAAGTTTCAAGAACCAAAAATTTAGGAGCCTAAGCTGCAAAATTAACGGCCAGATATTTGTGGAATTAGACATGCATATTTTGCTGAACTCCAGTGGAGGTGAAATGTTTTACAAAATGGAATTGCATATAGCTATGTTCGAATTGAGTCATTTGTCTTTATAGTGAGATCCGGTTGTATACCAACTAAACAGTGTAGTTCGGTTTGTAATGTGGTTGGTTCTGCCAACAAAATTGTTAGGTCACGGTTGAGAGCCAGGCTTATCACAAGTCATGTTTCAAATGCTCTCACGGTGGTTGTTCCCTATCCCCATCAAATTATGCAGCCCTTGAGGGTGTTTTATATTGCAAACATCATTTCTCTCAACTTTTCAAGGAGAAGGGAAGCTACAACCATCTTATCAAATCAGCATCGATTAAACGAGCTGCTGCTGCTGCTGCTGCTTCGGTACCAGAAGCTTGAATATTTTATCCTAATATCTATGTGTGTGGGTTTACTATTGTCAAGTGTGTTTTTATCTCGGATCCAACTTCCATTACGAGGAAATTGGCAAAACTTTAGTTCTGCCCTGTTTTTGATTCTCATTCTTGTGTTTGATTGATGGGTGGGGATCCCATTCGAGCAATTGTAAAATGAACTTTGGAGAACTTTTATCTGCAAATCTGGATACTATTAGTGCTTCATCCTTTTATATGTCCTTTTGCTTGTTACAAAAGACTATGAATGGTGAAATGTTCATATAAAGAAATATATTATCATTGCATTGGAGAAATAGGCATATAATTAAGGCCAACGCAACTGCAGCAAATGCCATGTTTTATAATGGTCCTTGTTCTCCATGGATAAAAACTTCCAATGCAGGCATCATGCAGGTTGCTAAGATATATGTTCATTACGGGGTGTCCATTCAATCAATTTGATTGGTTTTAGTTTGGAACTTTTTTGGCGGCCCTAACTAAATCAAAATCTAACTAAATTAAATTGCGAAATCAAAATTTTTAAAATAAAAACTAAAGTTGACCGAACAAGACTGAAAATTTTTCAAATGTTAATTATTTTAATATTTTTTATTAAATTATTATACTATTTAAAAAATAAAAATAAATAAAAATAAAAATTTTAATTTATTTAGATATTTCAGTTAATTAAATTTTTTAAATATAAAATTGAACTAAATCGAACTAGAATTTCGGTTTAAGAATAAAATATTATAAACCAAATTGAGTCGGTCGGTTGTATTGCACACCCCTTATTTATTTATTTATTTTTAGAATATTGCACACCCCTTGTTCATACAGAGCGATAATGAACAAATTAGCTTCAAAGAATAGGCTTGAAGAATTAACAAATTATATTAGCACTATTTTATATATGATATAATATACAAAGAGCTAGCACATGTCAGGATTTAGAAAGTTTTGACCAAAAATCATATATAAAACTTTTTTTTTTTAGAATCATATAAAACCTTTAAAATATAGTACAATATATTAAGAAACAAAATTTTAGCAAAACGTCCAAAGAACTAAAATTTTTATTTTAAAAATATTTTTAAGAATATTCAACTTTCACCATTTTAGTAATTTTATTTGTCAAAAACACTTTAAAAAATGGTAAAATAGATTTTGTAATAAGATGATTAAATAAATTATATTGTTCTATTCTTAATAAGTATAATGCGTCAAAAGTCTAAGTAAATAAATCAGAAAATAGTTATTCCTTTATGAGTCCATTTAATAGTTGAAATTTTTATAGCTGTCAAATATCCAATTAGATGTATATGAAAGAATTTTCAATCATTATTATATAAAAATTGGATAATTTAGTCATTTCTTAATAAAAGTAAAATTAAATTAATTAAAATATAATCATAATATTTTTTATATATAAAATTGCTTCTAGAATTGAGAAAATTAATTATAAAAAATATTGAAGTAATATCACATAATTAACAAATTTTAATAAATAATAAATATATTAAGTTAATATCAAATTGTTATATAAATAAATAACATTGTTATTATTTTATTTTTTTAATGGAAAAGGAAGTTTTATTGATCAAAATTTAATAATAATAATAATAATAATATTTTAATTGTTTATTTACTATATTTTACGAGTCAAATAAATTTTTATTCACTTGTAAAATATGTGGTTATTTATTAATATATTGTCACAACCCGAACCCAAAAGGGGCACGTGATCGATATTAGAAAATAAGAATACATAAAGTACATGAAACCTATAGTAAGCCTTAACGAAGATTTTTAATAAAATAAAGATGATAATAAATGACATAATTTAAATAAAGGTAAAAACCACAAATGAATTAAAATTCAACACAAACTTAGTTAATGTATATAATAATAATCTTTAATACATGTTCTTCGTATATATGGTAATTCAAAATACATCATAATAATTAATCAATTCATTACTACTGCGATATTCTAGATTTAAATACACACATGATAATAATATATATCAGGTAGACCTACATAAAACAGCCGGAGAAAAAGAAACTTCGCGTAGAGTAGGCTGACTAATAGGCGACCCCTGAGATTTAGAAAAAAAAATATTGAGGGGAGTCAGACCTCACTGAGTAAGTTAATAAAAGAAATATATACAACATAAAAGTCTCCTTTAAAATATATTTATGAAAATAAAAATTTATATTTTATAATTTAAACTATTAAATTTTATTTGAAATAATGTTTTACTAGAGTAAAGTATTTTAAAATCATAAAATACTTTATAAAATACAAACAAGCTTTTTAAATCATTTTATATATAAAAACTAGGAAGAACACTAAACCACAAATCTAATAGCCTTTCAGTTTTCTTATAATTTAAAGACTACCGGTTCTTAAAAGTAAAGCATCATCGAGCTACCGGCTCCAGTAATATATAATTCACTTCCGATAGCAAAGCATAACCAAGCTTTATATATATATATTCTCATAAAATCATGCCTGAAAGCAAAACATCAATAGAGCCTTATAACCATTAACACTCACTCTTAATCCTACCGGTGCGCACACGGTCCTGATGAAACTCATCAGGTAGGCCATTATATTATAGTTTCTTTTAAAATAAATAAATAAATAAAAATAAATGAGAAACATTACAATAAATTAAAAATAATATAAAATTTACTAAGCATGTGAAACTTAATATAAACATGCTAATATATATATATATATACACACACACACACGCTTCCTATATACAGTTCAATTATTAACTTACAGTTGGAATGCACTTCTCTACGCAGTCTCGCTCAATCCTAACCAATTGACTCAGTTGGAGGTGCGGTTAAAGAGAAAAAATAAAGACGGAATTCCTTCAAATTCTAGATTTCTAAGGAAAAACTTCATTAATATACGACTCTATAAAAATAGACTCGATGTCACATTTTACGAGAAATCTACCAAAAATTCAGTAAAGTCTCCTCTGTAAAACAGATATTGTAGGCGACGGGGTTTAGCGCGCGTCCAAGATTTTAGCAACCGTGACACTGTTTGAGCTCAGGGCTCTAAAGAACACACTAACCATTGTCACAAAGACATGGCATGGAGATGAGGAGTCGCCACCCAGGGTAATAACTGGGATAAATCGAAAAGGTGGTACTTGATTCCCTAAAAGAAAGCTAGCACCATAACCAGGAGATTCTGGATACGGAATACCAACTTTTTTTATTCTTGTATTCATTTAGAATTACTTTATGAATTATTATCTTATTCTCTATTTACATTTAATTTCATATAAACCCTAAAAATAATTAACTCTAAGGCAAACTAGTCATGAAATGTACAAGTAAATAATGTATTCAATAAATCACATAATCCCTAAGTTAGTCTAATCTACATGGATTTTAAATAAATGAGTTAAATCTACATGTTTTAAATTATAAGTGAACCTAAAAACCTAATTCCTTTTGATTTTAATTAAATGAACCCACGTCTATGTATTTTAATTCTAAAAATGGGCCTAAATCTATAAATTATGGAATATTTAAATTAGTGGGCCTAATTCCACATGTTTTAATTAAATAGTGATCTTAAATCTACAAATTATGAAAGAAGGCTTAAATTAAATGGGTTAAGTCTAAATTAATTAAATTAAATTAGGTGGGCCTATGTCTAATTGACTAGATGAGCCTAAGGATATTTCTAACCTAAAATCTAATTAAGTATGGACCTAAAAAATATATTTTAATTAATTAAACATAATTAATTATTAAGTGAGATGGGCTAAAAGAATTACTAAACTTAAATAAATAAATCAAAGCCTAAAATGGGCTTAAGGCCCATAACATAAAAAAATAATTAAATAAGATTAAACAAATAATTAAATTAATCCTTATTAAAACCCTAATTTTTACTAACATGCAACCTAAATTAATCTACTTCATCCATTGATTTTAAGTAATTACCTAATTAAAAACCTAATTTTTACTAACCAATTTAATCAAAATAAACATGCAACCACACATATAATTTTATTACTCCCACTATTAGGGCTATTACATTAATTCATAAAATAATTAATAAAATAAAAACTAAAGAATAAAATAAAGATAATAAAAATAAAAATAAAACCCTAAAAACTAAATCCTTACGAGGCTTTATCCATAGTTTTCTACGGACTTCTCATAAATTCATCTCTCTCATATGATCACCATGCGTTTTCCTCCATAATCACCACAAAAAATAAGATAAAATAATGATTAATGAATAAATTATGATAATAACTTGAAAGAGTAATAATAAAAAATAATAATATGAAAATAAACAAATAAACAAATAAACAAATAAATAAATAAGAAGAAGATGATGATATGATTATGAATGATTTAGGGTACTCATTAGATTGGTAGTTCACCGTTCTTAATAAATCTTTGAATCTTGCCCTTCAAAAATTCTTCACGAATCTTGAATTAATTGTTCAATTAAAAAGAATTTTTTTGTAAAAAACTCAAAAGAAAATCACGTTTCCTTCTTCCTCCTTTTTTTTCTTCCTTCCCTCTTTTTCCTCTTCACCCCCCTTCTTTATATAGTGGAATTAGGAAGTCTAACCTCAATCCTAATATGATTCTAATTTCTAAAGTATAAGATTAATATTTGAAATTATATTTAGGAATTTTAAACCAGTTAAGACTGAGTTAATTAGGAATTTTAAACCAATTAACATTGAATTAAAAATAAGAAAACAAAGACGGAAGAATTCAATTCCGACCGGGATTGTGTAATTCTGATCGGAATTACACAATCTCGATCAAAATTAGTGTAATTCTAATCAGAATTACATAATTCCGATCGGAATTATGAAATTTCGATATTTTTTAACATTTAATTATAAAAAGGCCCTTGGAAGAATTTAAATTTTACAATTAGATCCTAAAAAAACCTTACAATTTAGTCCTTAAAAATATTAAATCCTTCCTTTAAAAGCTGCATTTAAGCCCTTAGAATTTTAAAGATTAAATATCGAAGACATCTTCATCACTGGAGTCCTTTGCTGCATCCATAACACGTTATCCCAAAATTGGGTGTCTACAGTTGCCTCCCTTTGTCGCTGTTTGCTTGACAAATTGCGGTAATGTCACGACCCAAAACAGGGGCCATGACCGGCGCTAGGGAATAGGAATTCTTTCGAATCCGGAACCCGTAGCAAGCCTAAAAATAAAATAAAACATGCAATAGTAATAATAATAATAATAATAACAACACTTAATGCAGCAGAAATAAAATCATAAATATAAAAATAATCCATCACTAGGGAATTTAAATCAAATCCTCATCTCATATAAATAAACTCTTTTAATACAAATCCAGTTCAAATACAATACAACATCTCTTTAATAATTTAATGACTACTACAGTGTCTAGATTATAAAATAAAACTCAAGACTCAGATAAGCAGTTTACACAAAGAAGCCGGGGTGGAAGAAATCCGGCGTACAGGCCTGCTACTGAGATCTGAAGATGATGACTCTCCTGAAAAATAGTCAACGGAGGGGAGTCAGACCCACTGAGTGAATTACTATAATATATATACATGCATACTAAATGACAATACATACAATCAACAGTATATATCTAATATGTATATATACAGGCAATTACACACAGATGCAGTAAAATCATTTTATATATTTTATTGAAAATCATAGTTTATGAAGGATCAAATAGAACCCTAGAATATTTCAACCTCAAACAGTGTTAGACAACACTCTAGCCATACCGGCTCACTTATTCCAAAATATTCACTTATTCCATTTAGACAGTAGACTGGCCCCGAGACACTAAGTCAACCGAGCTCCAGCAGTCTGACTGTCAGTGTGATTGGCCCCGAGACACTAGGTCAACCGAGCTCTAACAATCACACCTCCAAACCATATCTCACACATCAAATAATCATATCCAATCAATATCCACAAATGGTTAGTAATATAGCCTAAATGCTATAAGCGTACCGGTACGTACTCGGTCCTAGTGCTGCCCACTAGGTAGCACGTTCTATTGATATCCTTCAATAATAAATATAAAACATTCATTCACAAATAAATGATGCATGAATTTAAATAAAATAACAATATAAACCATATATATACTGGAAATATACCAAAAGTAAACCAGGTATATTTCGAGTATATATACGTCAAATAAATCCAATCAAATTACAAAATAAGCTAGAAATGTATTTAAAAACATTTTAAACCTAATTTATTAGCAAAACATGCACATAATTTAAAATATACCGAAGATATACTAAAGATAAACCAAAATAAACTAAAAATAAACTTAAGTAATAATTAAATCATTTATGCATATTTAATCAAAATAAAACATATATTTCTAAACTCATGCACCCTAAAGCATATATATATAAAATAGTAACTCACACTTAGTGCGCTCCTCGAGATGGGTCCGATGGGCCTGGTCTACTAGGTCTCGGTCTCAGCGCAACTAAACAAACAATAAATAACGGACATCAGAATAAACCTAACAGAAAATCCTAGAAACTCGATCTAGAATATTAGACACAGAAACAGAATTAGGGTTTGACCGGACATCACGTTTTACGAGAATTCTACTGAAAATTTGGTAGAACCTCCCTTGTAAAACGGACATCTCTCTACTCAAAGAGTAGAGCCGGCCCTGCAAAGAAACACACTTCGAAAAATAGGCACAACAACTCATCCACAACCCTTCGGTCGGACTCCAAACTACAGTTTACCGACCGGGGTCCACAATTCACAAAATAATATAAAAATACCCTTATATCACAGAAATATATTTTATACGTAGAAATTACGTAATTAACCTTAAAACACATTAAAAACCGATAAAACTCATTTTATTAGAAAAATTGTATATTATATATATAATTGAAAATAATTCACGAAAAATAGTTTTAATTAATCAAAAATACTAAATAATTTGTAGAAATCATTTTTATACCTTAAATAATTATTAAAACCAATTAAATTACATTTTTAGCCAATTTTGTGTAAAATTACCAAAATGCCCTTATATATATAAATATACTAAAATTACTTCAAAAATTCACCAAAAATAATATAATTGTCCAAAATTAATTTTCTCAACATATTTATCAATAATATCAATAATTAAACTCAATTAACCAATTAATTTCAATTAAAAACACAATTAACCTAATTTTCTAAAATTACATAAACCTAAATAAATTCAAAATAAATACATAGAAATTCATAAAAATTCCAAATAAATTTCTATAATTCATTTAAATACCTATATTTATCATAAAACACAATTTCATAATTTAATTAATTAATTTCCGAAAATTAGAAAATAATATTAAAATATTCAAAAATACCCAAAAATCAAAATAATCTCCAAAAATTCCAAAAAAATTTACACATGTATATTAAGCTAAGGGGAACAACATTTGTGAAGGAATTTTTCATGAATCAATCAATTGAAGTTAAAAAAAATCAAGAACCCTAAAATGGCCGAATTTGAAAAATCGAAACCTAAGCAAATCAAGACCATTTTAAATGAAACAAAGCTTGGAATCACACTTACCGGAGCTCAAGGAGAAGAAAGAGACCGGCGGTTTCAAAAATGGTGGTCAGAAACGTCGTGAACGACGTTAGCTTCCACTATCGGCTTTCCGGCCAAAAACGGCTTCCAGACGCCTGAAATAGCTGCAGCAGGCGGCGGGGAAGGCTGAGGAAGGAGGTGGCACGCCGGGAGGTATATCGACGGTGAGAAATCGGGATGGCAGGCGACGAAACGGTGATGGGGACGGTCGGGAGAGAGGAGGAAGAAGATGATGGCAATTTTGTAAATAAACTAAACTTATATTTTTGTTTTAATATTAAATATATATATATGTATATATATATAATTTATACTATATATTAAAATAATATAAAATTAAATACATTAAATATACACCACACACTTATAATTTAATATTTTAAAATTTAATACACCTAAAAATAATTAAATAATATTAAAATAAATTAATAAATAATAAAATATTAGGGTAATTAATTAAACCCTAATTAATTAAATAAATACACATATATACATTATTTAGTATTTTAAAAATATATATGAGTTCATGCAATTATGGAAATCTATTTAAAATAATTAATAGTAAATTATTTATGTGAAAATTTCCCCGAAAATGCAAGTCCCGGGAAAATTTTACGTAAAGTACTATAAATAATATACAATAATTAAAATAAGTTTTAAATACATATTAACTCGTAAAATATCATAAATATATATACAAAAATTATTAACACTGCATATCCCGATACAGTATTAAAATATTTAAAAACACGGGATATTACAGGTAAAGCAAAATAGCACCCAATTTCTAAATTTAGGATACTTACCTACTCCTTGAAGTTTCTGCTTGTGAATTTTCAATACTTGGATGTACAACATTTCATATCATACTCGGTTGTATACTCAGTCGTATAACCTTCAGTGAATGGAACACATTGTACTCAGACATAAAATGTTTGACTATACTTGGACGTATAGCATTGAATTGAAAAATTACATCATACTCAGTCTTATGATGCTGATTATACTCGATCATATAATCGATTGAGGATACATTGCACTCGGTCATGCAATGCCGACTACACTCAGTCGTATAGTCTGTTTTGGAAAGGAACATCACACTCGATCGTATAATGCTGATTATACTCAGTCGTATAATCGATTGAAGATACATTGCACTCAGTCGCACAATGCTGACTACACTCGGTCGTATAGTTTGATTTAAAAAAAGGCATCACACTCGGTCATATGATGCTGATTATACTCGGTCGTATAATCAAATTAAAGATACATTGCACTCGGTCGTACAATGCTGACTACACTCAGTCATATAGTCTAATTTGAAAAGAGGCATCACACTCGGTCGTGTGATGCTGATTATACTCGGTCGTATAATTGATTGAAGATACATTGCACTCGGTCGTACAATGCTGACTACACTTAGTCGTATAGTCTGATTTGAAAAGAGGCATCACACTCGGTCGTGTGATGCTGATTATACTCAGTCGTATAATCGATTGAAGATACATTACACTCGGTCGTACAATGCCGACTACACTTAGTCGTATAGTTTGATTTGAAAAAAGGCATCACACTCGGTCATGTGATGCTGATTATACTCGGTCGTATAATCAATTGAAGATACTCCCAACAGTTTTAACAATTCCTTAAATTGCTAAACTATAAAGCTTTACAATTTAGGACTAAATTGCAAAGAATCAAGCGGACTTAAATGTAAACCAAAGTTGAAGGACCAAAGTGGATATTTTCTCCTTTATATATTCCTTTCCTCCTTTTCCGATTCATTACCTCTTTTTCCTATTCTTCTTCTATTTTTTCTTTTCATTTTCTCTTGATTTTCAAATTTTCTTCCTTCAATTATTCTCTCATATGATGTTTGATTTTGGATCTATCTAATCCTGTAGCCCACCCATAGCATAGGCTACGCGGGAGCAGTTATAGGCAATCAGATCCCATCACTTTATGTCTACATTTTCCCCAGAATGATTTGGGACTTCATGAAGATGATGAGATGTTTCCTTTGACCCACTTGCACCTCCACAGATGTTCTCAGGCTGGAGATAAGGCAAATTTTTTATCTCTGTTTTCAATTCTGTAATAAACATATTTATTTTAGTATATAAAATTAATGTTTATATGCATGCAATTTAATGGACATAGTAGATCTAAATCATGAAAAATTAATAAATTAAAATTAAAATATGTTAAATTTCATTGGAATTTTCATTTGAAGTCTAAATTTTCGAATTGAAATCCTAAATTTCTGATCGGATTTCTTAAATTTCTGATTGGAAATTAGGAAATGTAATCAGAATTCTGGATTTTCGATCAGAAATCTAGACTTCTGATTTAATTTTTGATTTTTTTTGAAGTGACGTCAAAAATCAAAGATTTAGGAAAGAAAAATGATCCTGTTGTTTCTGCATTTTTCAGAAACCCCTGAAATTCTCCGGTTGTTTTCACTTGGCGCGGGAGTTGTTCTATGACTTATCTGGGGAGGTAGCACAACATGTCTGGGCATCCAGCTTTCGATATTTTGTTGCTGATTTACCGACTGCTCGAGGTAGGTCAGATCACTATTCCCTTTTTGCACTTATTAAGAAGTGGATGGACACCACTCACACCTTCCACATGCAAGTGGGTGAGCTGACTATTTCCTCGATGAGTTTTTCTACTATTACTGGGATTGCATTCGGAGGTACCCCAGTTTACTGCACCCTTCTGGAGGATGCTAGGAGTCGTTATGTTCGTGACTCATTCGGGTTTGTTCTAACATGGAAGAATAGGAAGAACGTGCTTCTTTCTTCCTTTGTATAGGGTTTCAGGAGACTACCTACCACTACACCTCGTCAGATTCTCTAAAAGGTGAGATTTTTTTTATTGATATTGCTTGGCACTACACTCTTTTACGAGACTGGTCATGAGGTTAGCATCGCTCTTCTTGGTCCTCTTCAGGATCTTGCTAGGGTCTCTACTTTAGACTGGGGATCTGCAGCGCTTGCTTGCCTTTATTATAGATTGGATACTGTTTGTAGAGGCGCTGTGACGATGTGTGGCTTCTGGCATGTCTTGCATGTATGCTTTTTATCCCTTTTTAACTTTTACTTACTTTCACCTTCCCCTCCTTATTTCCTTTATTTTCCTTTTTCAGATTTGGGGCATTGAGACTTGAGTGATTTGAGGTTTCAGTTCCATTAGCTCTTACAAGAGTCTTCCCCTGATGCAGAAGTGGGGTTCCTCTCGTCTTGCTAGCATCAAGCATGATTTGCAGACTTATCGAGATCAGCTGAACTCCTTTGAGTGGGACCTGGTAAGAAAATTTTGACTTTTAATATTTCATTAATTGTAAAAGTTTAACCAAATTTAAATTTAAATGAATGAGTCTACAGGTTAGATCAGATTGGTTAGCTAGTGCTGAAGACATTCAGCGATATGAATTTATGACTGCAGCTATGAGACTTGAGACTATGAGAGTTCTGCTTCCTGGTTATGGCTACCAGATGTGGTATCTTGGTGAGCATGTTTATCACTGGCATATAGGACCCTCTAAGAGGCGTGTCCTCTCTTCTATTCCTTCCTCGATGTTACGGAGTAGAAGCATGACTGGCCCTGAGATTAGAGCTGCTCTTGAGGGATATGACGCTTCGACCATGGTTGAGCATTCTCGTCATTATCGAGAGTATATTCGAGAGAACCTCTTAAAGCAGGTTCCTACAGACCCATATGAGGTATACTTTCTCTCACTACTTTACTTCAATTCTCTCAACATTATTAACATTTGGTTCTCTGTATAGTTTGAAGGAGTCCCTGATACCGCTATGGAGGAGACTGAGGATGATACTGAGGAGATCGAGCAGGAAGTCGAGCCTATTCATCACAGTAAGACTGCTCATAGTGAGGCTTCCTCGAATACTATTCTGGGTGATGTTCCCCCATTTGATAGGTCGATGTATTATTGGGCTCCTATAGTACAGACTCCTATTGAGCGACACATGTATTTTGATACAGCTCAAATTCCTAGGTTCTCACCCCCTGATGCTTCACATGTAAGTTTAATTTTCTCCCTTGCCAAACCTGCACAAACCTGCACTTGTTGTTGAATTATTAAAATTTATTTTACAAGTCCCTAGGACACAGGCAGAGTATTTGTATGAAATTGCCTCTTCCCAGAGATTATTTACTATACAGGTTACAGATACTTGGAGGGTTAGTATTCATAACAAATATGCAAATGTATGCATGTTATACAAGATATACAGGATTCTAACTATTTTCTAATGCAACAGAATTATGCCGGGGATCTGGAGCGTGAGAATGAGAGGCTCCAGTAACAGCTTGCTAGCCTTGATTTTGATGGACACTATACCGGGACTCCTATGCCCCCATATCAGAGTGACGATCCAGTTAGAGAGTGGAGACCCTGGCCAGACGATGGAGCTCAGGATGACTGACTTTCTTTAGGAATTGTATTAGCGTGACTGTACTTTAAGATATTTTAGAACTGTCTCCTTTTATGCACCATGGACTTTTATTCTGGACCAAACCGTAATTTCCCTTTCTTCCCTTTTTTCTTTTTTTTTTAGTCAAAAACATTGGAAGTTCGGCCGGCGTCCTAGATTTTTTATCAGAAATTTAGAATTTCGATCAGAATTATGGATTTCCAATCGAAAATTTAGAATTCTGATCGGAATTTTGAATTTTCGATTGGAAATCTTGACTCTAATTCTACTTCTTTTCCTACTCCGACGCGAATTTGGTCCAAAAATCAATCCTAATCCTTTCTATATATGATTTATGGCCTATATAAGAACTATAAGAAAAATATGTTGCATCAATTCCATTCTTCGCCTCCATCATAACACAAGCCACGCTTACTTTGATGAAGAAATTTCTCAAGACCCTTAATGGAGATGATTAGAATAAAATTCTACCCTTTCATGCCAAACCTTTAAAGTCCTTTCAACATCTGAAGATAGACAATAATTTCTTACATGTTGCTACCACTTTTTGGGATGCTAAGGATCACGTTTTTAGATTCAATAGACAAGAGTTGTGTCCCCTGATCGAGGAATTTACTGCTATTCTGGGATGTTCACTAAGTTTGACTGCTACCATTACTCTCCCAAACCTTGAGGTTGAGTTTCCCAGCAGATTAATAGCATTCTTTGATATGCCCCCAGATGTTATCTACATGCATGCACATAATGTTAGAACCATCATTCTTCCTTTTCTGATTTCCTCTTGTAGAACTAGAGATAAAACTAATACTGCTTGGATCAGAACTGTCACCTTCTGCCTATATGCTCAGTTTCTGCTAGTATCTTCTCATGGAGATGCTGATGTAAGGATTATCAGTATCTTAGAACAGGTAGAAACTGGAGCTAATCTCATGCCTGTCATACTTGCTAAAATTATCATTGGGTTAGATAATTCAAAGTACAAAACCGACTCTCAGGCAGTCTGCTTCTCCTTCAGGTATGTAACCCTTTTTTTTTTCTTAAGTCGCCCTTTCAGGTTTTCAGCTTAGCTCTCTTTTTTTAAAAAAAGATTTGGTTACGGGAGAAATTGAGTCTGCTTAATGCTCCTCTAATGCTTTGATTTATCAACCTCATCATCTACAATCTCGTCCTTTGAAGATAAAGGATAAGCACACTACAGATCAATGGACTGATTGGATGAAAGGCATTGTTGATACTGAAATTACTTAGATCTGTCCTTGGTGGAGATTAAAATTCATGACCATCAACTTGTATGACAATTGTGTCCCTATTCCCGGATTACACTTTTTGACCTTTCTTTCTCCTTTACGCCTCTGCCGTCAGTATGGTTGCCCTCAATTCATTATTGCTATTATAACTGAATTTAAAGATTTCCTCCTGAGATAAGATTTCTTGGACAAGGTGAAGAACTTGTGGCCTTATAGAGCTTTGGAACGAAATATGTACCTGGATGCTGATAAGACTACTGATGACAACTATAAGACTTGGGTTACTATGCAATCTACAGAATCACCAGAACTTATTAAATACAAAAGGACTCAAATATTTTTAGATGAGTTAAGTAGGAAACAAAAATAGAAGTGGTGGTCTTATAAGTCTGGTTTCTTATGTTTTATTTTTCCTTCAAGTCTTTGTGTCTTATAATAAAGATAGAAGATGCAAAATTTAATAAAAATGTCTTTTCAATTCATTTCATTAACCAGGGAAAAAATAAGTAAATTTATTACATCATATGACACAACTCCTGTTATTAGCTAGTCCTTTCAGATTTTCTAACTGAACATTTTTTCTCCCATTTTCATATCCCTAATTTCTGCCTGATCAGCCCTTTACGGGTTTTCTGAACAGCGAGAATGTCCTAACTTTTTCCTAACCAGCCTTTTTAGGTTTTCTCGTTAGTGGACTCTTTTTTTTTTCAAAGGTAGTATTTCTTAAGGCGATTGAGGTTGATTGGCTCAATGAATTTGTTCCCTTCTAGATCTGATATCTTTACGGCTCCCTTGGGCAAGATTGTCTTGACTAAATACATTCCTTCCCAGTTTGGTCTGAATTTTCCTCTCAGGTCAAACACCATTAACCTTGCGTGCTTTAATACCATATTTTCAGCTTTTATTTTTCCTGACTTAACCTTTTTATTGAACGCTCTTACTATTATTCTTTGATAAATCTGAGTATGGAATAAAGCATCTATCTTTTTCTCATCTAGAGATACAAGGTAATCAAACCTCTTTTACATCCATTCACTCTCGGGGATTTTTGCTTCCATAACCACTCTCAAGGATTTAATTTCTGTCTCTATCGGTAGAATTGCTTCATAACCGTATATTAACGAGAACGAAGTTTTTCTTGTAGCAGTATATGTTGTAGTTCTGTATCTCCACAAAGCGAAAGGGAGGTATTCAGACCAGTCCTTATGTGTCTTCACCATTTTAGAGAGAATCTTCTTTATATTCTTATTAGCCGCTTCCAACGCACCATTAGCCTGAGGTCGATAAGTGAGGACTTATGATGCTCAATCTTATATCTTTGTAACAACTCAGCAGTTTCTGCCTGAAACTGAACTCCATTGTCTGTCATAATATGGTGTGGGATCCCATACCTACAAATGAGGTTCTTCTCAATGAACTTTGCCATCTGTCTAGCTTTTAAGGTGCCAAAGGATTCTACTTCTATCCATCTTGAAAAGTAGTTAATTGCAACTACTATATATTTATACCCATTTGAAGTAGTTGGTTTTACTTCCCCTGTTATATCTATTCCCCAGGTTGTAAAGGGCCATGTAGATGTTAAATTGTTTAGAACCGTAGGGGGAAGGTGATTGAGATTCCCGTGTATTTGACATTGGTGGCATTCTCTCACTATTCAGATACAGTCCTTTTCCATACTCCCCTAATAGTACCATTGTCGAGTAATCTTCTTTGCTAGAATTATCCCATTCATGTATGGTCCACAAACTCCTGCATAAATCTCTCTCATTGCCTGTTTTGCTTCATCCTTCATGAGACATCTCAACTGTATTCCATTCGGTATCCTTTTGTATAGTATCACATCATGACTTACATAATGGCGTGCAAGAACACGAAGAGCATATCTATCTTTGGAAGTTGCTTCGTCTAGATATCTTCTTTCCTCGATAAATCTCTAGATGTTGTAAAACCATGGCTTTTCCTCTGTGTTATGACCCAAAATAGGGGGCCATGACCGGCGCTAGGGAACGGAAATTCTTTCGAATCTGGAACCCGTAGCAAGCCTTAAAAGTTAAAGCATTCAATATAATAAAATAAATAAAATAATTGTGCAGCGAAAATTAAATCTCGAATATAAAATAATAATTTCTCAGCTCACTTAAATAATATAAAATCACATCTTATATATAAATCATAAATAAAATCCTTTAATACAACCTTTAGAGAAACACTCTGAAGTAAAATCTCATACATGCATAAATATAAATACAACTCTCAACAGATTTAAATACAACCACTACTACAGTGTCTAGAGTACAAAATAAAACTTAGGTAAGTAGTTTACATAATAAAATCGGAGTGGAAGAAATTCGGCGGACAGGTTTACTGCTGAGATCTAAAGAAGAAGACTCTCCTAAAAAATATTAACAGAGGGAAGTCATACCTCACTGAGTGAATTATTATAATATATATACATGCATAACTAAATGTCAAATGCAAACACTCAATAGTATATATAATAAATATATATACAAGCAAATACACACGGATATAGCAAAAATCATTTTATAATGAAAATCATCAGTTTATGAAGGATCAAATAGAACCCTATATTTTTGCAACCTCAAATATCAATAAAACTCACTTAAGCCATACAGGCCAACTTAGTTCCAAATAATTCACTTAGTCCAACTGAACAGTAGACTAGCCCCGAGACACTAAGTCAACCGAGCTCCAGCAGTCTGACTGTTAGTGTGATTGGCCCCGAGACACTTGGTCAACCAAGCTCCAGCAATCATACTCTCAATCACATCTCATATCAATCAGATCAATCAACAAGTCATAATCCACCAATAGGTTAGTAATTTAACCTAGAATCTACTATCGTACCGGTACATACTCGGTCATAGTGTTGCCCACTAGAAAGCACGTTTTATCGATATCATTCATTTATATATAAAACATACATTCAAGAAAATAAAGGATGCATAATGGAATTTAAAAATAAAGAAATATACCATATACATACCATAAATATACTTAAAATAAACTACGTATATTTTATATGTATATACGTATAATCAACTTAAATATATCACAAAACATATTAAACTCGACTAATAATATATTTAAAAATAAGCCATATTTAGTTCAAAAGAGAAACATGCATTTATTTCATAATATACCAAAAATATACTAAAAGTATACCTAAATATTCAAATAGTCAATTATGCAAAAACTTATGTTTAAAACATAGAATTTCTAAAACATGCAACCTAAGCAATGTATATACATTATAATAACTCACAATTGTGTGCTCCACGAGACGGATCTGACGGGCCTGGTTCACTAGGCCTTAGTCTCGGCGCAACTAACAAATAAAATAATAACACAAAATTAGAATAAATCTAACTTAATTTCTAGAAACTCGATATAGAATTCTAGACACAGATAAAGAATGGGAATTTGACCGAATGTCATGTTTTACGAGAATTCTACCAAAAATTCGGTAGAACCTCATCTGTAAAACGAACATTTCTCTACTTAAAAAGTAGAGTCGGTCCTGCAAGAAAACATACTTCGAAATACAATTCACAAAACTCCTCGGCTGGTCCTCAAACTGCAATTCTGCCGACCGAGATTCACAATTCACAAAATATACACAAAATATATTTAAATTCCATAAATACCAAAAATACTCTTTTTACCAAAATATAGCAAATTAAATATTTAAACATCAAAAATAATTATTTTACCTGTAATTACTTAAAAACCCTAATATTAATATAATATTTTTAAAAATCAATAATTCTCGATAAATACACCAATATTAATGAAAATTCATTTTATAAATCCAAATTACTTAATTAGGGCAAAAACATACTAAAAATTACTAAAACCCATTTATTTACAAAAATAGTATATTATATATAATTTGAAAATAATTTCCGAAAAATAGTTTTAATTAGTTAAAAATAGAAATAATTTATAAAAATCATTTTTATTCTTCAAATAATTATTAAAACCAATTAAAATTAATATTCAACTAAGATTACTACCAAATTATCAAAATACCCCTAGTATATAAAAATTCACATAATATACTATAATTACTCAAAAATTCAATAAAAATATATAATTACTCTAAAATTATTTTCTCAACATATAATTTAATAAAATCAACAATTATACTCAATTAACCAATAATTACTAACAAAATATTATTTAACCTAAATTTCCAAAATTTACATAAACTAAATAAAATTATAATAATTACACAAAAATTGTAAATTAAATTCTATAATTAATTTCAACCACCATAAACACTAAAAATAATAATTTCACAATTTATTTAATTAATTTACGAAAATTAGAAAATATTAATAAAATAATAAAAAATTCATAAAAATCAAAATAAATACCAAAAATTCCACAAAAATTCCAAAGTGTAGATTAAGCTAGTAAAATCAACTTTTGTGAAGACACTAAGCTTGAATCTTAAATATCGAAGTTCAAAAAAATGGGAAAACCCTAAATGGCCGAAATGAAGAAATCATTCACCACCAAAATCTAGACCAAACCAAAAGAAACCAAGCTTAGAGACACACTCACCAGTGCTTATGGAAGGGAAAAAGACCGACGGTGTCAAAAGCGGTGGTTGAAAAGTCAATGAACGGCGAAGGGAAGAGTTTCGGGTTTTTCGGCCAAAACGGGTTAAAACGACACCGGAGAACATGGAGGAAGGTGGCGGGGCTACTGGAGAGGAAGGCAGCACTCCGGGAGGCACTCTGACGGAGGGAAAACGGATGGTGAGGGGATGGGAGGGGGTGGTGTCAGGGAAGAAGGTGATAAAGGTAATGTGTTTTTGTTTATATATATATATATAAAACCTTATATTATAATATTAAAAACTTTATAATATATCAAATAAACACACACCACACATTTATATTATATATATATATTTATATATACATATATACACACATATATATACAAATATATCACACAATAATAAATAACACATACATAAAAAAAATAACCCTCATAATAATATATATATGCATGTATATATATACATTGACTGATGCAATAAAGGTCAATAACGTAATTCATTAAAATCATAATATTAAAATATTAATGCTCTAAGTTAAAGATTTATTAAAATGCTAATTCCCGAAATAAAAATAATTTAAAGACATGTTTACGTAAAATATATTAATTAAATGTAAATAATAAAAATAGTAAAATAATCAAATATAGTTTCAAAATTATTAACATTGCATATCCCGATTTAAAATATAATCATTTAAAAACTCGGGTTATTACACTCTAGCCCAATCTGAATATTCATGACATGTTCTTTACCATAACATGGAGCTTTCGTCTTCATTATCACCAAAGGTTTCATAATCGATCTTGTCGGTTTATCCCACATTGAAGAAAGTGTTGCCAAAGCATCCACCATTTGATTCTCCTCTCTTGGTAAATGCATAAAGAGACATTTGGTGAAATTCCTTATCAGTTTTCTCAGATAGCGGGCATAGGGTTTTAATCTCTCTTCTTTTACTTCCCATTCTTCGTTAGCCTGGCTGATGACTAACATGGAATCTCCATAGACCAATAGTTTTTAACTCTAACTACCAATGCTGCTTCCATGCCATAGATACATGCCTCGTACTTAGCCATATTATTTGTAACCCTGAAATCTAATTTCTTGGCCATTAGGATGGTTTCTCCTTCTGGTGTGATAAGAATTACTCCCAACCCTGCTCCTCTATTATTCATGACTCCATCAAAGTAAAGTTTCCATTCTCATTGTTTTATTACTACTAGGTCCTTATCTGGAAACTCCAAGTTCCACTGCTCGTTTCCTTCGACTGCATTCTAGGCTAGAAACTCTGCTACAACTCTACCTTTGATGACCTTCATAGTGACGTATTCTATATCAAACTTAGTTAGAAGTACCAACCATGTAGACATCTTTCTAGTTAAAGTTGGTGTTTGGAACAAGTATTTTAGAGGATCTATTCTTGAAACAGCTTGTACTTTGTAGGACTAGAAATAATGCCTTAACTTCTTTGTAGCCCAAATCATTATCAAACATGTCTTTTCTATAAGATCGTACTTTTCTTCATATGGTAGGAATTTTTTACTGAGGTAATATATAGCGTACTCCACCTCTTCGGGCCCTTCTTGCGCTAGCATTGCTCCCATCGCCTTTTCTTCTAAAGCCAAATATAAGATTAAAGGCTTACCTTATTTTGGTGGCCTCAATACAGACGGGTTAGTAAGGTATTCCTTAATCTTATCAAAGGCTTTCTGGCATTCTTCATTCCACTCCATGGGCTGATTCTTCTTTATGAGCTTGAAGATCGAATCGTAAACCATGGTAAGTCTCACAATAAACCTGCTGATGTATTGCAGTTTTCCCATTAACCCTTGTACTTCCTTCTCTATTCTTGGTGTTGGCATCTCCGGATGGCTTTGATCTTGTCTGGATCGACTTCTATTCCTCTATTGCTGATTATGTGCCCCAATAACTTTCCTAAAGTTACCCCAAAGATGCATTTCTTCGGATTAAGCCTTAGGTTATATTTTTCTATTCTTGCTAGGAATTTATCCAAAGCCTCAAAGTGTCCCTCTCTTGTTTCAGACTTAACCATCATGTCATCAACATAAACTTCCACTTCCTTATGCATCATATCATGAAATAAAGCAGTGGTTGCTCTTTGATAAGTTGCTCATGCATTCTTTAATCCGAAAGGCATCACCTTATAGCAATATGTTCCCCATTTCGTGATGAAAGCAGTTTTGATCCTGTCCATAACTGCCATTATTATCTAATTATAACTTGAGAACCCATCCATAAATGAGTACATCACACTAGATGCTGCACTATCCATAATCACATCAATATAGGGTAAACGAAAATCAACCTTTGGACATGCCTTATTCAGGTCCCTGAAGTCTACACACATTCGAACTTTTCATTCTTTCTTGAATTGGTACTATATTTTCCAACCATTGAGGGTATTCCACAACTTTTAGAAAATCAGCCTGGATTTGCTTAGCGACTTCTTCCCTTATCTTTTTTGTCCACTCGAGCCTTAACCTACGAAGTTTCTGCTTAATAGGTTGTGCTTCAGGATATGTTAGAATGTGATGCTTCGCAATTCGCCTATCTAACCCTAGCATATCCTCATAGGACCAAGCAAATACTACCTTTCTTTTTATTAATATTATCTCAAATTTTTCCCTCTCTTCAGGAGTTAAGTCATGTGATATAGAAATGTGTTTTGATTGTTCATTTGTGCCCATGTTTAATGAATCTAATTGAATATAATTAATGTCAAACATGCATGAATGATCATTATTAAAATGCACAAGACCATCAGAATCAACATCACACAAGTAAGCTAAACTAGAATTTATATCATTAACCATAAAGGAAACAAAATTTTTGTCCTTAAACAGACTGGACATTATAACATCAGTTTCTTCATAAAAAACATCAGTAAAACTATTATTAATGACTCTAGCTAATTCTCCTATGGTGGTTCTTTGTTAGGTGGCAGACAAAGCAGTTCTTCAATGTCTTCGATTTTCATCTTTTCAGCAACTGTCTTCATCACCTTGTCCTTGTTGTCTTGCACCAGCTTTTCAACTATCTATTCCTTAAAAATCTTAAATCCAGGGACATCCACACCAGCTACTTGGACAGGCTCCTTTTCACCCTAGTAGAACTTCTCCTTCCCTTGCTTGATAAAGTTACCTTTCAGGGGTCCCAAATTCCTTAGACCATTTTTGTTGAAAAATTTTATTCGTGCCCTTTTGCTGCTGAACCCTGCTCCAGTATAGCCCAATCCTTTTGTGTTATCTTGGGTTTTGAAATCTGGCAGTTTTAAGCTTCCTTGCTCATTTTTCCCTAGTCCTTGTCCTGGTCAGTAATTCATTTTCTTGATCATGTTCATAACCTTTGGATCCATTGTGACTCCCTCTGAAATCATGGCTACCTGGTAACCTGGGGGAGTGACTACCTATTTCTGACTATCAATAACTGCGGACACTGTCTTGCCCACACTAGAATATAAAGTCACCACTTCCCCAGCAAGTAAGAATTTCATCTTTTGATGCACGATCGAAGGCACTCCTCCTAAGACATGATACCAAGGTCTACCCAGAAGAAGGGTATAGGTGACAGGAATATCTAGCACAGTGAATTCCACCATTGCTTTTATAGGTCCAGTCTTCACAGAAGCCATAAAGGTTCATTCTACACTCCTCGTGCCATCATCATAAACCCTTATTACAAGGTCTGATTTTGCCAAATCCTCCACCTTCACTCCTAAGTTGGGTAGGATATGTAGTAAACAAACATTAATCATGGACCTATCATCCACCATCACATAATTAGTCATCTTCCCTCTTACTTCAGCTTGGATGAATAGTGCTTTATTATGGTTCCTTCCTTCCATAAGTAAATCCTCATCCGATAAAGTAATGACCCCATGCTTTTTCTCAGTAACCTTGGCCACCATTGCTTCAGGAGTTGCTGTAGTTTCAATATTCATCTTAGTCAAGGCCTTAACTAGAGCTCTTCTGTGGCTGCTTGAATGCATCAAAAGCTCCTAAATTCTTACATTGGCCTTTGCTTTCTTGAGTTGTTCGAGAATCAAGTCATCACCCTGTTCATTTGAGTCTTCTCCTTCAACAACTTCTTCCCTCCCTATGGCTTTCTCTACTGGCTTATAATCCTTCTCGCTTCTGGTAACGTGGCTGACTTTGGGATTATCTTCCTATACATCATACCCTTCAGTGCCTTCCTCATCAGAATTATACCAAATATCAATCATCCCTATAGTCTGATCTTTCTTCAATTCTTTCCATACCTCAACCATACATTTTTCCTTCTTGACTAGCAACTTTTCATCATTGAACTCCTCACCCCATCCTATAGGCTTTATTGTATCAATGGACATGTCAAAAGAAGGTGGTTTGGAGTAAAACACCTTATAATTGAACTTGCATGAGGGCTGACCCAGTAAGTCTTCTGCCTCTTCCACACCTTTGGGAGCATTAGGAGATTTCTCAGTAGTTTTAAGGTTTAGATCCTCAATAGAGTTTAGCACTTCTTCTTTACTTACTCTTGAGTTGATCATCATGGTGGTTGGGGGTGGCACATTTTGGTAATTTAGGAAAGGATTATTTTGGGTGTTTGGGTTCGGGTTTGACTTTTCAGGGTCTGTGATCTTTCTAGAGTCTATGAGGTTTTGGATTTCATGTTTAAGATGCATGCAAGAGTTGGTAGAATGGCCAGCAACTTGATGAAACTTACAATAACTGTTTTGATTAAAACTAGGGAGGTTTGCGTTTGGTGGTCTGGAAGGGGTTAAGGGTCTAAAGAGGCCTTTTTGAATTAGATGGTCTAGGACTTTTGATAAGGGTTGGTTGAAATTTGAGAATCTCCTAGGTTGTTGGATGGCATGAACTCCTATGACTCGGCTGGTATTTCCTTGCTATGTGCCCCCACTTGGATAATTTCTTACTCCAGTGTTCCTAGTGGCTTTCTTTTTCTCATTTTCAATCTCTTCAGCCTGTAACCCATCATCATAAAGGTCCACGAACATCTTGGGATTCATCATTTGCAACCTCTCCACTAAGATAGGTGACACATTTTGAACTATCATCTTAGCATGATCTTTCTCTGCCAATTTATTCTTCATCATTATTGCCTTATTTATGAACTTAGTTAGAAAATATGAAAATGATTCTTTGGGCTTCTGCTTGGTTAGTTCCAGATCTCTTATAGACACCTCAAGCCTAGTATTATAGTTATATTGCTTTAGAAAAGCAGTGCACAACTCCCTCCAATCTGCTCGGATAGACTTCTCTAACCCATGATACCAGTTAATGGCCATACCCTCCAAGGACAGTACAACCAGCTTAGTAACCACGGCCAAAGGAGCCTTAGTGGTACTTATAGTAGTTGTGTATTGACTGAGATGAATCCTCGGGTCCCCAGTACCATCAAACTTTTACAGCTGTGGCATTTTGAATTTGTCAGGTAGCTTGTCTTCCTCAAATTGCATCACATCATCAAAGTCAAAAGGGTATCCTAGGTCTTTTCCCCTCATCAACTCCTCCATCTTAGACATCTTTTGAGTTAATGCCTTCATCTGTCTAGATTCTAGCTCTTGAACTTGCTCAAGTGATTCCTTTTTTTGCTTTTTCAACCATGTAACTCTCAACATCCTCGAGTTTTATTTCTCCAACATTGTCATTGTTAACAGGTAGTGGACCCATAGCAGGTGGGTTGGCCATAGCGGGTGGTGCAGTAGTAGCAGGTGGTGGCATTAGCCCTGCTAGAGCTTTTCTTAACTCATCTTGCATCATTGCTCTCATATCATCCATCAGTGCTCCTTTGACGTCTTCTAGGGTCCAGTTTCCTCTCTCTTGCTGTTCCATTCTTTTGATTTGTTCAGGTTGCATAGCTTCCAAATAGAGCGAATTAATGGGGCTCTTTTCCAGTCTACTAAGGATCTTTTTTGTGATCAATTGGGGGCTTGAATCAGTTCTCACCAATCTACTACCTTTTCGACTCTAAACATAGGAAGACCCAGATGAATCTATGATGGCTGAAAGAAAAATTGTTAGCATGATGCATGAGATGTATGTATGCATTATGCACGTGCTATGCAACAAGTAGTAAGTAGCAAGTAACAAGTTAGGTATATATACATCCTTCCAACCTTATTCCTCCCGGACACATATTCGATGGCGAGTCTCTTTTCCTAGGATTTTTGGTCTTGGTCTTAACATCAATAGGGGGATATCAGGGATCGATGCACATGCCAAATATCTCAAAGCAATAGAAGCACAAAAATAACATTCATAGGTGTAAAAGATTAGCCCAATCTTTATTAACCTAAATGGGTTTCTAAAGTATGGGCTTGGGCCCTTATAGATAGGAATACCTCATGACAACATTCATAAGGAATTTAGGTAGATCCTAGGGGAAATAACTAAGCCATTATATGTGGTTAGGTTCTGGTAAAAAGGTCAAGGTTCCTTTAGTAAGATGCTCTTCATTATGGACTTTAAGTTATAGGCCAAGGTTAGAGGGCCCCAGCATCCTTTGCAAACTCGAGAGAAGACTACCCCCCTTAAGGACTTGGGTTACAGGCTCTGATTAGATGAGCCTGGTAATCTCTCTTGGATCGAGTTAAGGCTAAGAGTGATGGTTAGCCAATCTACAACCCCATGAAGCTATTGGAATCATGGAATCATAAACCAACACCATCGGTTTAGTAGGGACATGCAGAATGAATGCAAAAATAAAATAATTCTAAAGAACACAAGTAGAATCAGTATCTCTTGTCCTCAGTGGAGTTTCCATTGTAGATGGCGGGATTTAGCGCGCATCCAAGATTTTAGCAACCACAACATTGTTTGAGCTCAGGGCTCTAGAGAACACACTAACCACTGTCACAAAGACATGGCGTAGAGATGAGGTCCGATGGCAGCTAGTGGTGTGGGTGGTGCTCAGTGGTGCAAGCAAGGACCAATAATGGTGGAAGAAGAAAGAAAAAAAAGAAGAAAAAGAAAGAAAGAAAGAAAAGAAAGAAAAAGAATAGGTGGGGAAGGAAGAAAAGAAAGAAAAAGAATAGGTGGGGAAGGAAATGGTCTAACCCATGAAAAAAAATGTTGACCACTCTTTTATATATATATATATAAACTTAAACACACATATATATACCTACATATAATACATCACAACAACACATGCATGTAATAATACTAATAGTAATAACACTAATAATAATAATGATAATAATAATGCAACAACAACAATAACAACAACAAAAATAATTCTAAATAATTTCCTTTATATAACAAAATATTTAAAATAAAATAAAATAAAATAATTAAATAATATTCACAAATAACTATAATATATAGAAATTTAAAATATTATTAACACTGCATATCTCAAAATTTATGTTAATAATTTAAAATAAGGGCCATTATAATCTTCCCCCTTTACAAAAATTCGTCCTTGAATTTTTGATAATAAAGTACAAAATCTAATGGAAAAGATGGAGATAAGCCACCCACATCGTTGCCTCTATCTCCCATGTGCAATCCTCAGCTGTGTGGTTGCTCCATAACACCTTTACCATCGGGATCTCTTTAGTGTGAAGCTGATGAACTTGGTGATCCACAATCGCCACAGGATACTCCTCATATGATAAGTATTCACTGAATCCCATTGTTTGAGGCTGAAGGACGTGAGAAGGATCAGGAATATATTTCCTCAGCATGGAAATATAAAATACTGGGTGAATTCGAGATAATTCAAGTGGCAACAATAATCTATAAGCCATCTCTCAAACTCTTAAACGTATCTCGAATGGCCCAAACTACCATAGGGCTAATCTTTCTTTCTTACCAAACCTCATAACCCCCTTTATTGGAGTCACCTTTAGAAACACCATGTCTCCAATGAAAAAAGACACATCCTTCCTCTTCGGGTCTGCATAGGTCTTCTGTCTGCTGAAGGCTGTCCTTAAACGCCGTTGAATAATTGGAACTTTCTCAAAAGTAATCTGCATCAATTTTGAACCTATCAACTGTCTCTCTCAAACTTCCCAACACAATGGTGATCTACATTTTCTACCATACAGTACTTCATACAAAGCCATCTCAATACTTGTATGATAACTATTGTTATATGCAAATTCTATCAATGGCAAATGTATGTCCCACTGACCACCAAAGTCGATCACACACATCCTCAACAGATCCTCAAGGGTTTGTATGGTCCTTTCTGACTAACCATCCATTTGTGGATGAAATGCAGTGCTGAAATCAAGTTGGGTACCTAATGCCTTATGCAACTCCTGTTAGAAGATCAAGGTAAAAGTAGCTACTTTGTCAGATACTATACTCATTAGTACCCCATGAAGACAAACAATTTTATTGACGTACAGTCTTGCTAATCTATCAGTATAGTATGTCTTCTTGATTGGAAGAAAATGTGTTATCTTAGTCAATTTGTCAACTATCACCCAAATAACATCATAACCACCAGTAGTATGAGGCAATCCAGTCACAAAGTCCATAGCAATCATATCCCACTTCCACTTTGGGATAAGCAATGGCTGTAATAATTCTATAGGCCTCTAATGCTCTAACTTCACTTGCTGGCAAGTGAGGCATTTAGATACAAATTCTGCTATATCCTTCTTCATTCCAATTCAACAATATGTATCCTTTAGGTCACGATACATCTTGGTAGAACTTGGGTGAATATTGTAAGCAGAAAAATGTGCCTTCTCCATGATTTCTTTCCTTATCTTATCCACATTTGGCACACATAATCGAATACTAAAATGCAACACACCCTCACCATTAATCACAAATCCAATGGATCTACCTTGTTGCACTTCAAACATAATCTTCTGCAATTATGGGTCCCTTCATTGTGCTGCCTTAACTTGATCCAAGTATATTAACCATACACTAAACTAGGCAAGGATGCATTTCTTAGTCATCTTCAGCTATAGTCCTTGGTCAATCAGCTCATGCATCTCCTTAATAATTGGTCTCCTCTCAGTACTGATATACGCAAGGCTGCCTGTGGACTTCCTGCTCAAGGCATCTGCAACTATATTTTCCTTGTCTGGATTGTACAGAATAGAAAAATCATAGTCCTTGAGAAGTTCCATCCATCTCCTTTGCCTTAAATTCAGATCCCTCTGCTAAAAAATATACTTCAGGCTCTTGTGGTCGGTGTATATCTCACAAGTCACACCATACAGGTAATGCCTCCAAATCTTAAGTGCAAACACCACTGCTGCCATCTTCAAGTCCTGAATAGGATAATTTTGCTCATGCTTCTTCAACTGTTTTGAAGCATAAGCAACCACTTTTCCATTTTACATTAGCACACAACCTAATCCTACTCAGGAAGCATCACAATACACCGTATAACCTTTATCCCCATAAGGTAAAGTTAACACTAAAGCCAAAGTTAATAAATCCTTAAGCAACTGGAAGTGTTCCTCACATCTGTCTGTCCACACAAACTTAATATTTTTCTAGGTCAGCTTGGTTAAAGGTGCAGCTATCTTGGAGAAATCCTTTGCAAATCTCTTATAATAGCCCGCTAAACCTAAAAAGCTCCTCACTTCCGTCACTATCGTGGGCCTCGCCACTCTATAATAGCTTCGATCTTCCTCAGATCCATCTGTATGCCATCACTATATACCACATGGCCTAAGAATGACACCGGGTCCAACCAGAATTCACACTTTAAAAATTTGGCATACAACTGGTGCTCCCTTAAAGTCTGAAGCACCAATCTTAAATGCATCGCATGCTCAATCTTACTTCTGGAGTATACCAGAATCAACGAACACAATCACAAATCGGTCCAAGAATAGCCAAAATACCCTGTTCATTAAGTCCATAAAGGCTGCTAGGGCATTAGTCAACCCAAAGGACATCACCAAAAATTCATAATGGTCATACCTTGTCCGAAATGCAGTCTTGGGTACATTTTCACCTCTAATTCTTAATTGATGATACCCATACCTTAAGTCGATCTTAGAGAAATATCAAGCTCCTTGTAACTGATCAAATAAATCATCAATCCTCGGGACTGGACATTTATTCCTGATGGTAACCTTATTCAACTGCCTGTAGTCAATATAGAGTCGAAGGCTACCATTTTTCTTCTTCACAAACAACACAAGAGCACCCTAAGGAGATGTGCTAGGCCAAATAAAACCTTTATTGAGTAATTCCTATAATTGCTCTTTTAGCTCTTTCAACTCTACAGGCGCTATTCTATATAGTGGCATAGAGATAGGATTTGTACCAGACACTACATTGATATAAAATTCTATCTCATATCAAGAGGTAAGCTTGGCAATTCTTTAGGAAAAACATTTGAAAACTCGTGCACCACTGGCACCCTTTCAACTGCCCCACTATATGCTTGTATATCTTTGACCACAACTAAGTAGCCTTAATAACCCCTTATAAGCATCTTCCTAGCTATGATCGCAGAAATGATGTTCTGAGGCATTGAACTCTTATCACCTCTGAATTTGAATTCCTCATTAGAAGGAATTCTGAAAATTACCTCCTTCTCTCTACAATCAACCATGGCATAATACTATGCCAACCAATCCATCCTTAGAATAATGTCAAAATTGATCACATTAAGCAAAACCAAATCTGCAAGCAATCCTCTACCCTCCACCAACACTGGACAAGATGGAAAGAACACATCTGTCTCCAACTCATCACTAAGTGGAGTTGCTACAGATAAGGGAAACAATATCTTGGAAGGTGGACATGCTATTCTAGAAGCAAACGCGAGAGATATAAAAGATTATAAAGCACCTGGATTAAACAAAACTCTAGCCTCAAAATAGCATATTGGGAGAATACATGCTACAACTGCATTGGATGCCAAAGAATCCTGAGGAGTCAAGGTGAAAACTCTAGCCTGACCACGACCTGCCTGTTGTGAAGTGGACAACTGTGCATATCCTCTATCCCCAGCTCTGCCTCTAAAACCTCTGCCCTACTGGCTTGGATACTGAGTTGGTCACTGCTGAGGATACATAGGTGTATGATACTACTGAAGCATCTGTGCATACATTTGAGCGATTGATGAATAAGATCCCTAAGCATATGTCAGTTGAAATCCATAATTAGGACAATCCTTGGCAAAATGCCCAAACTGTCTGCACCGAAAGCAAGCTCCAGAAGCTAAGTGACATGGACCCCGATGTACTCTCCCATAAATGGCACATGCACTAACCCCAGATCCTGAACTGCCATGTCTGGAACTCTGACCATTGCTGCTATTACTAGCACTAGCACCAAATTTAGTAGTTCTGCCACTCCTATGACTCTGAGCAAGACTGTGTCTACCAGACTGGTGTGCTCTAAACTGTCTGCTCTGCTGAGAAGTACCCCCTCATTGAGTACTCATGCTGCCTATCTAGAAAATAGGATGTTGAACCCCCTGAGCTGATATGCTACTACTACTTTCATAAGGATTCGGAATGGTATCGTGTCTGATATGTCTCTACTCAAGCTGTCTAACCTCCTTAATCATAGTCTCCAGGCTGTGACCCCCTCTCTGAATGCCAAAATAAGTGGGGCCTAATCTTGCCACATAAAGCTTCATTGCTCTCATCTCATCCTACATCACATTCGCACCATAATGTGTGTAGACGATGGGGTTTAGCGCGCATCCAAGATTTTAGCAACTATGACACTGTTTAAGCTTAGGGCTTTAGAGAACACACTAGCCACTGTCACGAAGACATGGCGTGGAGATTAGGAGTTACCACCTAGGGTAATAAATGGGACAAATCGAAAAGGTAATACTCGATTCCCTAAAAGAAAGCTAGCACCATAACCAGGAGATTCTGGATACGGAATACCAACTTCTTTCAGTCTTGTATTCATTTAGAATTACTTTATAAATTATTTTATTATGCTCTATTTACATGCAATTTCATATAAACCCTTATTCTAACAATTAACTCCAAGGCAAACCAGTCATGAAAATTTAAGTAAATAATGCATTCAATCAAACATATAACCCCTAAGTTAGTCTAATATACATGAATTTTAATTAAATGAGCTAAATCTACATATTTTAATTTTCAAGTGAGCTAAAGACTAATTCCTTTTAATTTTAATTAAATGAACCTAAGTCTATTTATTTTAATTCTAAAAAATAGGCTTAAATCTACAAATTATGAAGATATTTAAATTAGTGGGCCTAATTCTACATGTTTTAATTCTAAGGTGATCTTAAATCTACAAATTATGAAAAAGGCTTAAATTAAGTGAGCTAAGTCTAAATTAATTAAATTAAATTAAGTGGATCTATGTCTAATTTACTAAATGGACCTAAGTTATCTCTACCCTAATTTCTAATTAATTATGAGCCTAAAATGTATTTTCATTAATTAAACCTAAAAATCTAAATTTATTTAAGTGGATTAGAATCTAATATGGGCTTAAGGCTCAAAACACATAAAAATAAACAAACAAGCCCAGAAATAAATAAAACATATTAAAACAATTAAATTAAAGATCAAACAACTACTTAAATTAATTCCTTCTAAAAACCTAAATTTCATTAACATGCAACCTAAATTAATCTACTCCCACCATTGATTTTAATAATTACCCAATTGAAACCTTAATTTGACTAACCAATTAATTAAAATAAATAAGCAACCACATACATAATTTCATTATTCCCATTATTGGGGCTATTATGATAATCTATTGAGAATAATAATAAAAATAATTAATACAACCCCAAAAATAAATAAAATAAAGAAATTAAACAAAAAGACCTAACAACTAAATTTACAAGGTCTTATCCATGACATTCCATAGACTTCTCATGAGTTTAGTCCTCCATAATCACCATAAAAAAAGAACAAAAATTATGATTAATGAATAAATTATAACAATAATAAAACAAAATTAAAAAATCAATAAAATAAAAAAATAAATTAAATAAAATAAGGAGAAGATGATGCTTATAGATGATTTTAATGGAATGCTCCTCAAATTTTGTAGAATCACCGTTCTTGATAGGTTTTTGAATATTGTTCTTTAAAAATTCTCTAAAGATCTTTAATTAATAAGTAAAGCAAAAAAAATTTTTGTAGAGAATAAAATGCTTTTTTTTTTCTCTTTTTTCTTCCCCTCTTTCTTTTTTTTTTCTTCTCATTTTTTTCTTTTTTTTTTTCTCTTTTTTTTTTGTTTTTGCTCTCCTTTTCTACATTCTCCCCTCTATGTCCTTTCTTTTTCTTCTCCCCCTCTTTTTCCTTTTTTGTTCTTTCTTCCCTATTTTCAAAGCCAAAACACTCCTTATATAGGGATACGTCTTCAAACCTTAGTTATAAATTGATTCCTAAAAGACTTCTATTTCCTTAAAAATATTATCAGAATAATTTTAGGAGAATTTCAGACCAATTAGGACTCAATTTTTCCTAAAAAATTTAAGAACGGGTGGAAGAGGTCTAATTCCGATCAGAATTACATAATTCCAATCAAAATTAGTATAATTCTGATTGGAATTATATAATTCTGATTGAAATTAATGTAATTCTGACCACTTTTTTTAACTTTTAATTACAAAAAGGTCCTTAAAAATTTAAGTTTTGCAATTAGATCCTTAAAAAGCATTAAATTCTTTCTTTGAAAAATGCAATTAGACCCATAAAGTTTCATAGTTCAAGTATTAAAGACCTATTCATGACATTTTCATCATTGGAGTCTTTTATTGCATCCATAACTCATCATCCCGAAATTGGATGTCTACAACGTGATAGTCTGAAGAACTCTCACGTGTAGTCTCTAACTGATCGATCTTCTCTGGCAATATTCAGTAACTGCCATCTGTAGTTCTCTCTCATAAATGCTGGGCAGAAAAACCTCATAAAACTTTCTTTAAAATCTAACCAGGTTATCACAGTCATATAAGGCTAGATAGACTGCACGAACCAATCCTAAGCTATAGCTGACATAAATAACTCCACTATCATGATCCGTTGGTAGTTTGAGTATCCCGTCCTAGTCCTGGCCTCGATGGTATTAATGAAATTTAGAGCATCCCCTATGCCATCAAAGGAAATTTACCCGACTCTAGTGTACAGTAAGGCGGCATCAATGTCAGTCATCCCCTGAGTTCTCTGCGGAAGCATTTATTGTACCAGGGGCATTGCTTGGTTCAAAGCTACCAAGCCTTGGTTAATTCCTACCATAATCGTTGTAAAGGCTGTAGGATCCTCTATTGGGACTTTAGGCTCTGCTCGCAGCTATTCCTGCCTCTGATTTGTTGCTGCTCTAGCTCTACCCTTGCCTTTGCCTCTACCTTTAAGTCGAGGTGCAGGAGGAAGAATCTCATCATGAACAGATTACTCATCATCATTCCCCTAAAAGGCTGCTTTCCCAGTAGGAGCAGTCCGTGCTCGCCTCATTTTTAAAAAAGACATAAATGAATTCAAAACAAAATAAAAGTACTACATAAGCGCAGATAGTAAGAATAAGGAAGACAATAAGTGACAATTATCAACCTATTACCGCAGTAATTTATGAAACACAGACATTGACAACTAAAAACACATATAAAATGAGCCAAAACTCTGATCCCAACTTTGTCACGACCTGAACCTAAAAGGGGCACGTGATCAACACTAGGAAATGAGAATACATAAACTACTAAAACTCATAGTAAGCCTTAACAAAGATTTTTAATAAAATAAAAATGATAATAAATGACATAATTTAAATAAAGGTAAAAAGCACAAATGAATTAAAATCCAACACAAACTTAGCTAATATATATAATAATAATCTTTAATACACATGTTCTTCATATATATGGTAATTCAAAATACATAATAATAATTAACCAATTCATTACTACTGCGATATTCTAGATTTAAATACACATATGATAATAATAATATATATATCAAGTAGACCTACATAAAACAGCCGGAGAAGAAAAAACCCGGCGTAGAGTGGGCTGACCGACAAATGACCTCCGAGATCTTAAAAAAATAATATTGAGGAGAGTCAGACCTCACTGAGTAAGTTAATAAAAGAAATGTATACAGTATAAAAGTCTCCTTTAAAATATATTTATGAAAATAAGAAATTTATATTTTATAATTTAAACTATTAAATTTTATTTGAAATCATGTTTTACTAGAATAAAGTATTTTAAAATCATAAAATACTTTATAAAATACAAACAAGTTTTTTAAATCATTTTATATATAAAACTAGGTAGAACCCTAAACCATAAATCTAATAGCCTTTTGGCTTTCTTATAATCCAAATACTATTGGTTCCCGAGAGCAAAGCATTAATCGAGCTACCAGTCATAATCAATCACTTAAACCAATATTTACTGGAGGTTCTCGAGAGCAAAGCATCATCGAGCTACCGACCCCAGTAATATATAATTAACACTTGAGAGCAAAGCATCATCGAGCCTTATATATATATATTCTCACAAAATCATGCCTGAGAGCAAAGCATCAACTGAGTCTTGTAACCACCAATACTCACTCTCAATCCTACTGGTGTACACATGGCCATGATGAAATTCATTAGGTAGCCTGTTCTATCGTAGTTTCTTTTAAAATAAATCAGTAAATAAATAAATAAAAATAAACAAGGAAGATTACAATAAATTAAAACAATATAAAATTTACTAAGCATGTGAAATTTAATATAAACATGCTAATATATATATATATATATATATACTTCATATATACAGTTTATTAACTTACAATTAGAATGCACTCCTTTGCGCAATCGCGCTCGACCCCGACTAGTCGATTCGGTTAGAGACACGGCTAAAGAGAAGAAATAAAAATGGAATTAAAAATGGAATTGTTACAAATTCTAGATTTCTAAAGAAAGACTTGATTAATATACGACTCTACTAAAATAGACTCGATGTTACATTTTATGAGAAATCTACCGAAAATTTGATAGAGTTTTCTTTGTAAAATGAACATCTCTCTTCTAAAAGTAGAGCCAACCCTGCAAGAAAACACACTTTTAAAATACAAGTGCTCACCACCTCGAGTTGAGATCCCAAACTACACAAATTCCCAACTGAGTTTCACAATTCACAATAAAATAAATATTTGATAATAATAATAACAAATAATATAAAAAAAATTTTCAAAATCCATAATCATCAATAATAAACCATAATATAATTTATCTAAATAATAAAAAAATTAAAGCTAAGTATTTTCACATTAATTAAATAAAATCTCAAATAAATTATATAATATTAATAAAAAATCTAAATTTTCAATTATTCAAAATTAAATAGTAAAATTCTCAGTTAATCATATAAATAGTTTAAATATCTAAATAAAATAGTTAAAAACTCATTTAATCTTAGAAATAGTAAATAAAACTATTATTTGAATATATTTTCAAAAATTATTATTAATTAGTTAAAATTAGTAAATAATTTGTAAAAAATTATTTTAATACCATTTATTATTCCAAAATTATTTAAAACATATAATTTAACTATAATTTCAATTAAAATACATAATTTACCCATAAATCTAAAAATCACATAATACTAAATATTTTTCAAAAATTAACCAAAAATTACTAAAAATTATTTTCTCATTTCCAAAGCTAATAATTTAAATTAACTATACTAATTTAACATAATTTCTATACAAAACCTATAAAACATATAATTATTAAAAATTCATTTTAATTATCAAAAAATACAATAATTATGCATAATTCAAATAAATTTTAAAAAATAAACTAAAAATATATTTGAGAAGCTAAAGATTCACACAACAATATTGCCAAAGGGAGTTAACAAGAATCATTCAAACTCAAGCTAAAAAAAATAAAAAACCCTATTAAGCATAAACTAAAACTTGAAGATATATAATTAATCAGACATCTTAAGCTTGAACTGACTTGGGAATCAAGTAGTACATGTCTAGAGGAGTATAACAAGCTAAAAAACTCAAGCTAAATTGATAAAAAAAACTATCGGAGCTACAGTAACTCTTCATGCCAACACAGTTTCTAGCTACTCCAAGGCTCCAGGCAGTGTCGGGAAGGTGAGGGTAGGAAGTAGTGAGCTTGGATGGTGCTTTGATGGCGGCTAGTGGTGTGGGTGGTGCAAGCAGGGACCAACAATGGCAGAAGAAGAAAGAAAAAAAAAAAGGAGAAAAAGAAAGAAAGAAAAGAAAGAAAAATAATAGGTGGGGAAGGAAATGGTTTGATCCATGAAAAAAAAATGTTGACCACTCTTTTTATATATATATATATATATATATATATATATATATATATATATATATATATATATCCTACATATAATACATCACAACAGCACATGCATGTAATAATACTAATAGTAATAACACTAATAATAATAATGATAACAACAACAACAATAATAATAATAATAACTTCCAAATAATTTCCTTTATATAACAAAATATTTAAAATAAAATAAAATAATTAAATAATATTCACAAATAGCTATAATATATATAAAAATTTAAAATATTATTAATACTGTATATTTTAAAATATATTTTAATAATTTAAAATAAAGGAAATTATATATATATAAAAGATGTCAAACATTTTTTTCCTAGTATGCATCAAGGAGACAAGTCTTGATATTGCCATCACTAAAATTTAAACCCATGACCCTCCATTTAACCAATTGAGCCGAGCTTCATTGACATTAATTGCTTCTTTCACTTCATTATTAATTTATTCTTCATATGTCCTTGGTAACAATAACAACATATTAAAAACCACTTTCTCTTAAATACAACTTCAATATTCAGTGTTTCAAGGGATGGGTACTTGTTTTTTACTAGTAATCATTCCCTTGCTTGTTACTTTTTTGTTGTTTCTTAGTTTTCTACTATATAATTGCAGTAATCGACTTATAATAATGTTGATATCTGTGTGTCTTAATGTTTTTACTGTTGATAGCTTTTTGTGCAGCAAGGTGTCGATGTTTCGTCGATGCTTCTTCTTAGCCTCTGGTTTGCCTGGTTTGTAGAGGTCCACCATAACTGCATCGTTGTTGCCTTTAATGTTGTTAATGCTCCTCCTTGGCTGGGCTTCTTCTTAGTTACACTCAAAAGGCTAAAAAAACTGTGCATCACTGCTGCTCTCTGTTCGTATTGGTTTTTTATTTCTTCATATTGATGGTTCAAGAAACATCTAGTTAAAGTCAAATTTCAAGTGTCTTGATAAAGGAAAAGCCTCAATTTCATATGATCTTTCTGACTAGTTCAAGACCTTGTATTATCAAGCATGTCCGGCTTTATACAAAGCACCAGGACACTATTCCTTGGAGTGCTGCTTATGCTATTATTGCTCAACAAATTAGGGTTGCACCTCTACAATTGAGAACAAATGAAAGTGGGCTTGTCCTAGTCTTAGTCTTAGCCCTTTATTATGTCAAAACAAATTAATGGTCTTGGGCATTTCTTAGGATTGGCCTTCTCAGTATGTAATGTTGTTTTCTTATAATCTACTTTATTGTTCGAAAAAAATAATATATTGAGATACCTAAATTACTATTTTTCGATAAAGTTTCTTTTCCTCATATTCCTCCTTATTTACCTCTATAAGTTCAATGTCTCTTGGATTATGAGAAATTAATGGCTTAGTGATATTAGTGTAGATGGTAGGGTTTTACGCGCATTTAAGTGTTAATGACTATAACACTATACGGTCTTGAAGTCTATTAGAGAATATAATTTTGGATGATAAGTTCTAGATCAGAGATGAAGTTAGCACAATTAGGAGATTGCCTTGACTATAACATTAATATCATTCTTTATATATATATATATATATATATATATATATATATATATAATGGGTTCATAATAAAAATATGAATCTTTAATTAATAACAAATGAATTTCTACTTTATAACTAATAAATTTATATACACAAAAACTAATGAATCTCAAGTTAACTTATGATAAATAATAGGAAGAACTTCTGAAAAAAAACTCTCTCGTAGTGGAGATGAACTATAAGTGAATACCTCCTTATCAGGTTTTATGCTTTCTTCTTTGGCATTTATTGCTCTTTACATTTTTCTTGTTGTACTCTCATTAATGTTTGTGTCTGGTAGAAAGTGTCTCTTAGTATAAATAATTTCAGAGTTGTTTTTACCTACTTCTGGTACTTTTCTTCTTTACCGTTTTGAATGTTAAGTAATGAATTTTATTACTAACCTAATTAACATGTTAACAAATACTAATGAATTTATAGACAAGTACTAATGAATTTATAGGTAAATACTAATGAATTTATAGACAATTACTAATGAATTTGTAGGCAAATACTAATGAACTTGAGCCAAGTTCATAAGATAAAATATGTAAATTCATTAATCTTCACCTGTAAATTCATAAGTTCATGTAATTAGCTCAAGCTCATAAGATTTTATGAGCTAAGTTCATAAAATAAAACATGTAATTTCATTCATATTCATCTGCAAAATCATTGCTCTTTTCAACATGATAATTGTGATCATCATACATTAGAGGTACTTCATCATCTCAACAATGTTTATGTTGCTATTGTTTTTTAATTTCTGAAATCGATGCTTCAGCTTGGATTTCCCCAACAGGCTAAGATATTGGAGGACAAATGGAAGCTAACAACACCAGAAGCATTCCTTGTATTCTTATGTACTACTTTTATTATCATTGGCCTTTGCATTGTAACTCTCCTAAAAAAAAGGACAAAGAAAGCAGATGGGGAACGTCCAAATTGAATCCGTAGCAGCTTTAGCCATGTTGTATCTTCCACCAACTGGGCATGGATTATTAGGCAAAGACAACAAGAAAGAGAGCGGAGAAAAGCAGAGAAATGCTGGGAGCTTCTGTAGATGCACAAACTAAAACAAGACTAGAGAGGTTTAATGGAGAGTGAAGCTTTTTGAGCAATGGAAGTTGAGCAGAATAGGGGCAAGGAGTCATATGGAGAATATGAGAACTTATTGGATTACAGCTGTGTAATGATTAAAAAATGTGTTTTAAGTCCCACGTGTGAAGGATCCCTAATCCATATTGCTATATGGATAGAGGTCTATGATATAATTTGCCCTTTTAGAATGCCCACCCAACGTTATGGTTGGTTTCCATTTGTATTTCATGTTTTATTACTTTTAATTATTTAATTATTTCTCCATTAACATGTAAAATTGTAAGTTCTTCCAAACAATTTTTAAATTTTACAATTAAATTCATGTCTTTAACTAAGCTATTTCCATACAATTTTAGTCTAGTTCACAATACATCCGTCCATATACAACAACAATAAAATAAAATAAAATGCATGCAAAGAAATGGAACGAGGAGAAATGATTACATTATTTGTTGCACACAAATAAAATAAGAATGCAACAAAAATTAATCTAACTAAATTAACACTACTTAATTATCAAATTTTAATAAAAAAAATAAATTAGTCTACCAAATAATAAACCTATAAAAAAAGTTAGTTCATGAAGTAACAATATAGAAATTAAAAAATTTATAATGATCCAAAATACAAATAAAATTAGAAGAATTAAAATCTGCAATTATACAAATTAAACATTAAACTTAAATGAAATTAAGTTTTATTGAATTTACCAATTTAAGCATACATTCAAATTTTATCTAGAAAAATCAAATTAAAACTGTATATGAAATTAATTAGAATTACTTAAAACACAAAAACAATCCAATTCTACCAAATTAACTGTAACCAAAACAAATTATTCTTTTAACAAATTTCCTACTTTATTTAATTTAATTAATACATCAAATAAAAATCAAATCAGCTAAACAAATAAAAGATAAAAATAAAATAAATGCAATAAATCCTAATGAATATAACTCCAATCAATCAATTAACAAAATAAAATGTTTTTTTTTCCTTCCAACAACTCTTCTCTTGCCTTTTTTTTTATTCCATCCTTTTTTATAATTTACTTAACGTGACTTATGCTACATCATATAGCTATTAACGTGGCTTGTGCCATGTCATAAATTCTAATGAGGTGGCTTATGCCACATCATATAATATATAATGACATGGCTTGTGCCATCTTAGGGCATCTATAGTAGAAAACAATACCCACTCAATTATACTCTCATCACAGTAAGAGTGTTGCATTGATAATGCGTGTAATGAATATTACATGCATTATAAATATAATTTTTATATGCATTATACAATTTTTTTTCTAAATCTAACCGAATTAATTAGAATTTAATGTGTTGAATTACTATTAATGGTATGTTCAAAGTCGAAAAGATATTATTATAATGTTAGATTACTTTAAATTAAGTACTTTCTGAAATCATCAATTACAACGATTTTTTCATTCTTCTTTATTGAGAAATATCACAGTATTTACGATTTTAAAGCAATGATTTAAAAAAAATAAAATGATTATTTATTTATTAATATCTTATAAATTGATAAATAAATTATAATATATTGATCTTTAAATTATGGTTTGACAAATACCTTTTTAAATATGGCGAATGGAGCTTAATTAAGATAATACATTTCATTTTGAGTAAAACAAAATTATAACTCCGGTACCATAAAGTTTACAACGGCTTCCTGCCGTCAAGCAGTCGCGCTGGCCGCCAAAATCCCCACAAAAAAAATGTGCTGACGTGGAAAGAAGCACTAGGACCCACTTAAAACCGTTTCTGCGCTCAGTAGTAGTCAGCACAGTCTCGTTATACAAACACAGAAAACACCTGAAAACCCAAAACCCCAATTCTCTCTCCATAACTAACTCTCTCAGATTCTCTCTTTCTCGCCAGAGATTCGCCGGAAAATAAAGAAAGCAATGAATCCACTCATTTCCCTCGTCCTCCTCCTCCACCTCATTCTCCTCCCTTTGACCACCGCACATTCACATTCTCACTCCACCACAGCCATCGGTGTAACATACACTTCACCATTCTCACCAGCAACACCATCACCACCACCAGACCGCATTGCCGCCGCTATCTCCTCCCTCAACTTCCGCTATCTCCGTCTAACGAATCCTGAACCTAACCTAATCCGCTCCTTCGCTTTCACGAACATCTCTCTTTTCCTCTCTATCCCTAACTCCTTTCTTCTCCCTTTAGCTTCTAACCGTTCTCTGGCTCTCCGGTGGCTCTACGGTCACGTCCTCCCTTTTTACCCTCGCTCCAGGATTTCTCTCATTTCCGTTGGAGACGACGCCGTTTCTACTCAGCTTGCACCGTTTTTGCTTCCTGCAGTAAAGAACGTGCACATGGCGTTACGCGACCTAGGGATTAACAAGATTTCTGTTTCCACTACTTTCTCTTTTATCCACGCTGTTACGACGCCGTTTCCGCCATCGTCCGCCACCTTTCAAGAACCGCTCGGTGAACTCGTTATAAGGCCATTGTTACAGTTCTTGGAAGATACAAACTCGTCGTTTTTGGTGAAAGTTTATCCGTACAACATGTACAGGTTAAACTCTGAGATTCCGATTGGTTTTGCTTTGTTTCAACAGCATCCGTTTAATTTCAGGGATGATTTGATCACCGGAGTTAGGTACCGGAATCTTTTTGATATGATGGTGGATGCTGTGGTAACGGCAATGGCGGTGGCTGGACATCAGAATATTCCAATAATCGTAGCGGAGACAGGGTGGCCGAGTTCTGGCGGTGAATATCGTGAGGTTGATGCGACTACAGAATTTGCGGATACGTATGTCAAGGGTTTGCTTGGACATCTGAGGTCTGGTTTTGGTACGCCGTTAAGGAAAGGAGGTGTCTTAGAGACATATATCTTTGAATTGGCTGATAAGGATGTTAAGCAAGAGACTAAAAATTGGGGAATTCTGTATGCCAATTTGACTAAGAAGTACAGGGACGTTGATTTCTCTAGTGATGGGTGTGCTCATAATGCTGCAGTTAAGTTTCTTGGAGTCATCTGCTTGTTGGCTCTTGGCTTCTTATCACTGTGGTAGTAGATTTTCGCCCTGATATGATGCTGTTGTTGTTGTTGTGGTAAAGGGATAAGCAGAAAAAAAAAAGCTGTAAACTTGTAGTTGATTTTTTGAATTCTTTTCTTGTGGAGGTAGAAGAAGAAGAAGATCACTGACTGTGATTGGGTATTTTGTCCCCTGTTTTGCTAAGGTACATTGTGTTTTAAGAGAGGAAATTATGATCTGTGAAGTGATTTTGTACAAGATTTTGTTGTTACCTAGAAGATTTCTTCTCTTAAAGCCTGTAATGTACATTTCTGATTTTGCTTGCGATAAATGAAATGAAATTGAACTCTCTCTGTTCAGATGTCTGTTTTTTATTGGGTTCTCTGTTCCTTCTTTTACTCTCTGTTCATTTCAAGTTCTTACGATCATGTTTAAGCTCTGAGTCAACATTTTTATTGGAAGTTGATGGTAATAACAGGCTTAACCAAAAGCATAAGCATTGATAATTCAGTCTCCAAAGAACATAAAGATGGAATTTTTAAAATTAGATTATGGGCAATTTTTTATGATAAATTTAGAACCCTGAACTTGGGCTCCCTTAAATATGGGCCTCCAATTGGTGTTACACAAGGCCCCTTTCTTGTCCACATTCAGTACATACATAATAAAGCTAACGAGAGCAATGGCATTTTCTTCAAGCTTGTAAAAGCAAACCAAAAATTTTCAGGATACAGTTGATTCCAATCGTCAAATGCTATTGATAATATCTCACATATATTTTCTTATTTAATTAAAATCTTTATTTCCTATACAGATTAATCGAAAAGGAAAAATGACTAAAAACATTCAAGAAAAGATTTTTAAAACAGAATATTTCTAAAAAAAAAAGGAACACTCTCCCAATTGATTTAAAACTCTTATTTAAAGAGTAATTCTACTTCTTTCAGTTTTGAATATTATTATCCTTATAACTAAGACCTCGTATTCCTCCTTCTTATTCATTCTATTCTCTTACATTATTATTGTTCTCCTTCTCCCTTTAAATTTTCTCTCTATACACTGTGACTTAGGTATCAGAGGGTTTGTGGGGATCCTCCACACCTCTCATGTTGCCCTTTGTTAACCACTTGTAAGGTTCTAGCTTAAAAATTCCAGAAAGCAAGTTATCAAGTGGTGCTGTCTGTGGAAACTCTAAAGTAAAAGTCATTCGTGCATCTGCCAAATTAAGACGTCAACACCATAACTTCCAGCTCGCTGCCAATCTCAACTCCTAACACTCACATTAACCTCTCCACCCCCATTCCTCTAATCAATCTGTCAGCACCTCTCCCACTGATAGTACCTCCAGCCCCTTTCCAAAATGTTGGACCCTCATTTAGTGGTACGCACATTCCCCTTGAAAACACCTAAGGATGGCCAGCTCTTAGCACCGACTTCCCGTATTATGCTCATTTGCAACATCATCACTGACCTATACCAACCATACCTTTTCCAAACCTAACGGATACACCAGCCATAACTACACCTAACCTAAACACTGTGACCCCAACACTCAACCTCGCCCCAATAAATAAAGAAGCAATGATATGAAACATCCAAGCTCATATAGCCCTGATGCAACAACAATTAAATACCTTGATTCGAAATGGCAACCTTGGATCAACTCACACAGAAAACAACACCATACCTCCAAAATTACCTAAAGGAAGTAAGGGGAAGTGTAGAGTTCCAGAAGGGGAATCTAGCTAAACTGTTCTAAATCTCAACGATTCAAAATTGACCCAAAAATTTGAAAAAGTTATACACAAGGCCCACAAAAGACCGAGGAAAGAAGATGAATGCATTATGGAGGTAAGAAGGCCCTTTATAAGAAGGATAATCCAGACAGAGATCCCAACTAAATTTAGAATGCTGCAACTGGACCAATATGATGGAATCGGAGATCTTATCAACCACTTATCCTCATTCAGAATAAGAATGTTGCTCCAGAACATGAATGATAGAATCATGTGTAGGGTTTTCCCAAGCACACTCACGAAGAATGCTAAAAAATGGTTTCATCGGCTTCCTGAGAACTCCATCACCTCTTTTGAAGACCTAGCAGAGAAATTATGAACTAGGTTTTTCACTAACATTCCCCTAGCCAAAAACATCAATGACCTCCGAATGTGTCGACAAGAGGTTGATAAACCATTATAAAGCTACTTAGATCGGTTCAACAAGGTGGTCATGCAAATCAAAATCTTGTAGATGAAGTTACTATTGAAGCCCTCTAGAATGGCACCAGACTAAAAAAAAAGCAAAGATAAAATAATGAAAAAAGAACCTGGCACTTCCGCAGAGGTGATGGCCATGGCGGTCAAAATAATAAAAATGGATGAAGATAGAAGGATGTGAAGGGATGAAGAGAAAGCACCGGCTAAAAAAGAAAGGTTAAGACCCAGAAGAGCAAGCTTTTCATGAACAAATTTTAGAAACCTGGTGGAAAGGTTTGAAAAGGAAGCTGAAAGATACACACCTTTAAATACCTCTAGATCTAGGATCCTCATATGGGTCAGATAAAATGGCGTGGGAATTACCCCAGCCAAAAGAATAAGCCCAAACTGGAGAGCCACGCAAAATAGAGGACATTATTGCCAATATCACTAGGAGTACGAGCATGACACCGAGGCCTGTAAAGAACTGAAGAATGCCATCGAAAGACTAGTGCAAAATGGCAAATTAGTAACTTCACTGACACGTCCAGAGGAACCAGGAATTTGGATGCCCAAGGGTGAGATAGGCCAGAGCCAAAGAAGGCCCGGAGTGAACTAGTCTGCATAAACAACATGATTATCAAAGGAGAAAATACCGAGAAAAGACCTAAAAAGAGCCTCAGAGAGGAAAGATCCGCCCTTAATAAGAGACAGATCATTGTGTTTGATTTAGAAGACGGGGACCATGTTTGGCACCCTCAAAATGATGCCCTGGTGGTAAGCGCTTACATTAATAATTATCTAGTGAAAAGGTTACTGGTCGATAATGGAAGTGCCATCTACGAATTGTCTTGGAATGCTTACAAAGAAATGAGAGGCTCTGTCACTAACTTGAAGGCTATCTAGAATCCCATTACAAGCTTCTACAGAGGAACCATATAGACAATGGGAATTATAGAGCTAAGTTTGGAATTTGGAAATCAGGACATTGAAGAAACGAAAGTCATCAAAGCTCAGTTCAATGTGGTGGACCTCCCACTGGCATACAATGGTATTATAGGATGACCGGTACTTTACGAAACTGATGTAGTCACAAGTATTTGACACTTGACCATGAAGATTCCAATCAAAGGCTGAACTCTTACAATTCACGAAGATCAGTAGACGGCCAGAAAATGCTACCAGATGATGATCAAACCTCATATCGAAGCATTCCTATTGAAAACTTAGGAGATAGAGAATTAGGGAGTCGACCCTAAATTGGTTGACGATGTTCAGATATTAAAAATTATTGATGGAAAAAATGGTAAAGATCGGCAATGAGCTTGACAGCGAAACTAAATAGGGAATTAGTGAAATCCTCACTAAGCACTTAGGAGGTTTCGCCTCCCAGGCATCAGAGATTATAAGGGTGGATCCTCAACTTGCCTTACACAGCTTGAACATCAGACTAGGGATGAATCCGATGATCTAAAAGGAGAGAACTTTAGTATATGAGAGGCAGAAGATAATCGTTGAAGAAATAAAGAAGTTGCTAGAAGCCGAGTTCATCAAAGAAGTTATCCACCCGGAATGGTTAACCAACATAATGCTAGTGAAGAAATTAAATAGAAAATATAGAATGTGTGGATTATACTGACCTCAACCAGGCATGTCTCAAGGATAGCTACCCACTGCCAATAATTGACCAACTAGTAGACTCCACGGTTAGCCATGGTCTGTATAGTTTTGTAGATACATCACAAGGATATCACTAGATACCAATGAAGGAAGAATACTAAGAGAAGACATCTTTCATCACCCACAAAGTTTTTTACTGTTATAAAGTGATGCCCTTTGGATTAAAGAATGTTGGAGCAACCTATCAGAGGATGATGAACCATGTACTTTGGGAACAGATTGGGAGAAATCTGGAAGTATCCGTGGATAACGTTATTATCAAAAGAAAGCATGTAGAGCAGCACCCTGTGGACCTTGATCAAATCCTTTAATTACTGAGCTAGTCCTAGATCAAGTTGAATATGGAGAAGTGCATCTTTAGAGTCAAGGCAGGAAAGTTCCTAGGATTCATGATGTCCCAAGAGGTATTGAGGCTAACTCGGAAAAGATGGAGGCTATTCTCAACATGAAAGCTCTGAAGATTATCCATAAGCTATAAAAACTAAATGGCAGAATCACAGCTTTGGGGCGTTTCATCTCTTGCTTAGCCAAACGGTGCCTACCACTATTTTAAGCCTTAAAAAATTCTAAGAAATTTGTATGGACTGAAGACTACTAGACAACCTTTAAAGATATTAAAAAATTCATATCCTCATCGCCCCTCCTCAGTAGGCCAGTCCCAGAGGAAACACTGTATTTTTACCTCTCCGTGGGGTGAGAATCCATAGCTTCGGTAATAGTCAGGGAGGAAGAGAGCCAACAAATTTTGGTATACTACGTTAGCAAAGTACTCCAAGGATCTGAGATTCGGCACCCGACACTAGATAAACTAGCTATGGCAGTTATCCATGCATCCCAAAAACTCAGACACTACTTCTAAGCTCATCCCATTATTGTAAAGTCCAGCTTCCCTTTGAGAAAAATTCTACAAAGGCCCGAGACATCTGGCAGGTTAGCCTATTGGTCGATATTACTTAGAGAATTCGACATTGATTATGAGTCCCGACAGTAGGTGAAGCCTTAAGCACTAGCAGACTTTGTACAAGAAATGATGCCAGAAGATCTCCCCACCTCCAAAACACTAAAATGGAGGCTCTATGTCAAGGAAGCTTCCTCTACCCAAGGATCCGATGCTGGGATTATCCTTAAAGGACCGTATAAAGTTCATATCAAATATATAGTTCGAATAGATTATAATGCAACCAACAATGCTGCGGAATATGAGGCACTCATCACATGCCTAAAGTTGGCTACATAAGTCAAAGCCAAGCATCTCATGATACACTTGGACTCTTAATTAGTAGTAAACTAGGTTAAGGGGACATTCTAAATTCAAGATCCATGCATTTCCAGATACGTTGGAAAAGTCATACAGCTCCTAAAGAAGATCGAGCAAGACGGGGGACAGTGGAAAATAATCCATATACCCCGAAATGAAAACTTTGAGGCTGACCTCTTGGCCAAGTCAGCAGCTGAAGACAATCAGGTGTTCAGAGGTATAGAGCATATTGAAGTACTGGCAAGACCCAACACTGAGGATCCAAATATCATTTAGGTACGCGAAGTCCTAAAATGGATAAAACTGATCATCCAACATCTATAAAATAGGACACTTCCGGAAGACAAACTGAAAGCTCAAAAAATGAAGATGAAGGTGGCCCACTACTCTATCCATCATAGAGAGCTCTACAGAAGATCCTTCTCACACCTATAGTCTAAATGTGTATCCCCAAAAGAAGGGAATTATGAACTCAGGAAAATCTACAAAGGAATTTATGGGGCATATGAATCACATTACACATTAACTAGGAAATCACTACTGTAAGGATACTACTGGCCCACCATGTCCAAGGATGCTCAAAAGCTAACTTATGAATGTCATATGTGCTAGCAATTTACCTTAATCACAGGTCTTCCAACCCTCAACATCCGATCAGCAGCCCTTGGCCCTTCGCTACATAGGGAATGAATATCTTGGGTCCCTTCCTGACCTTAACATTGCAGAAAAAATTCTTAATTATGGCCATAGATCATTTCACTATACGGGTAAAAGTATAAGCTGTACCAACCATCACAGAGGCCTAGATTCAACACTTCTTTTGGAGAAAAATCATTTGTAGGTTCGAAATACTGCATAACTTAATCATAGACAATGGAAAGTAGTTTAATAATGAGAAGTTTAAAAGGTTCTGGTTTGACCTCATAATAAAGCTTCATTTCACCTCAGTAGCTCACCCGTAGAAAAATGGGCAAACAGAGGTCACCAATAAGATTATCATGAAAGGATTAAAGAAAAGGTTTGATGAAAAAAAGGGAAATTGGATTAAAGAACTTAATAATGTTATCTAGGCTTACAGGACTACACCTCTATCGTCTACTAAAGGAACACCATTCAGACTAACCTATGGTATGGACACAATAATACCAGTAAAAATTATATCACTAAGTTATACGATCAGTAAAGAATTAGATCAGGACATCAACAATATTGACACCCATATATGCCTGGATCTATTAGAAGAAAAAAGAGAATGGGCATCCACTATAGCAGAGGCATATAGGCGGAAGATAGCTCAATATTATCTTTGGCGTATCTAACTAAGATAATACAAGATAGGAGACTGGGTGCTCAGAAGGGCAAACATCAGCAAAGGCAACTTTGGTACCAGCAAACTTGGACCCAACTGGGAAGGCCCCTATCAGATTACAGTGCGAACATCCAAAGAGGCATATAAAATAAAAAATAGACAAGGGAAGGAATTATAACGATATTGGAACTCATATTATCTTAAAAAATATTACCAATAGATGTACTCAAAATACTATTAAATAAAGTATTCTCATTAATTGATGGAAAAATTATATTACAAAAGTAAAAAAAAAAATCTCTAGTCTATTAATTGAGCATTGAGCTACTCAGACTCGGAAATAGGGGGGAGCAACACTAATGACACTAATAGATGCAGAAGGCTCATAAGACTATCCCTCAACCAATTTGGAAGCTTTTTTTGCACGAAGGGAAGAGGCTTTGCTCCGGGAATCCTTTTCAGAAGTAATCCTAGCCAGGTCAGTCGGTGTTATCTTGTCCAGGTCTATCAAGTCCAGATTTAGATTTTGGGAAAGTAGGACTCTCCTACACTCGGACCTATAGGCCTTGAGAAATCCTCCAACCATGTTCTGATAGGATTTCTTATCATTTTCTTGAGACTTCTCGGCCTCACCCAGCTTCCTCTCCAGGTCGGTAATCCGGGAGTCTTGCTTCTTAATCCTTCTAGTTAGCTAAGCTTGACTGTGCTCTAGCTTAGCCACTTTCTTCTGGCTCACCTCCGCCTCAGACTTAGCCTCTGCATATTTAGTCTAGCAGAGTTCTAGTAACGTCTTTGCATTATCCAACTTCTTTTTGAAGTTGATCGCTATTGTCCCTACCTTAGTCTCCTTCAAGTTGTACTGGCTCTTCAGGAAGAAGTATTCATCCTTCGCTAATAACAGAGCCTAAGTCATCTGAAAAAACTGATGTCATTTCCTTGAAATCCAAAAATAGAAAAGGTTGAATGACATTGAACACTTACCCTTAGCGAGTGCTCGATCGTAGAGCTATACAACTCCTCACGGCCTTCCTCCATTCACCGTTGTATGTCAGCCGGTAGCCTCAAAGACTCTACATACTGATCCCTAACCTAGGCATTCGAGACACTCAGAGTTTTCATCCTGTTTAAGATCCAACCCTTCATATTTAGACATCTAGAGAGCTTCAGACATTAGATAAAGATTTCTTCATCAAGTTCCTCCGCATCTGAATCTCTATCTATGATTTGCCTCTTTTGCCTTCCTTCCCTCTTAGTATGAGAGGACCCAGCTACTGATTTCTCCTTCAGACTAATAATGGCCTCATTTAGAACTGCCGGCGCTACAGGCTCGGATGATGGGGACAATACCTGAGTGTCTCTTTGCACCTTTGGCTCATCAGCTATAAGCCAAATCCCATCCACAAAGGAAAAAAGTTAGCCATCTACAAAATTAAAAAAAAAAACCATGGAAGTCAGAACAATACCTCCTGAAGTTCAAAATATACCAGTGGATTGAACATGATCTGGGTAGACTCTCCACAGATATCTTCTTAATACATCTTTGGCTGATTGAGCATCAACCAAGCCATTGAGATGCTCAGGACCATCTTTGTATTATGGTCGAACAACTTTAGAGGCCGCTTCACCTTATGGCACTCATCGGACCACATTCATCGGACATCCACAAAGGCCGAATAGTGCTAGATAACAAAGAATTTATGCCTCAACTTCTTATGAAGGTCCAGAAGCTTCACAAAAAGGTTATGGTTAAGGATGACCAATAATGAGAACATCAGCTCCCCTTTCTTCTTATTTAGACTATACAAGTATCACAGGACATCTAAGTCCAACTCCCTACCCTCCTCATGCATTAACTCTATAAACTTGGCTAGAATTCGATAACTGTTGGGATGAAGCTGACCAGGTGCTATGTTATACCTATTCAAGAACATTTTTACAAAAGGGATCCAGAGGGAACTTTCCTATTGGTCAAAATACATAACTAACCTATTGAAGTCTAGCATTGGAGTATGGGCTCTAAATTTCTTATTGACAGTGTACAGGGTGTAATCGATGGGAATACTAAAATGCCTCTGATACCACCTTAATAACTCCTCGTTTATCTTAGAGAGGAACAGATTATAGCTAACTTGTTCCTTTGGTGCCATGGACTTATTTGACAAGCAAAAATAAAAAGAAATATGTGAAGAAAGAAAAGGTTCACTTGGTTATAGAATGCAAAGGTTACTGTAGGAAAAGCTTGATGACCAAACGCACAAGGAAGAAGAAATAGACAAGATAGCAAACAACAAAAATGCAATAAATCGAAGAAATAGAGGCACTTCTAGGTCAATAGAAGGCTCTGGAATAAGACATTACTACCTTCATAAATACTTTAGTTTCTCCAACATCATTAAGGGCAATCTGGAAAACAAAAAAGACTCATTAATCGAGCAGTCATCATTATGGCAGCAAAAACATCTCATCTTCTAAAACACGAACAAACGCAATGGTTATGCAATTCAAATTTCAAAAAAGGCATCGAAATTACATAAGCGGTTATCAACCCCGTGCACATCACTACCAACTGTCCCTCCACATTGAGCATCTAAAGCTCTAGCATCAATGTCCAGTAATTGGACACTGGTAACCTCATGTCACTTCTATAGTATTAAGGTTCACTAGTCGGTCCACACTTTTAATGCACCGAGACTATACGACATTTGGGCCGATGCATTAAAAATAAGTCCAGTGACTAAAGTTGGCACCCTCAGGTCGCTTTTACAGTGTTGAGGTTTTGAACATGTAAGCATCGCGTCCTTATACCAAGCATCTAAGCCTTGAGCATCTAAGTCCAATGACTAAAGTTGGCACCCTTAGGTCACTTCTATAGTACTAAGGTTCGAGACTCGGGCCGCGCTTTTAATGGACCGAGCATCAAAACTCCAGTGACAACTAGTTTCGCTATGTTGTCTCCACACTAGCGGGTTAATCCATTACATATCCTTTTTTATTGTAGGTTTTGCACACTCAAGTCTAGCTGGCACTTCAACGATGTTCTTATACAATGATTTCAAGATTCGGTACCGTACCGAACTTTATCTTTTCTTGTGACTGAGGCTGGCCACCTCAGCTCACCCTTCCATATTAAATGCAGTGATTCAAGCAATCTCTCTAGGCAGGAGAACGATGTTTCTATCACCTTACAAAATCGGATATATCGGACATAAATATCTAAACAGATTCATGGAGGGGACTCTTGATACCCCACATATATATTCCTATTTAATTAAAATCTTTATTTCCTATACAGGTTACTCGGAAAGGAAAAATGACCAAAAACATTCAGGAAAAGGTCCCTGAAATAGGAGACTCCAAAAAAAAAAAGGCACACTCTCCCAATTGGTTTAGAACTCTTATTTAATAAGGAATTCTACTCCTTTCAGATTTAAGTATCACTATCCCTATAAATAGGACTACATATTCCTCCTTATTCATTATATTCTCTTGCATTATTATTGTTCTCCTTCTCCCTTTAAATTTTCTCTTTATACACTCTGACTTAGGTATCGAAGGGTTTGTGAGGATCCTCCCCACCTCTAACGTTGCCCTTTGTTAACCAATTGTAGGATTTTAACTTAAGAGTTCCGGAAAACAAATTATCATTGAATTACAAGTTTTAAATCTATACCTTTTGCTCCTTTTTTTCATTTCGAATATTCATTCCTGTTTGAAAGTATATCCCTTTGAGTAGAAAGCTTTGCTATTTTCTTGTCCATGATTTCAAGAATGGAATTTTGCAGTTAAGCCTTGAGTTTTTATAAACATAGTCTCTATCTTTTTAGGCAAATGTTAAGTTTTGCCTGGTTTGCTTTGGTGGTATTTATGCTTTTTTTTTTTTAATTGTGATTTTCAATAAATTGGTTTGATCTCTTATTGTTTAACTTCAACTCACATGCAATTATCTAGATAGATTTGTGAAATTGAGCCACAATTTCAAGTGGGATGCAAAGGAATACTTATTGCTCCTGTCTCATTCGTAGTTTCTGGGATTGGTTTGTTTTATTTTTCTTGTCCTTTGTTTTTGAGCTGTCTCATAAGTATGATCTAAAATTGTCTCTTAGTTGCCTCACTTTGAGTTTGGCATCTTATAAGTTGGAGTTAATTGCCTCACTAAAGAACCACTGGGATACCACTAAGGAACAATGGAAAATCTGGCACAAGCTAACTAACGCTAGCAGCATGAAATGGAACTCAGAAACCAGTACATTTGGTGCAGGTGATAAAGATTGGCCGAGTATATGCATGTATGTTTAGTAACTTGCAACATCCAATATGATATGGTTGAAACCTCTGGAGATTTTTTTTCATGAAATCTAAAATTTTCTTCGGTTGATACTGCATGTTTTGTTGCAGGCACATCCTGAAGCTGCTCAGTATCGTCTTAAAGAACTTCAGCACCCTGACAGACTTGATGTCATCTATGATTTTGCAACAAAAAGTCGAGACATGGAATCCCCTTGTCAGCACAAGGGGCAGAATGATAGTTCTGCCAATTCCCATACAAAAGACGCAGGCGGCACTAACATGTAGGATGAGAAGAGCAACCTAGAGAATTCTGCTATGGTTCAGCCTAAATATGTAAGAAAAATTGCAAGTAAACTCAGCACACGCAGCTCGTCATCAAAAAGACCTAAAGCTACCTGGAAACCTCACTTGCACAAGATTTTCGTTGATCTATGTGTAGAAGAAGTATTAAAGGGGAATCAACCTGGGACTTGTTTTACTAAAGAGGGATGGGATGGAAGAATATTGTTCATTCATTTCATAACAAGACTGGAGTCATGTTTGATAGGATGCAGTTTAAGAACCATTGGGATATCACAAAGGAACAATGGAAAATCTGGTGTAAGCTGGTGGGTACCAGAAGTATGAAGTGGGTTCCAAATGCCAATGAATTCGGTACAACTGAACAAGATTGGAAGAAGTAGATTGAGGCATGTTAAATGTCAAACAAATGTTTATGTTCTTTTAAGGTAGATACTGAAGGAGGTCCTTCTGAATTCTACGTTGGTAATGAGTGTAGCAGTTTTGTTACATGGTAACACAGGGTGCTCAATTTCGTTTCAAGGAACTCCAGTTAACTGACAAATTAGAAATCATGTTTGGTACAATAACAAGTACTGGAGAGACAACCTTGTCAAACAATAAACTTTGGAAAAACAGAACCTCCTAGTCAGCATAGAGGCCTTCACGATGGCTTAGTTGGTTAACCTTTTTCATATGGAAGAGCCACTCCTAGCAAAGCCAGAACAGATTTTAGAACCTTCCTCTGGAGCTGTTGAATCAAGGAATGCTTTAACATTTCGATCTACACAAGCAAAACTAACCTATAGCATGGGGAGTGTCTGACGGGATGGAGGGGAGAGAACAAGGAAGTGAGCTTTACCTGTTTGCATTAGATATATTCCTGAAGAAGGAATACCAAGAAATTTTCCTTCAACTGAAGATGCCTAGTCTAAGAATTGCATGGCTGCAATCAGCTCCTCCTCCATTGCAGGTTTTATGAGGAATGCCCGTCTTCCTCATCTTAGATTGCCCCTACTTCTCTGATACAGCTAGTAACAAATTTCTGTACTGGTGTAGTGGTGTTTGAACTTCAATCTGTATCATTTATCTGCAAATAGCAAAAGACAGCCAGTACCATGCAAGCTACGAGAAAATGTAGAACATACAGCAACAGCAACTTAATGTGGATCATAATTTTGATGAACTCGAATAAAATCAATGATATTAACAACTGTGATTCTATAACTTATATACAACAGAATAAGCAAGCGGAATCCAAGCTGTTCTGGCACAACAGAGCTACATGGAGAAACTGTAAAACTATTGATACAAGAATAATAAATTGAGGTACCAACACCAGAATGCCATTTACTTTGGCTCGTTCGTGATCTCTTCAGGATGAATGAAATGATAATAAATAGGATTTGGAAGCTTAAAAATATGTTGTCCTGAAAATGAGCCCAACAAAGCATCCATATGACTGCTGATTATGCCTGCAATGCGGAAGCCCCCTCTCTGAATTGCCATGTTTTGTTTCAAAAAGTACTCACGACTGTCCATTTCCATTTCATCATATAATCTACAACAATTACAATTATTATAGTCAAGGCGCAACATGTCAGTACAGGAAACAAGTTCAAAACCATAATACATAAAAGGTGAAATAGTGTCTGCCAGTAAATCAAATGTGCTTATGTTTTTATGGGTACTTTCAAAATTTATGAATTGGTAAAAATGGAGATGATATAAACCTGGATATGCAATTTCTGAAAAGGGCATTTGTTTTTGTTTATCAGAATTTTTAGTGAATCTAAGACCTAACATAAGAAATTTAGGAATACATTTGGATAGCTTTTTATAGCTTTAGTTAGAATGTGATAAGTGATTTTAACAGAGACGAAATGTATGTAGAATGCTAAATGGTGACAATATCAGAGTTTAGCAATTCACAGGATTTGGAGAAAGGAACACACAAAGGATACAGGAACACGATACCTCATAATGACTGAAGACCAACCTCTATATCCTGCAAAAATAAGGTTCTCTGTAGTGACATTCTTCAGCCTCTCTGGCTGTCTAGATAACAAAATTAAAGGCCACCCTCTAGCTTGAAGTTCCATATATAATCTGAACATAAGCCTTTGCTTCAAATGGTTTGCTTCTTCAAAACAACCACTACAGTCATACTGCTTTAATCTGCACCGGAAAACAAATGGATTTTATAAGGGAAAAAAAAGCAAAGTAATAATAAATTAGTGAGCAAGAATTTTCTCATTATGTTGGTGATCGCATCTGACAATTGCATAAAATAATGTGAAATAAAAGAGGAAGTTAAATACAATGAGACCAATGAGAAACTTACGGGTGCATTAATGGATGTGCATAATCAGGGTTTGCTGGAAGTACATCATCTATATCCATCATTACCACATCTAGACCATCATTTGATGGCGTTACACTGTCAAAGTATTTTTCCACCAACCACATAGTGCTGTTTAAATCTCTCTCAAATTGACCTTTTTTGATGTTCTGAATAGCAAGATTCCTGCAAATGGAAGGGAAATCATCTGGTCCCAAGTTGTTCATCTCTGCATGCAGAGTGAAAATCTTGCAGCGATTGTAATCATAGGGTGCTTGGATCTCGATAACACCTTTACTTCTATTCTGACAGGATTGCAACATTACTGTCAAAGCAATCAACAAGGTGATGAATAGAACTCCAACAGTTAGAAGAGCAGCAATAAAGATTGTTGCAGCAAAGGAAGTCATGTAGAACCCTGACTCTATCACATAATGGCTTCCCAGTTCTGCACCAGAAAAACATTAAAATAATATGAATCCGCATCAACAGGTAAATGTAAATGTTGCTTCATGCACCTCAAGTATAAGAAAAATTCTACACCATAAATTCAATTCAAATTACCTACAGTTAAACAAACGAATTTCACTACAACATCTTGAAGTTTTCAATCACAAATTTGGTGCACTAACTATTCATCAACTAATTTGTAGTATCAACGACATAAATAGTGTTCATTGATTTTTTGTACTTTCATCAGTGTATATCTATTTTTGTATATGTCAACCTCATATGCCAATCAGCATAAAAAAGGAAAATGAAAAAAAGGAAACAATATGTGTTTACCAGAACCTCCTCTACTTAAGAGACTCCGAGCAGAGTACTCCCTCTCCATTTGATGGCCATAAGCTGACATTGTTTTGACCTAACCACCAATTACCACCTCAAGTAATTTGATGCGAAAAATTCTGCAGTTCCCTTTCAGATGATACAAGGATCTCCTAAAGCAGAAAGATTAAATTTGCCAATATAATACAAATTCGCCATAGATTGAAGGTTGATGCATCAATCACACCAGCAGTTATGAGCACTACATTGCTCCACTTTTTTGCCTATCAAATTCATTCAGACATACAAAGAACTGCTAAATCAAAATTATGTTCTTCAAAAGGAATTCAAAGATTAATCAAATAACATACAAAGATCCAAATTTTCCAATATGCAAGAACATAACTGAACTTTTATAGAGCTACTCATTCAAAGATTAATCTGATATCAACTTAAAACCTACCACAGACAATGAAGATTCACATCTTATTAGCTCAGAACCAATAATTTCACCAACTTTCAGAATCAATCAACATCCAATCAGCCAACTTTATAAGTAAAAAATTGAACAAAAACCAACTGGGTCTACAATTCTTACACTGATCAATCCACTTACACAACAAAACTGATTTAACCATACATGTCACCTAGAATCTCAAGTAATAGCTCAGATGGATAACAGAAATCAACAAAAGAAACCCACTAACAAGTGACATCAAATCAACTATAGAATAAACAAATCAAGCAAAAACAAATCACGATTGAAACATATGCAGTCAAAGATGCAATCTTTACAACAACTTATCAAGTCATAGAAGAAGAATACGAGATGGGTACCTGAGAAATACATAAGAAAAGATTCTGGAAATTAATAAAAGAGAAAAAAAAAACTTACAGTGAAATGAAATGAACCATTTCACCATCAACTGTATGTATATCTATAAATGGGAAATTTCCAGTTTCACTTTCTACTTTTCTTCTTTAACGACAAGTGTCAAATTATAGGGGAAAAAGAACAGAACATGTTTTTTTCGGACAGAAAGGCTGATATTTTGCTCCAGCTGTACGCAGTCGCCAGGATGCTATGAGAGAAGAATATTTCAATTATACTAAAGATAAAGCCACAAGTAAATCATTACATCGCCATCACCATCGCCATCGCCATCGCCAATGAGCCTTAGGAGAGGAGGCCCGGCACTCTAAAAGTTTGCAAAAAATCTTAAATTAATTAACCACAGCAGAAATGGAATTTTAAAATGTCCTAAAAAAATAAAATTATTCCTTTGACACTTCTTCATTGATATTGTGATCAATAATTTTTTTTTGGTCAAATATTGTCATCAATAATTAGTTATTATTGAATTATTGTAATCTAATGAACTTAAAAAAAATAAATTATTAGATCATATTTTACTATATTTAAATTTATAAATACCAATAATAGAAAGAATTATCATTTAAACGATATTTTAAATTTAAATTTGATATATATTAAATTAATTATTGAAAATTTTTTATCCTATTTTTAATTCTACTTAAAATGATTTAAATCAATTACTGTGTCATGAACTTTAGACACTAATAATTTAATTAAAAAAATTTGAATTGAATGTAACTGTAGATTAAAATTAGCTTAATGTTAATAAAATTCATTTCACTAGTTAATTTCTAATTCTTAAAATTTATTATCCTTTGCTACGTAGTTTCGATCTAATATCAAAATAACAAACAAAAAAAATCTAATAAATGAATAAAAAACGATAATTACTGCTTTCCTTGAAAATATAAATGTAACTTGTTAGTTTCTCAAAAATAAATAAATAAACGTAACTTCTTGGTTAATTTTTAGTAGTTGTCTAATATATTATCTTTACAAAGCAAACATTTCAAGTCGAGGTTAGCTAATTCGAACTTAATTTATATATCGTATTATACTACGTTATTTATTATTTATGAATTTAAATATTTTTAAAAATATAAAATATAAATTGAATTTGTCTATTAAAAAAATTATAATATATTTAATAAAAATTATAATTTTTTAATAATATATTTGTTATATTTATTATTAGTAAAAATGTATATATTATATTTTTAATATTAAACTATTAATATATTAAAATTACAAAATAACTCAAAAGCTTTGATTGGAGATTATTGAAGAGTTTTACAAGGTAAATTTTACAAACACTTTCAATACACGAATATGTAAATGTATAAATTTTTATCGAATTCTGTTAAAAAAATTAAAAAGACAACAATTGGGCTTTCTTCCACAAAGCCCAATTCTACAAACCCAATTTCAGGATTGTCTTTTGGTCACTCAAATTAGGTTTTACGTACAGACGCCAAACCAAAAAGACCGGGAACGAACCAACCGACCGACCACACCACACTCACAGGCCACACCTCTCTTCACTTACACTGCACCTCTTTTACTCATCAATGGAGTTTTCAGTTTCTTCTTCTTCTCCTCCTTCTTACTCCAATTCTAGGGTTTTAAACAATAACATAACTCAATTCTCATATATAACGACAGCAGCAGCAGCAAGACTCCGCTGCCAAAAGTCGACCCCTTTTTTAAATGCTTGTATCTCTACACAGTCATCTCGCAGGGTTTTTTATTTCTCTTGCAAATCTACCCTTAAAAGAGAAGCTCCTGTAACCGCTGCTACTGCTTCTAAGGTTTTGTTATTTGAATTCAATTCATTTGTTTTTTTATTTAATTTTTTTTTAGAGTTTAAATATTGATTTTTGGGTGTGTTTTTCTGAAGATGGGTGCTCGTGATTTTGAATTATCTAATTTAACGGCATTATCACCCTTGGATGGACGGTATTGGAATAAAGTTAAAGAATTGTCCCCTCATATGAGTGAATTTGGTTTGATTTATTTTCGAGTTCTTGTTGAGGTATGTTTGAATTTGAATTTGCTTTGCTTTGAATTTAGCTTTATGTTTGTTTGTTTGTTTTTGTTGTTATTGAATGTGGTGTTAGTCTGGATTTTACTGCTGATGGTGGGTAGTGGTTTAACAGTTTTTTGAATAGAAGAAGTTAGTGGCTTTATTTGATTCATATCACAGCAGCTAAGTCTAACTTCAGGTTTTCCCTTGTATTAAAAAATCTGAAGCCCAAATGGCTAAATTGAAAGCGATGCATTGTGGCTTTGAGCAGCTCTGTATGTCAGCTTATTTGAATAGACTTGTGGATTCTGTTTATTTCTAATGTAATATGCTGATTTATTTCAATGCATGAGCTAGGTGATTTCTAGAATAACTGCCTGCTGAAGAGCTTTTTTATAGGAACTCTTACAGTGTTTTAGTAACTTTTATATGTTTTTTTTTTATATTTTGATGCCTTTTTTGCACAAAATAAGGTCAATATTAAGTTTATATTTCCCTTCTCAGGTTAAATGGTTGTTGAAGCTTTCACAAGTTCCTGAAGTCATTGAAGTTCCCAACTTTAGTGAAGAAGCTCAGTTTTTTTTGCAAGGATTGATTGATGGGTTTAACATGGATGACGCCTTGGAAGTTAAGAACATTGAGAAAGTGACGAATCATGATGTAAAAGCAGTGGAGTATTTCTTGAAAAAGAAATGCCAATCACATCCAGAGATTGCTAAGGTTCAAAATATAATACTAGAGTTAGCATGGTTCTAGCCATTTGATTTTTGATTTTTTGATTTTTTTTCTGATTACATAACCATCTCCTTCTCTCTCTATATCTCACACTACAGGTGCTTGAATTCTTCCACTTTGCTTGCACATCTGAGGATATCAACAATCTGGCCCATGCACTAATGCTTAAAGAATCAATGAACAAGGTTGTATTTCCTGTAATGGATGAATTGATTGAGGCAATATGCAACATGGCTGAAGATAATGCTTCCATTCCAATGCTTTCCCGCACTCATGGACAGGTGAAAGAACTCTCCATCTGATGGACTGGCTATTGGATTGTTGATTTGCTATTTGAAACCAATAACTTTCTGACTTTCAAAGCTTAATAAGTTTGTAAAACATATTGTTGTTTTTAACAAACTTATCTTAAACTGTCCTCCACATATTTTCTAATGTCATTAAATGTGTTTAATATCATGTCAAAAATTTCTGGTTGTTTAATAATCTGTATAGTAGCTTTTTGTGCATTTCAATAATAAGTATTGTTTATTGTATTATAGCCAGCTTCGCCTACAACTTTGGGAAAGGAAATGGCGGTTTTTGCTGCCAGGTTAAGTGAACAAAGGCAGGAAATATCTCAAGTTAAGATAAAGGGAAAGTTTGCTGGTGCAGTTGGAAATTATAATGCACATCTTGTTGCATATCCTGATGTCAATTGGCCTCAAATTGCCAAAGAATTTGTGGAGTCCCTCGGTTTATCCTTTAATCCTTATGTCACTCAGGTATGTTCTTTGTGCCTATTCCTTTGGAAGAGATGATATCAGATTAATCATACCTTGATTTACCATAATAGATATCTTAAATTCAAAAGAGGTGGTGAGGTGAATTAATTACTCGTTTTAGTAATGCATTGAGTTTTAAAAATGAGCGGGCCAAGGCTAAGATATTTGTATGCATTGTCATATAAACATTGGAACTACTTGCATGGAGTTTTAGCATTGAGTGGTTGATAAAATGTATCTAGGGCCTTGGTCGTGGTTATTGCATGATCCTTCCCTTTCTCATTCTATATTTTGTTTCATGTTTTAGTAATGCCATTGTATGTTCTTCTGATTCTTTATGTTTATCCTACAGATTGAACCACACGACTATATGGCAAGACTTTTCCATGCAATTATCACATTTAACACTATAGTGATTGATTTTGATAGAGATATATGGGGCTATATTTCTTTAGCATACTTCAAACAGGTGGGTAATCTGGTGTGGCATTTCCATTGTTAAATGACAATAGTTGTATCAGACTGCAAGGGTGATTTATTTTTTATTCACTGTTTGAAGCAGATAACTAAGGCTGGTGAAATTGGGTCCTCAACTATGCCCCACAAGGTAAATCCTATTGATTTTGAAAATAGTGAAGGTAATCTTGGAAAAGCCAATGGAAGTTTATCCCATCTCAGTGAGAAGTTACCTATCTCACGTTGGCAGGTAAGACAGTCCATTCCCTTCTTACTTTTATGTCTTATCTCTGATTGTCTGTTCTCCTGGTTGTCACTTCCAGTTCTTCTGGCTGTGATTCTCCAATTTAAAATAGTCATGTAGGAACCCTCTTTAGAGGAAGTTGCTGCAGTCTTTGCCTGTATGTTATGGTCCAGAAATGGACAAGTGCAATTTTCTTCCTTATCACATGGTTATTTTTTCTTCTTACTTTAGGTCTGAAAAACTAGTTTTAGGTGCCTACTATGTTCCCATTGTGTAGATCAAAGGCATTTGCTATTAGCAAATTGGGTGTTTTTCTTGTCTTGGCAATAATATTCTCTTGTGTGTACTTTATTTGCAGCGTGACTTGACTGATTCAACTGTTTTGAGGAATATGGGTGAGGGCTTGGGACATTCTCTTTTAGCATACAAAAGTGCACTGCAGGGAATAGGAAAACTTCAGGTATGCAGTATGATATGTATAAGATGCTTCTTAGGTCCTATGTGTGTAGGAAGCAGTTGTTTCTAGGATTCATTTAAGACATATTCTGGACTAACTTTCAAATTAATATTTTTGTAATGTATTGATTCATATCTATACTGATTTCTGTTTGCTTATGTTTCTTTTTAGGTGAATGAAAGTTGCTTGAGTGAAGACTTGGACCATTCATGGGAGGTGCTTGCTGAACCAATACAGACTGTATGCACCTTTCTTTTATTATTATTATTATTATTTTGCCCTTTCTAGTTATTTCTGAATACCAATGCTTGAAATTCCACTTTCAGTATTTTTGTGTCTCACGCATTTTTGATTATCTACAGGTTATGCGGCGATTTGACGTTCCAGAGCCCTATGAGAAGCTAAAAGAGCTGACCAGGGGAAGAGCTGTTACCGGAGAAAGTCTAAGGGAATTCATCGAGGGCTTGGAATTGCCAAGAGAAGCAAAGGCCTGTCTTTTGGAGTTGACCCCCCATACCTACGTCGGAGCAGCTATTGAACTAGCCAAAACCGCTCGTGTCACGATGAATTTAATAAATGGGGTGAGAGGTTTATAAATTGGAGCTGAAAGTTGCCAAAGACAATCTCAATATGGCATAAGGTCAAAACGTATATCTACAAGGAATTCGACCCGGTTTAATTGTGTTAAAAAGTGTTTGTTACTGAAACTGACCAGCATTGCATGTGCTGTCACACGGCATCACAGGACATCTCGAAGTTGGGTCTTATGACGGAGAATATAGGGAGTTCTGCTTTTCAATTTTTTCATAAGAAATAGCTCTCAAGACTTTGAACAACACATTTTTGGTCTCAAGCCTATTGTTGTATCAAGCAATGACCCTCGGAAAAAATGAGGGATGAAATTTTGTAAATCATATTTATTGCTTGGATTTTATTTTACAGTTCTATATATTCTCTTTAGCATCTCTTATGGTAGGGTGGGGCATGTTATGCATTAATCCAACGACTATCAAGATAGCAACTAGAGTGTGCACAATACTTCACTAACCAACTGTATAATGTCCCCATGTCTGTTAGTGGCACAGCATTCAACGTAGCATGGAGATGCAAGTTCTGTTTTACATCTTCACCTCGGTGCTAAATAACATAGTATGTGTATGTATCTATACGTAATGCAGACCATAAGCCGTTAAAGTATATACCAACAAAAGAGATGTGAAGTATTTGCTGATTACAGCCATATATCTCTACAATAAGATCATAGCCACAAATTTATGAGCGAAGATAATTAGCCTCACCTCCCAACAAATGACCCAACCTGACTATCCTATCTGCTCTGCATCATCCACGTGGCATTACTCTGTCAACTGCTTATCTACTTCAAGTTTCTTGCACTCCATTCCCAGTTGAAGTTTCCACAACATTAGCAAACTTGAACCAGTACCCACCGGCAAAAGTCCCAACACTTTATAGTAAAAGGTGCAGCTAAGCTTAATTAACATGGAGACTGGCATAGCTTACTGCGCTCGTGGGGCTTTGTTGCCTGGAATTTCTTCTCAGCACTCAAAAGCTCTTGCTTCTCCACCGTCCTTCAGCTCCAAGGTATGCTGAACTATTTTAACTGAACACACTACTTTTTTACTTATCTAATGTCAGGCAATTTTTATGTGAAGTTGCAAGAATTGAATCATATATAACTGTACAATACCACAGAATATGAACTTGCATGAGAAAACAACTTGGAAGCTTGATTGAATATGGTATTTTACCATTTCAATGCACATATTATGTGTGTATAGGCAAACTTAAGTTGAAAATGGGTGTCTGAAATGCATGACAGAGTCTGAAATCAAGCTCACTTTTCGGTGAATCATTGCGGTTGGTGCCAAGATCATCCTTCAAGGTTTCGAAGGCAAAGAACTCTTCTCTTGTGACCAGATGTGAGATTGGTGATAGTCTGGTAAGTTACAGAGAGCAAGCGTGCTTCTTTTTCATATACTATAACTCCATATATCTGAATAACTTAATATGATTGCTGTGCTTGCAGGAAGAGTTTCTGACAAAGGCAACTCCAGACAAGGGACTTATCAGGTTGATGATGTGCATGGGAGAGGCATTAAGAACCATTTCGTTCAAGGTCAGGACAGCATCTTGTGGAGGAACAGCATGTGTCAACTCTTTTGGAGATGAGCAGCTTGCTGTAGATATGCTTGCAAATAATCTTCTTTTCGAGGTTAGAATTAAACAAATGATTTAGCAATGCTATTCAATAACAGTTCCTAATTAAAATTCGTCAGCCTATGGATCTACACCAGAAACATTTTCTCCCTGGATTCACTCCAAACTTTCAGGAATTTGCATTGGTTATTTGGAATTAATGTGTCTCAGGTTCAATTTGTAGGCCTTGACTTACTCTCACTTCTGCAAATATGCTTGCTCTGAAGAAGTTCCTGAACTGCAAGACATGGGAGGCCCAGTTGAAGGTCTATATGTTTTAAAATCATTTAATCTTCAAACTTTACGCAGCATTTAGACCAGTGAGAGGAAAAAATACTAATGTTATAAAATCAAAACGCTAACAGGAGGATTCAGTGTTGCTTTTGATCCACTTGATGGATCAAGTATCGTGGACACAAACTTCTCTGTGGGTACCATCTTTGGAGTGTGGCCAGGAGATAAACTAACAGGAATAACTGGAAGAGATCAAGTTGCAGCAGCTATGGGAGTTTATGGTCCGAGAACTACTTATGTTCTTGCTCTTAAAGACTACCCTGGAACTCATGAATTCCTTCTTCTAGATGAAGGTAAGCTTTCAAATGTTGTAATTTTGAATGGTAGATATGTTCCTATGATTGTGACGGGGACATGGACATTCTGAACTCTTGATTTGTACTTGGGATAATACTTGCCTTAAAGCAGTTTCTGTCCCTTTTGAGCCTTATTCTTTTCTCAAAATCTAAAAGAGTGTTCTTTTTAATGTTTTCCAGGAAAATGGCAACATGTCAAGGAGACAACAGAGGTTGGAGAAGGAAAATTGTTCTCCCCTGGAAATTTGAGAGCCACATCTGACAACCCTGACTATGACAAGGTGTTTATTAGTCTCAATTTAGTCTACTGATTGAGGAAATATTTGATCTTGTTTTCACTTTTTTTTGGAGTTACCCTTGGTATCCGGTAGTGACAAGGCCCCCTGACTAGTGTGGATCAAGCCAGGCGAACCATATAAGGGGGCTAAAACTCATTGAGCATCTGTTTTTTTTATACATGACTCAAACTCGATATCTTTTTTTTAGGAGAATTCAATCTCCTTACATTTGAACCAACAAATGTTGGTTTGTTTTCATTTTTGATTAACTATAGTTCTATTCTATGCATCTTCCTCTTCATAACACTTGTTTAATTTTTTTTTGTCAACAGTTGATCAACTACTACGTGAGAGAAAAATACACCTTGAGATACACAGGAGGAATGGTGCCAGATGTGAATCAGGTATGTACTTAATTTGGCTCAGAAGTATCCAAGTTATCTCCATGGTTGTTGATTTACGAGTTCAAACTCTAGTCGAAGCCAAGCAATAAAAAAAAAAAAAAAAAAAAAAATCCAAGTTTCAATCTTTGTGTGACTTTTTCATGTACTCTCTGGAAGTATTTTATATGCCCTTTATTTTCAGATCATTGTAAAAGAGAAGGGTATCTTCACTAATGTGATATCACCATCTTCCAAAGCTAAGCTGAGACTGCTATTTGAGGTTGCTCCTTTGGGATTCCTGATTGAGAAAGCTGGGGGGTATAGTAGTGATGGGATTCAGTCTGTGCTAGATAAGGAGATCAAGAATCTTGATGACAGAACTCAGGTTGCTTATGGATCAAAGAATGAGATTATCCGATTTGAAGAAACTCTATATGGGAAATCAAGACTCAAAGCTGGAGGTGTTCCTGTTGGAGCTAGCGCTTGAGTGACAATAATAGCTAGCTTCCATGCCTCATTTTTCTTCTCTTTAATCAAAGATTATCTTGTATACTTGGTTGTAGAAACGTTCAATTATCAGAGACCTTTAGAATCATAAGGTTGAATTTGTGATGAGATGAAAAGGCAAGCAAGAATTCATCTTTTGCTCTCTGATATTAGTGATTGAAATACATATATATATATATATATATATACACTCTGCTAATACGAGATGCCCGCAAACCACAATGAGTCTTGAGACTAATTCCCACTGGTGCTTCGTGGTTGGTCGTGGTCTTAGAGAATTTGACACAGTAAGGACTCGAACATGCCCCTCCCACTAAAACATCCTCAAATGGGAACTCAGTTGGGCATTACACCACTGAACCAGTCCATTAATGTTCTCTTTAATCCATCAATGAGAAATCATTAAGTTCATAGGTAAAATGTCTTTGAGTGTGGTCTAAAGAAGTCTAAAAGTGGCTCGCCCGGTGCATTATGAGCTCCCCTGCTTAGTGCAGGGGCAAATGGAGGGTGGCCGCAGATGTGTGCAGCCTTCCCCTTGCATTTCTGAAAAGACACTGTTTTCACTGAAGTGTAAAACATTGGCAACGGTAAACTATCTGCCATCAAAAACAAGTCAGGATTGCTCCTGTTACACAGTCTATCTTCTTTGTTGGAGGATTTTTTAACATCAAAATATACCTGAACCATTGTAAATTCCTAAGGCATTCATCTTGGAGTTATCTACTTTCCTTTTGTCCCCTTACAACATGCCAATTCTTGCACTACTTCATAGGATTCCTCCACAGAAAACAATGAATGTCTACTCATAGTTAGCTTTTTTACTTGCCATTCAATATATTTATAATCCAACGAGTCTGTAAGACGATTTCTGACAGTAATCAACAAGAAACAAGACACTGACAAATCATGGTAAGCACTGTTTTCTATTCTCTCAAATATCTTGAAAAATTCACTACTTTGCATTGAAGCATTACCCTTTATGTAGGAACTTGAAGGAGCACAAGCAAAATGGCGAGGATCGGTCCGAGGCATAGTTGATGCACCTATAGACAAAGTCTGGGGTATAGTTTCTGAAACTAAAAGATTAACAGAATGGATGCCAATGGTTGAAAGATGCACAGATTTAGCAGGAGATGAGGGGATTCCAGGCTATGTTCGACTGGTATCAGGGTTCATGTTCCCTCAACAGGATGGTGAAAGGTCATGGATTAATGAAAGGTTGGTTTCTATGGACTTAACTTCACATAGCTATGTTTACAAGATGGAAGCAAGCAATGTAGGATTAGATGGTTCTGTGAATACATTGAAGCTTGTTGATTATGGTGATGATACGACTCTGATTACTTGGTCATTTGAGATTAACCCTTTAGAAGGTGCATCTGAGGACAACATCATTGATTATCTTGGATTTCTGTATAAATCTTGCATTAATAGGATTGAGGGGGCTTTAGAAGCTGCATCAAAGAAAATTTAAAGTAGGAAGTGATCTAATAGTCATTCCCTTTAAGAACAATTTAAGATACATAATTTGAATTCTACTACAGTTAATGTAAAGGGAAAGATTATCCTCTATCGTACAGTTCATCAACTTTTAAATCGTTAATCATTATTAATTTTAAGGATATTATGAAATCTACAATTGAAATTCTACTTATTTGAATGTTCAAATTAGAGGCAATTAATGTACATTAAAATGTATCATAATTAAATAAATGCTCAAAACATATCAAGATTAAGATATTTCTGTTGCTCTATAGTTATGTATAATCATAAAGGCATCAAATATAATTGGAAAAACACTACTTTTGGTCCGCTTAACTTTTTAAATTTTTTTTCATTGAGTTTCTATATTTCAATTTTGTATTATGTGATCTCTATACTTCTATTTTATACTTTTATTTTTTTATACATTCAATCTCTTTGTCAAAATTTCAATTCTTATATTTTAACATTATATCTAATTAAGTCCTCATAAAATATATAATTGACTCCTTATATTTTTAAATTATACTAAATAAATTCTTAAAAATTTCAATTTTGATATGTTAAATCTTTATTTTTGACTTTTCTATCTTAACTATTAAAATCTTCAAAGACTTATTCTTTCATTAATTTTTTTTCCTCATATAATAATAGAAAGGGAAAATCGTCAAATCTATCTTGAACTTTGGTCCAATTTTCAATTATATCCAATTTTCAAAGTTATATCAATTTATCTATATAACTTTGTAAATTATATCAATTATATTCTATTTTAATTTAAGAGTCTGAATGTATTTTTAAAATTAATTTTAGATTTTTATAAAATAAATTTATTTATTAAAATCTCTTTCTCTTATTTTTTTTAACAAAAATAAAATGTAAAAGAATATTTTTAAATATTAATCTTACTACTTTCAAAATAACATTAAAAATTAATTTTGAAATATTTTCATAAAATTAATTTGTTACATTATTTCATATATGAATGTCTTCATATTTTAATTTTTCTAGAAATTTATTCCTCGACTTTCCTTTATATTATTTTAAAATTTTTTTAATAAAGATTAAAAAAAATACAAAAAATTATTTTATAATAATAGTTTTGTTAATAAAAGACTGAAGATGACTTGTTCCAAATGCTGAAAATTTAATCACGTCTGGTGCCATGCACGACAGTAGCACCAGCGTGATGATATTAGCTTAGTGTCGCACAACCATGGAAACTCACAAAAAAATATGTTTGTGAAAAAACTTCCTTTATATTTTTATTCTTATTAATATTAGAGTAAATAATAATTGACTTATAAATTTTATTTTTTGTGTTGCTAGATTTTAAATTTTTTTTATTTTTTAAAAAATAATTTTTTATTATTAAAAAATAATTTTCAATCTTTAGAAAATAATTCAAAAAATTAATTTTTTGTTATTAATTTTTTTTTTTATATTTGTGTTCAATCTTTCTTAGAAATTTTTTAATAATATAATTGAAAGTTGAGAAATAAGTTTTAGAAAAAAATAAAATATGAAGACTTTCATATATAAAATAATATTAAAAAATTAATTTTATGAAAATTAATTTTTGAGGTAATTTTAAAAGTAGTAAGATTAATATTTGAAAATATTCTTTTATATTTTATCCTTTGTTAAAAATAAGAGAAAAAGATTTTAATAAATAAATTTATTTTATAAGGATCTAAAAGTAATTTAAAAAATTATATTTAGACCCTTAAATTAAAATAGGATAGAATTGATATAATTTGCAAAATTAAATAGTGAAATTGATAGAACTTTGAGAATAGGATATATTTACAAATTGGACCAAAGTTTGGGATAGATTTGATCATTTTCCCTACTTAAAATATAGGTCATTAATTTATAATAAATTTCTATTAATAAAAGATATATATAATATTAAAAATAATTTTAAAATATGTATAATAGAAATCCAAATTAAATGTATATGATAAATATTTTTTTTTATCTATTTTGATATAAAATATGTTAATTATCATAAGCATTTAAATACCTAAATAATAAATTTGTAATTAAATTTTTTTCATTAAAGTAACATAATAAAACTATTAAGAATCTAAATCATTATTTTTTAATTATTTAATTATAATTTGAAACTTTTAATTTGGTGAATTAAGACTTCTATATAAATCATTTACTAATAAAAATGTTAAATATTTTCATATTTTTGCTAATTGGTAGATAAATTTAATAAATAAAAGCATTTGTATCTTAATTATATGCATGAATTATTGTAGCTTTAGCATCACATGAATTATAAAAAATTTGGTTAATACAATTTTTTTATTTATTAAATTGTTATATTTTAATTAATGATGATCTAAAATTTAAATTTACCATGTGTTCAAAAGTTGTATTAGTTACATATTTAATTAGAATTTTAAATTAGTGAAATCACAAATTTATTAATTTTCTATACAAATACTAATAACTAGCTAAAATATTTTTGAATAAAAAATATTTATATATTTAAATTAAATTTTTATTATACATATTTTTAAAAATCATACATAATTTTATCAATAGAAATTTATTAGAAATTGATAATCTATATTTTTAACTAGATAAAAAATAAAATATGATTTTGGATACCTTCAGTTTGATCGGTCTGCAACAAAAATCTGATGATGAGAAAGTACGAGTTTTAAATGCAAAAAAAGTCCAAAATTTTTCTAAAATAGACTCGAAAAGCCCAAAACACCAAATCCAAGCCCCAAACACCAAGCTTAAGCCTCAAAAGTCAAAGCCCAGACCTGACCTAGGTGAAGATGCAATCGCCTCAACAAAGAGATGTCGCCTAGGCATTAGTGAAGCGACAGCTCATCAAAGAAGCGACGTCTCTTCACAGCCACCCTCTGTAGCATTAAATGGCAACAATTGGGGCTCACCTACTTTGGATTTGAGGCATTTTTATATGCTAAAAAAAAGAAGAAAAAAGAGGGAGAGAAGCATGGAGAATGATGAAAGGTAGGGGAGAGAGTGAGGGTGGTTTGGTTATGTATTGGAAAAGCAAAAAGGGGGGAGTCCTTAAAAGAGAAGGTGTGGGCATAGGAGGAAGAACTTTTTTTAGGGGGACTTTTGACTTTTTGAAGACTTGAAATTTTTTGTCTGGAAAAAAGAGGAGAGCAAAGAGAAAAAAAAAGAGAAAAGAAAAGAAAAAGAAGAAGAAGAAGAAGAAGAAGAAGAGGGATGATAACTCCAAATTGATACTTTACTTGTGAAACCTGCATTGATGAGAAAAATGGATAAAAGGGCAGAGTTTCCCTCATAAACACAATAATGATATAAGAAAAAATATAATAAAGTAAATAAACATAATAGAATAGAGAATAAATGAGTAAAAGATTATTACTTATATTATGTGATGATGGAATAATGTCTTGGTGATGTTGTATAATGAGAATGGATGACATGAGATGTATTTACAAGAGAAGGTATTGCTCAAATCTCTTAGGAATATGATTCCTTAATTTTATAGGATTGCCTTGTTTAAATGAGAAGTATATTTCCTTTGTAGAGTAATCTTCCTAATTGAAATAGACTTCCTTATTAAGTTTTCTTCTTATTCAAGTAATCCTTCTCTTTGGGGGAATAAAACCATTATTAGAATAGGATACTGATATGGGATATCAAAAGTCCCCCCTGAAAGTCTGTTTGGATATTTATGTCTAATGTATCCAAGTCTGTAAGATGATAGAAAATGTCATTGTATCTGCCTAGAGAGAGAGACTGCTTGAGTAATTGCATCTGACTTTGAACATGAACTACCATTTGTTGTCTGAGCATGAGTGAGTGCTTATTTATATTAATGTTATTTGGCAATGTGTCTAATTTCTTTTGACAATTTCTACATGTTGATGCTGAGTGAGATGATCAGAGTGTCCTATTGTTTAGACTAATGGGTGTTTTAAAGTAGCATCTTCATTTGTAATGAGAGACAAAAGAACAACAATTTTGGGATCGTTCGATTGATTTTAATTAATGGTTAGCCCTCATGTAATAAATATATCAATGTGATTAATGTATACTTTGCACGAATAATAATCAAGTATATATGAATGAGCATTTATGTGTAGATGTATAAGCGTGCTTGTGTGAAAAGCTATAAATATTCATAAAATAATAAATAATTAAGTGAAAATAAATGTAACAATAAATAATTAAAAAGGAAAACTTATCTCTTAATGACCTCTGGTCCCGCCTATGAGTGAACAAATATTTATGTTTGTGTGTTATTTGCACCATTATTAAAAAATGATCTGGAGACGTTGCCATGTCTTTTTGCTTATGTAACTTTGAATGTCCGAGCCTCAATTTGGTGCCAAGTACTGTCCAGGTGTGTGTATCCAGTTCTTTAGCATTTTGAACTACCCTGAACTTATCCGACGCTACTATTAATAAGATTCTCTATCTTTTCATTCTGAAATTTTAACTTCAGAGCTGATCGATAAGTGTATCTCCTTTCCATGCTTCTTCAAGTCACGCTAATAACACTTGATTAATGATAATCGTGTGACTTGTCTGACTATTAAACTCATGCTCAAGAATAATAAGAACAATATTTAACTAAGAAATAGAATGAGATGACCTTGTTGATGTTAATTGCAAGCTAAAGAATGTTAAACCTGGGTGATAGACTTAGGCTTCGTTGCACATTGTTCGGAGTCCGAGTGCTCATAAAGTTAGTTCCAACAGTTTATAGTCAGTAGTCATTCAGAGAATCTCGGCATTTGGAGCTTCAGTGGATACTTAGCTTTCAATATGTTTTCCCAGCTGCTTCATCTTTTATAACATGCCAAGGTTAAAGATCTGTCAATGCAACTTAGTCATCTGACTCCTTTAGGTATAATATCTCTTTGTCATGCTACCTGCGATGATGGAGACTGAGCATCTTATTCCAGCTTGAGCGAGGACTGGGATAAGGATTCAAGTTGTTACTATTTTTTATAATGTGCTTGAGGTTATTTCAGTGTAACTTTCTTGACTTGCATACTAAACAAGACAACATATAAGCTTTTATTTTAAAGAAATTGTTGATACCATGAACAAGTTAACTTGATAACTCAAACTTGTATTGGTAGCTTATGGTTGTTAGAATCAAATATATGCCCAGTCATTATTATTGTTATTTTTTTTAACACCAACAATCCTGAAATCAATCATTCTCTGCAAGTGCTATTTTTGCTGTCAATGTATTCAATTCCCATTAAGCTGCTCTAAATCTTAAGCATAAAGTTTGTACCCACTAGTTCACTCTCTCTTCAGGTTAGGTTGATTTTTAACTACACATGCTTATAAAGATGGTTGTCTGCATAGTGCTTTCTGCACAACTTGTCCGACTATTAAACACAGTGCAACAATGGCTTCAGGTGGATATATAAGGATTCATTGCTCGGTATTCTGATGGATGTTCATGAAGCTTATGTCTGACTCTTCATAGTTGCTCATTGCTCAAAGTTTGAGTGTCCATGAAATTAATGCTCGAATTTCTAAGGCTTTAGTGGATGGTACTCGTGTTGTTCAGATGCTCGGTGAATGGACATCAACATTAAATCTCATCCTTGTAAGGTTTCATGCAGTGTTCATTAGATGAGTTCAGACTCAGGTATTTGATTATTGCTAAGCTTTGGTGTTATGAAGCTCAGCGCTTAATAGATGCCCAGAGCTTGGTGGGTACTTGTATTTTGAATGCTGGAATGAATCCTAACCATAGATGACAGATTCGATGTTTGAATAGAACCAACTACCTGAGTGCTTGTTCTGAATGTCCAACAGTCTCCATGTTTTGATACTTGGAATCTCGGTACTTTGAAACTCAATGCTCGGAAGTCAGTATTTCGACTTTAAACTTGGATGCTCAAGAATTCGATGTTCGGAGCTCGGTGAATACCCATAGAGTGAATGGTCGACTCTCCCATTCCTTGCTTCTATTAATGCCTATGTCCATGAACATCAAAACCAATAAGAGTTCTACAGTAAGTGGCATTTGTAAGAACTATACTGGTGATCTGCACTCGCTATTTTTAAGTGAAACTGTTGAACTGTCAAGTTTAATTGACTATGGATATTGGTAATTCTAAGCTATGGCTCCAACATATGAAGATGATCTCTGCATTCTCACTGCTCTTGGCATATTTCTTCCTTCTACTGATGGTCTCCTTCTGCTAGGCTACCTCTAAAATGCATCTGGCCTTTGTTTTGGTGCGCTCTGAGATCAAGCCTTAGCTTTGAAGAGATTCTGTATTTGCCATGTAATTTGGATACAATGGGTAATCATAGTATACTAATTCTGTATAATCTGGTCTCTAAAATAAAAATGGATCAGGTTTTGATACTGCAGAAAAATACTGATGGCTACTCTGTGCTATGCTAAAAGAGTAGTCCTCAAAATGCCCACTGCAGGCTATTGGGCTCATCTCAGTTAGAGTTGATGGAGTCAGAGAAACTTGGCTGTTGTCTGGCGTAGAAAATGCATGATTTGATGGTGCATCATATGTTGAAATTCTATGTTTTACTTATTATATTTACGGATGATTTGAGTAGCTATTTCTACTCTTTGTGTTTACTTTTGATTGTCCAAGATCCATCTCCATAATCTTGATGTTCTCTGCCATCCCTTTATCAACATCCTATATATACAAGCATGAAACCAATAATTATAAATTTTTTCTGGCTTTGACATCTGTCTTCCACATGAGGACCATACAACTCAAGAGATTATTAAATTCAATTTTGTAGTTCTTACTTGATTGCTTCACTATTGGTCATTATTGTGTTGGTGGTGGCCACTCCCTTGTGTTAGCCTTTTGAACTTTATAAAGAAAATAAATAAAAATGGAATTTCCTTGCTTTTATGATAGTCGAGCCTTAAATTCACTCATATAAGCAAGTTTTCCTGACCTTGTCAACACTCATTCTTGCTAATTTATGTTGATCGATTCTTCAAGTTACAGTTTTACTTCTGGTGAGTTACTGGCTCTATTATTTCTTTTATTAATTTAGAGGCAAATTTTTAGGTTGATGAAGCATGGCTTAAATCCTTGTTAACTGAATGTCATAGGTTGTCATTTGAAAGTAGGAAGACTTGCATTGTGGGAAGCATTTTAGTGGTGCTTCTTATTTGAATCTTGAACAGACTGCCTAGTGCCGATTGGTTTCCTCCTCTTTGTTGTAATGATGATGTGTACAGTTCATCTGAGGTCCCTTAAAGACCATATCACCGTGATAAATAGCATAAGTTGGTAACGTCGATTTTATGGCAACATCCCCCATGTACATACAAAAGGTTTAACTTAAGCAACGAATGCTCCATGGTCATGCTTAGAGAAAGTGTGATTTGGTTGCACCTTTGAGTAATCGAGCTAGATTCCAGCAAATAACAATAATTTGGAATTTAATTCGATTATGCCTAACTCTTAATTATTTTATTTTAAAATAAATAAAATGAGCTAGATTTATTTCTCACAGATAACGCCACTTGATAACTCTGAATTGATATTTTTCTTGTGGAACTTGCATTGACAAGGAGAACGGGTAAAGGGGTTGGGTTTCCCTTATAAATACTCCGAAGTTTAAGTCAGTAATGGTATAAGGAAGAAATATAATAAAGCAAATAGGCATAATAGAATAAAGAATAAAGAATAATTGCTTGGATGATGTGGTGATGGAATGATGCCTTGATGAGAATAGAATGAATGACATGAGATGTATTTATAAGAGAAGGTATTGCTCAAACCTATTAGAAATATGATTCCTTATTCTTATAGGATTGCCTTATTTAGGAGAGAATGAGACTTCCTTTGTAAAGTAGACTTCCTCATTAAACTTTCTTTTTATTCAAGTAATCTTCCTCTTTAGAGAATATAACCCTTTTTAGAATATGATACTAATATGGGATATCAAGGGACTTTTGGATTAAAAAGACTTGATCTCTTAAGAAGGAGGAAGATTCTCTTGTATTCTAAGCACTCAAATCAATAAATTAAGCTCTGAGGACTTAGTTAGGAGCATCAACTTATCCAAATTAGTGAGAATTTCTTGTTTTCAAGCTTTAAGTTCTCTATTTTCTTAAAAGTTTTTAATTTATTATTCTTTTGCTTATTTCTTTTGTGTTTCTTACTTGTTTCAGGTCATATGTGAAACATGAATATGTGAAATATTGAGTATTGGTTGTTGATTTTTGTATATTTGTATCAGTTTTTGCATATTTTTTTGAATATTGAGTTTCTTAGAAGTTAAAAAATGTAGTCTGTTTTTTAGATTTGTTAAAGAGGTGACGTTTCTTTGTATAGGCATCACCCCTTCATGTTGCGGCAATATGATATCGCCTCTTAGTAAAGAGGCGATGCCTCTTCTCATCAGAATCCTACATCATTTTGCTTTAGTTCTCAACACTTGTTTTGTATATTTTGCATGATTCCTGTATTTGTCTTGTTATATATCTTAATTTTTTATTACTATGTTGCTCAATATATTATTGTAGAAATATTATTGTGATTTTTGGTGGACTATTTTGTTATGATATTTCCATTTCCCATGAATATTATTTGTTAATTATTTTGTGGATAATATTTTTATTTTATGAAATGGGACTAATTTGTGTTTATTGCAGGAATTATTTGGTGATTTTTAATTATCAAATAGTTATTCTATTAATTAATTCTTGAGAGGTTTTTATTTGTATAATTAATTAGTTTATTTTTGGTTTATGTATGGTTTACTTTTTGTTTTTTTTTTTACATTTTTTGAACAAAACATTGTAATTCCTAATTTTTTCCCCTATTTATTTGGAATGTATGGTTATAAATTATTATTATTTGTTTTATTTGTGATGTATATCAGGCTCTACGCATGAAATAGGACTAATATACAAACTCGGACTAAAACATAAAATTAGAAATGATTGTAATCCACATTAAATAAGGGAATAATTTAATAATAAAAAATAATAAAATGCGAAACACACATGGATGTAAACTGTAAGGTTGAGTGGGCATTTCAAAAACCCATACTCAGTTTCCAAACCCAATATCTGATGATGACTTTTGGAAATCTCTGTGAAATCCAATTGTTGTACAATGTATCTCACCTATTATTCGGGTGACGACTCCATCTCCATTTTGGACTCCAAACCCATCTTAGTAGGTCCTGAGCTCACACAGTGCAATGATCGCCAAACATTTGGGTGCACGCTTAAGCCCGTCGCCTACAATGATGCATTTTAAGATTTTAACAATCAATTTAAAAAATTTAAAAATAAGGATTTGATTAACTAAAAATAAAAATTGTAAGGATTTAAGTAGTATAATTTAAAAATATAGGGATTCAATTATATATTTTGTAAAGACTAAATTGGATATAGTATTAAATACAAGAATTGAACTTTTAATTTAGGATCACATAAAGCAAAATTGAAATATAAAGATTTAATAAAAAAATTTGAAAATTAAAGGAATTAAAAATATAAATTTTCCTATATATAATAATTGGTTCAGCCGGTAAGAATTATTATCAATTAATTAATATTTTAAATTCGAGTCGTAATTTATATAATTTTATCAAATTAGTTATTATGAGAGCATTACCACTAGACTCTATATGTTCATAACAATAAAAAAAAAAAATCAAATATGGTACCCATTTAGCCTATTCATGGAAGTTGCTTCTACACCTTTCTCTATCTTTACCTTGCTAGGTAGTTCATATAGCATAGAAGAACTCTGTTTCATCACTGCACTTTTAAGGTTCTTCGAGGAATGGATTTCATGTAATTGGAACCAAATATTAATAAAAAAATATTAAAGTAAGATCTAAATTTTAAGATTATTAGGTCAGCTATAAAGAATTATGTGGCATAGGTCAAATGCACTATATGTTGAGTAAGTAATAATTCAAATTAATTACTTTGACCATAAGAAAGAAAATAAAATATGTTAAATGTGTTTGTAATTGTAATGAATCATTGCCTTTTCCTGAAAACTTGTATTTCTTTGAATTTCCAAACTAAATAACAAAAAAAAAAAAAAAAAATTCCACGTACCGATGGACTCTTGATCTATGGGGAGGTTTTTTTTTTTTTTTTTGAACTAATCTAATAACATGTTTAATGCTCCCCCTAAATAGAACATGTTATAAATTGTGCCTACATGCTTTGTTTTTTTTTTTTTTTTGAAATGTGATATATTTATGTGTATTATTAGATCAATATAATTACATAATTAATATATCTTCAAATGATAAAGAATTTAAATTCTTTAAAATAAAATTTCAAATTTAAATTTTATGTATAAACTATAGAGAAAATCGAGAGAATTTTATCCCTTTATGGGTCTACTCAACTTAAACTTCAAGTTAATTAGAATTCTTATAACTATTAAATATGGAGAATATCAAATGAAAAAAAATCATCTTAAAAATAAATTTAAGATAATTTTTTTAAGATGATTGTTTGGTATGATTCCAATAAAATTTTTAAATTTAAATATTTTTAGTTATCATTTTATTTTCAAGGACCACCATATGTGAATTAAGTATTTGTTAATTATTAGGAAAATAAATTTTATTTTTTCAGAAATGATAATGATAAATGTTGTAGCTATGACCATGGTATTTTTTTTTTTTTTTTCATTTTTACCCTCAAATTTTTTAATGGTTCATTCAGTAGGGATAAAAGTAATTTTACGGGTCCATGACATAAATCTATAGACACCAAACTTTATCCTTTAAAAAAAATTCATTATAAAGTCTACTAAATGGTACAAATTTCTTCTATTATCATAACAAGTGTATGCGGATTTTTTAAATATTTAATTTTTTTAATCTCAATTGATGTGCAAGATAGTTTGAAAATATACTTTCTATTTCCACCAAGAAAAGCTATGGATTGGTTGTGAATTTAAGAAAATATAAATAAATAACTTGAAATGGTCCAAAGGTTCTACTAAGAAAAGCACACATGAAAAAGAATGATCATAACAACTATAATGAATTATAAATGTAATATATATATGTAACACTGGCCAATAACTTTCACATTTTATTTTCACTCAAAACCAAAATAACATGGTACAACATTAATATATAATAATATAAAGTTAACTTTCTATTTTCCACTACAAAGACAAAATCTAATGGTAAACTGTGAATCCTGTGTTTGTCTGTTTATGGGTATTGCTTGGAAAGAGAGGAAATCAAGAAATTCAATTCAAAAAAAATTGTGGGATTTTGAATAAAATATAAATAAATTAAAACCAAAGGTAGAAAATATGTTTCCATTAGGAAATTGATAGGACGAGCTGAGCTGTTCAAACCTTATTATCTAATAATACTTCTTTTAAGCCTTTTTTTAAAGAAAAAATTGCAGCTAGCTAGCTAGATGAGATAAAGATATATGAAAAGCATTTCTCAACTATAAAATCTGAATTATTTTAAGGTTTCCATACATTAATTATGGACCGTCACCCACCACTACAATCACCATCTTTCTTGTATATGCTTTTTATGTATAAATATACCCTTCTGGAAGCATAGTACCTCTTTTTTTCAACTAGTTAATTATTTTATTTCTGAATTGCATCATATTACGGTGAAAAAAATAATTAAAGTATATAAATGTAACATATTATTTATTTTTTTTGATAAATAAAAAAATTATATAACTCTAGTATCGATAGACTGTATAATAGAAAAAACCTTTTAAATTAACAATAATATAAATCGAATCCTACATTTAATAAAATTTACCATTTAATTACTTTTTATTGGCAATACAATATATTATTTTAGTAAAACATATCTATGGCTATAATTTTTTTTTTCTTTTTGCCATTAAAATTTTTAAAATAATAATAGTAATTCTTTTGTTGCCATTATTCAACAATGCATTTTGTACGATTCAAATGTGAAATTTACCTCCTAGCAAAAATGTAGAGATTATATGCTTGTATTAATGGTTTTGAGGAATATTACCATATATATTTGATTACATTAATTCTGAAGAATAAAATTTAGATAAAAAAAAAATTTAAGGGAAATATTTTTTCATTATATTTAAAAAAGGGTTACACCTTTTATATATATATATATATATATAGGAATCCTAATCATAACTTAATTAAGAATAAAATAACATCTTAAATAAAATAAAACTTTATTCCTAATTGTATACAAATATTTACTTCCTAATATATACAATAAAAATATTTACTTCCCCAATACTCCCCCTCAAGTTGGTGAATGTATGTCAATCATTCTCAACTTGCCAAGCAAGTTGTAGAATATTTTTCCGGATACAACCTTTGTGAGGATGTCAGCTAGTTGAGTCTGAGAAGATATATATGGAAGATCAATTGTTCCTTGATTCATATGATCTTTTATGAAATGTCTATCAACCTCTACATGTTTAGTCCGATTATATTGAACTATATTGTTTGCAATTGCTATGGTTGCCTTGTTATCACAATATAACAACATAGGCTTCGAATGTTTTAATCCCAGATCCTGAACAATTCGCCTTACCCAGAGCAACTTACATACTCCATGAGTCATTCCTCTAAACTCAGCTTCAGCACTTGATCTTGCTATAACTTTTTGTTTCTTACTTCTCTAAGTGACTAAATTATTTTCAACAAACGTAAAGTACTCGGATGTTGATTTTTTATTAGTCCGATCTCCAGCCCAATTAGCATCAGTATAACCAGTAATTTCATAATCCTTATTCCTCCCAAAGAATAACCCTTTACCCGGAGAAGACTTTAGATATCTTAATACTCGGTATACTGCATCCATATATTCTTTACTCGGAGAATGCATGAATTGACTTACCATACTTATTGCACAAGCAATGTTTGGCCGAGTATGAGATAGGTAAATTAACCTTCCCACCAACCTTTGATATCGATCTTTATCAGTTGGAACTTGATCTCCTAGGACTGAAAGTCCATGGTTGACTTCAATTGGAGTCTCCGCTGGCTTACAATCAAGCATGCCTGTCTCTATCAATAGGTATATTATGTACTTTCGTTGGCAAAGGGAAATTCCTTGAGCTGATCTTGCAACTTCAATTCCTAAAAAATACTTCAAGTTACCCAAATTCTTAAGTTCAAACTCGAATGTAAACTGTCTTTGCAAGATTGTTATCTCACTCGGATCATTTCCAATAACCACCATATCATTAACATATACAATCAGCGCGGTGACTTTACCTAACTTCTGTTTGATGAATAGTGTGTAATCAACATCACTTTGCTTATATCCGAGCTTCCTCATGAAAGTTGAGAGTCATCCAAACCATGCTCGAGGTGATTACTTGAGTCCATGCAATGCCCTTTTTAGTTTGCATACTCGATCAATACATTTAGTTCCGGGTGGTGGATCCATATATACTTTTTCATCTATGGTTCCATTAAAAAATGCATTCTTCACATCAAATTGTCGCAGCAGCCAATCCAGGTTAGCAGCTAAGGAAACTAGGACTCGGATGGTGTTCATTTTTATTATTGGGGCAAATGTATCTTCATAGTCAATTCCATACTTCTGAGTATACCCCTTTGCTACCAACCGAGCCTTATACCGATTTATGCTTCCATCTGAATTGAGTTTGACAGTGAATATCCATCTGCACCCCACCATTTTCTTTCCTTCCGGAAGAGGAACAAGATCCAATGTCCGGTTCTTTTACAATGCCTCCATTTCATCATTCATAGCTTTCTTCCAATCCGGATCATCTAAGGCTTCCTGTACATTACTCGAAATAGATACAGTAGATAATTGATTTATAGTAAGTGCATGTGAGTTAGACAAATGGTTAGTTGATATGAAGTTGTTGATAGGGTATTTAGCTTTGGTATGAAGGTCCAGATCATATTATTTTTTTGGAACCCCTCTATTAATTATAAAAGGATAACGAGGCTCAGTATTTGGAGTTACTAAAGGAGACAAGTTTACCTTATTATGCACATCCGCATCCGGAGTTTCTTCAGCTTCTGGTGTGGGTTAGGAAGATGTATTATCTTAATTACTCAAATTTTCTTCTATGATCTGTCCAGGTGAGATGATCGGACTCAAAACATCAAATGTCTATGAGATGCTTAGAACATTTGGGAGACTTTGACTCGGAATACTCAGAATGTTATCTTCAACATTCAGACCAGTCGGAATGCTATCTTCAAATTCAAAGAGGTTCAGATTTTTCTCCCCCTGAAGAGAGCAATCAGAGTGGGAGAAAAAAGGAAAATTTTCATGAAATCGAACATCTCAAGTGACATACATCTTCTTTGCACTCGGATCATAACACCGATATCCTTTTTGAAGATCTGCATAGCCAATAAAGATACACCGAATAGCTCAAGGGTCTAATTTACCGAGTGTCTGATAAACATATGCCGAGCATCTAAAGACTCGGGCCTCAAGATTATTGAGGGTAGAGATATGACAAGTTCCTAAAGTTTCTAAAGAGGGATTTTAAAATCGAGTACTCTTGATGGTGTCCAGTTTATGAGGTATACAACATATCGAACAACCTCTCCCCAGTATTCTTGAGGAACATTCATGTCAAATAATGATGCTCAAACAACTTCCAATAATTGTCGGTTCTTTCGTTTGGCTATATCATTCTGTTGAGGAGTGTCGGCACAAGATGTTTAGTGGCGAATGCCCTTCTTGTGGCAAAAATCATTTAGAATTGAGTTAACATACTCCATACCATTGTTAGACTGCAAGACTCAAATTTTACTCTGGTATTATGTAGCCACCATTTTGTACAAGTTATGGAACTTGGAGCACACATCTCCTTTATTTAAAAGTAGTGATACCCAGGTCATTCGGGTACATTCATCAATAAACGTTATAAAATATCGAGCACCATATAGAGTAGGAATCTGAGCAGGTCCCCATACATCAGAATTAATGGTCATAAATGGAATTGAATTTGTATTATAACTCGGTATATAAGAAATTCGGTAGCCTTTTGCTAATTCATAAATATCACACTTGAATTCCGAGTCTGTGGTATTCAAAAATAAATTCGGTTTTATTTGTCTAAGATAATGAAAAGAAAGATGACCAAGACGACAATGCCACAAGATTACTTGGTCTTTACTCGAGCAACTTCTACCACCCTATTAACTTGACTTGACTTCTGATTTGAATCATTATGCAACTCAAGATAGTATAACTTTCCATGTTTAACACCAAAGCCAAGAATTTGGTGTGTTGCAATGTCCTGAAATACACAATAATTAGGCCCAAATTTGACAGTGCAATTCCAGGTTTTAGTGATTTAGCCAATAGATAATAGATTATAAGAAAGAAATGGAACAACAAGAACAGTATCTAGATTAAGAGAGTTAAAGTTAAATACTGATCCTTCATGAGTGACCAGTGTTATACCTCCATTAGCAGTCAGAATATTTTGTTGGGTTAATGGGCGGATGGATGTAAGATGTTGAGTGGAGTTTGTCATATGATCAGTAGCACCTGTATCAATAATCCATGTATTATTTCGAGTAAGATTTGTCATACCCGATGTTGCATTAAGATTACCACTTGGTTTAGTACCACTAGGGGTAGTAATTGCAGCCTTTCCGAGCTTCTTACTAGGCTTTCTATTGAAATCCCACCATTCCTGATATCCCACAATTTCATAGCACCATTCCTTGGAGTGTTCAACTTTGCCACAATGAGTACAGGTGTATGTGATGGACTTACTCGATATTTTTCCTTTGAACTGGAGACGAGTCTGAGCTGCTACAAGTACAGAATGGTCCAGCAGTATCTTTGGCTCTTCCAACGTATGTCGCTGGTTATGATCCCTCTGTACATATGCATAACTAGACTCGAGATCAAGAGGTGGATCCTTCCGGAGTATTTCACTTCGAGCATTATTAAATTATGAATCAAGCCCGACTAGGAAAATATGTGTTCGAAGCCGAGTAATATGTTTATGGAGTGATACTACTCCATTAATATCCTCCCCTTGTGCACACGTCCAGATATCGATTTCCTGAAATATTCCAATCAATTCATTATAGTATACAGGTAATGGCTTACCATTCTGACGTGTTGTGAATGATTTTCGGTTCAATTTAAATAACTAAGTTACGTTAGATCCATCATAGAAGGTTTTTGAGACAACATCTCATATCTCTTTTGCTGTTGGAAGGCGGATGAATCTCTACATCAATGTCGGACTCATTGAGTCAATTAGCCAACTTTTGACTCGATTATTATCAAAGAGTCAAGTTTCCAATGCTTTATCTCCTACTGGTGGCTTTGGCACAGTGCCATTAAGAAAGCCAGATTTATTTATGGCTCCAATTCGCATCTCCATAATCTGTGACCATAGAGTATAGTTCGTATCACCAAGAATAATTCCTATGAGAAAGGGAGAATTATCTTGAAGGGTTTAAATAAAATTGGGATGTGTTTTCGGTAGTCATAATTTTGAAGATTCAAAAAATTCAAAGGAAGAAAAAAAATACGATTTCAAGAATTCAATAAAAAATTCGATTTCAATGGGTATACTCTAATACCATGAAGAATAAAATTCACAAAAAAAAGAGAAAAAACTCAAGGAAAATATTTTTCCATTATATTCAAAGAAGGGTTACACCCCTTATATATATACATAGGAATTCTAATCACAACCTAATTAGAAATAGAATAACATCCTAAATAAAATAAAACTTTATTCCTAATTGTATACAAATATTTACTTCCTAATATATACAATAAAAATATTTACTTCCTCAACAAATTCAAGTAATAAGGAGTTTGAATTACTTTAAATAAGAATTTTAGATTTAAGTTTTATATATGGAAAAAAAATACTCCTTCTATTGCATTCCAATTGCCGTTTAAGATGGTTTCACAAAGATTAAAAATTATATTTAATAGACATAATTATATGTGCAAATGACTATATAATTCTCTTTTAGAAAAACTAAAAGTTAATAAGAATTACAATTATTCCAATAGAAAACTTACTCTAAAATCAAGATATGGGTAAAATTGAAAAGAAAAATTTATTTTTTATTGGTAATATAAAAATGTAAATTGGAGTGAATAAATTCAATTTTATTAAAAGAAAATTGGAATGTAATATAGAGAGTATATGCTAAAAGAGATTTATTTTTCTCATGGGTCTATTCAGTTCAAACTTCAAAACTTTTGAGGTTATCAAAGAGGGAAAACATAAAATAAAAAATAAATGCTAGAATCAACTGTGAGACTAACCCTCGAGTGCATTTCATTCACCATTATTATGCTCTTGTTAAAATATTCAATAAATGACATGTTGCAATGTAAGGAATAAATATATCAATAGTGGAACACAGATAATTAATAGAGTTTTGCCATAAAATAACAAAGCAATTAAATTAATATCATTTATGGTGTTGATTTGACCTAAAATAATTTTTTTTTTAAAAGCATCAACATTTCCTGGTGTAGAAATGTGTAGGCTCTTAATCACACATATATAATAATTATGTTAATTAAATTAAATTAAAAGCATAATACAAGGCTTTACAAGCAATGCATATTAATTACTTTATTGCAAATTGAATGGGAGATAGGGATATATATGTAGATATATAAACAGCTGAGATGTAAGTTTCAACTCACAGAAAAATGTTTCAGTCAATTGAAAATGTCAATAAGGTCATATAATAGCTTACTTCCAAATGAACAGGACGAGTTTTCATTGTGTAACATGCAAGTAAAATTCCATCGACAGAAAAACACATATGACTGCATTTTCATTCACCTAACAGGCTAAAATGACATTGCATCATAAGATTTTATTCCTTTATAAAAGCTTAAGGTTGTAAGTCATACATTAGCCTTCCAACTTAGTCATAAAAATCCTTCTCAAGAAACTCAACACACACACAATAAGGAGATAAGGGAGCAAAAACCAAAACCAAAATCAAAACAAAACATAAACATGGAGTACTTATGGCTCCGGACAATGTTGCTGATGATTTTCATTTTTCCGGCATTGGTCGAATCGGCTGTCCGGCACTATAATTTCACAGTAAGTTTACTTACATAAACATGTATTTATGTAGTAACATTAATTCTTTTAGGTTTACATTTTCTTATAGAAAAATGTTGGATGTCGCATACAATAAATTTCAAATAGAAAAAACTTATCTGTGACCCTCTCCAAAGGTAGATAAACCCTCCATATTAGGGAGCAAAAAATTTTTTTTTATAGAAGTTAAACATATTATTTCTAAGAATTAAAGTAGTTATTTACCACATTTACGATATATTGTACATATCATAATTTGCGACATCTATCGTTGTCCTTTCTTATATACTTGTACAATAGAGCATGCCATTGTCCTATTACATTAGGCATTGTTTTATGAAGAATAGCAAAAGTTTGTATTGCTATTTCACTTGATATAACATAAAATTAAAAAGGGTAAAGAAAAATTATAGCAAAACAAAGATTAAGGAAAGCATGCCAATTTTTTAGTAGCAAGTGCTAAAATGAGCTTAATTTTACCAGCACAGGAGTCGTATTTAGAGTTGTGATGTCTTCAACTTTAATTTTAATTAATGTCAATTAATCAAGAATAATTTATTAATTTTAATGCATATTACACTTTAAGTCTCTGGTATTTGGTAGTCATGTATATATTATGAATATTTTAGAGTTTGAATTGAATATTTTTACGTATGTAATATTTTTTGTATTTTTAAATTTACAAGAAAACCTTAATTGCTTCGTATATACTTTAACTCACATTTCAA